>CM050163.1:504390223-504947723 GCA_027410445.1 Discoglossus pictus | reverse complement strand
GTATATTAAAAATATATTAAATGTACACACGCACAGCAGTAATAACTACTATTTAAAGTTTAAATTTGAATTCAAATTTTAATACATGCATAAAAGACTTCTGGCTATGGAGTGAAGCTTCAGATTAAATAATGTTTTACGGTGAGAAAAAGAGTGATGGAAGCCATCCACCATCCAGACTACAGTAGTACAGAAAATAAGTAGTACATTTGGGATCCCATTCTAAAAAGAAGTAAAAAATTGTATTTCCTGCTCAGGCTTGCCAGAAATACAGTCCTATACTGATGAGACCCATTAAGATGGAAACAGTGACTGTCTGTGGGTAGGTCTCCTAGTTTGTGCATAATCCACCCTATTCTATGCTTAAAGATGTGTAATGCAGCGAGTCATGTATAAAGTGGTTTTGGATTTAGGAGTGCATTGTGGTCTCATTTGCATATCCCTACCCAATGTTTTTTTTAGATATTCAAATGGAATCACAAATGTAGTATTCATTTTCTGTACTGCTGTGTGTATACCGTATATATATATATATATATATATATATATATATATATATATATATATATATATATGTTGTAATCCCCATCACCAAGCCAAGTAATTGCAACATATGATATGAGTATGCCGTATTTTTAGATCTTTGCCAACCATCAGTAAACATTATAAGTTCCTCATATAGGACAGTTAGTTTTTGACTAACAAACCAGTGGAGGAGTATCCTTAGGTTCTGAGCTTGCAGAACAGCTTACTTTTGCTACAGCACCCCATGCCAGAATATGTACTACACAGTGGTGAAGCTACTGAATTAAGGGCCCCAGTGCAAAAAAATGTCTGAACCCCCCCAGAAGTGCTGGGGTAACTCTGCCTGTGACAATACAGCCGTTAAGGAGGCAGTGTAACATAACAAGTTTAAACAGATATGTAATGTTTCCGGATTTTACTAGGTATGTAATATACCTACTTACTAATTAACTTTTTTGTACTTGGTTTTATTAAGACGATCTTAAAAGCCTAAAATCATACATATTGCTCCTTTATTGGTTAGTCCACTGCAGTGTATGCAGACACTGGCTCTGTAGGGTTGCATGTGCAGTGTAGTTTCCTGGCCTATCAGGGACAAAATGCTGCTGAGATGTGATCCCTGATAGGCTAGTACATCCAAAATGACAGAGTCTGTGTCTACATACCCTGCAGCGGGCAGACCCTTATGAGAATTTGTGTCTCATTTAGGCAGTAAAAACTGAGCTTTTAATGACTTTTTGATAAAACAAAGTGAATAAAAGTAAATAAATACATAGGTATATTCAATACCGACACAAATCTTAGAACCTTCCATATCCAATGTCTGCTTTATCTCATCCCTTCCTAGGTCATTGGCCAGTAAACCTAATGCATCTGCAATATGGCAGCAGTGCCTAATATGGTGATCAGGCCAAGGTGATGGCTTTTAGATTCATCAGATCCATTGACGACTGAAATATGTTGTTAAGAAGGTCGGATCACAAAGTATATAATATTACAAGAATGGGTAAAAATATATAATTACATTGGACCAGGGGACAGATTACTCAAATATATCATCCAACAGTATTGAGAACTTGTTCACAAAAGGGACCCATCTCAACTTCTAGGAAAGCTTAAATTGTTCACTCATCTTTTTGAAGGATGTTCTTTTCCAGTGAGAATGTCAAAGACCTAGTAGAGGTCAGGAATTACTGATGTAGGGCATTTGTCTTTAAAAAACGTGTTGCTTACAGTTCATGTGGGGCAAAGTTCCATAAAAAAATAATATATATATATATATATATATATATATATATATATATAGAAAATGAACACAATTTAATACACACACTTCCTTGAATAATCTTAGGATTTACAGAGTTACAGAGCGCTTAAATTTGACAAGTCGGCAACATACGTGGCCGACATCCAAATCCGTACGTTCCATTTGCGGCCGTGAACATAATCAATTAGTCAGACCCGTGGTTCCGGGTTTAGACGGAGCCAATAGTAAAAGAGATCGTCATCATTAAATCACTAAAATATGCAGATTAAATTTCATTGATTGCCGGGATCAATATAACATGAAAATTAAACATGAGAATAATGTGCTATTAATATTAATACCTTACAGTATTTTCCCTTTAATTTAAAATAAAGTATGGTGTTTATATTTGCTTTTACAGTGCTATGGACAGGACTATAACCCCCTTGCAAATCCTCTCTAGTACCCATAGGATTTTTGGCTTCATTTGAACGTGTTTGAACGACAGTGCGTCTTTGGGGAATCATAGCAATTTAATAGCATTTTGCGATAGTAACATTTACGGGCTTGACAAATCAGAGGCTTAGCTGGGACAGAGTTCAGAGTTTTGACGGCCCTTAAAATGTTTCCACCTGTAACCCGCAGATTGTTTGCGGGTAGCTGCAAGAGGCTAATTTAATAGCCAGAGCGCTTGCTGGCTCCTTTACGGGCTATGATTTCTAAAATTGTAGCAATTTAATAGGGGCCTTAGTATAGTGCTGTTCTCTTTTTGCTCATACTTACCACTTGGCGCGAGTAAATTCAAATACATTGTACATTTGTAAATTACCTTGGGTAAATGAGACCAAGCAAGCTATTTAGTGCAGCTAGTGTATATAATTTCCCTTAACAGTTTGTGACTTTCTGCAATTTACTTTGTAACCATATTTACTTGTTATAGTCAGTGGCGGCTGGTGAACTTTCAAGTTGGAGGGGCACCAGAGCCAAACTTGGCTCCTCCCCTTACACAGACCCCAACCATTTTTAAACCCCTCCCCCTGATGTCGTATTGACCTTTATATGCCCTTCCCAATGAACTTTTACTTGCCCCACCCATTGAAATAGACTCCACCTACTGATTTTTTATTTTAACACTTTAAAAAAATTCTAGAATCTCACAAGCAAATAATAACATTTCTTTTGTGCATGAATGCAATGACACTCACCAACAGTTGGCTCTCCAACCGGACTTTAAAAACTCACATTACACCAAGTAAGACTATATAGACCCAAACCGTACCTAGAAAACCTTAAAATACAAAGCGGAACAATATAGGCCACAACCATGCCATGGGTGTATATATATTTACATATTTATATATGCACACACATATATATATATATATATATATATATATATATATATATATACTGTATATATATATATATATATATATATATATATATATACACATATATGGCACAACGACTTTTGGGCGAGCGCCAAAATGGAGCCCTAACCTTCTAACCCTAACCCTCTATGCTCTACACTACCCCATCTACTCTCCCCCTCCTCCCTCCCCTGTGTCTTTTCCCCCCTTCTTTCCCCCTTATCCTCATCCTCCCTTTCCCCCTCTCCCATGCCCCCCCTCCCTCCAATAACCGTCCCTTCCCCTCTCTTACCTTGATCTGATGCTCCTCCTGCTGCGCTCTCCCCTGTCCATACCCCGGGATATGCTAATGACGTGATGCGCATGTGACGTCATTAGCATATGTCGGTTTGGAAACCCAGAAGACGCGCCGCTGGGGAGAGAACACCAGGAGCCCAACGCATGAAGGTAAGAGAGGGGAAAGGGGGTTCATTGTAGGGGGAAAGGGGGGTCATAGTAGGGAGAGGGGGGTCATTGTAGGGAGAGGGGGTAAGGGAGTAGGAGGAAGATAAGGGGGAAAGAAGGTAATTTTGATAATTTATGGCACCTGCCTTTTTGCCCCTAATAAATTGGCTTCACTGTTGGTATTTTTTGCGCATTTTTCTTAATTTTGTTTTTTTACAATTTTTTGAAGACTCCAATCTCATTTGTTTTAAAATAAACTGTTTGTTTTAATTGTTTCTATGAAATGTTCAGTGATGTTTTTTAAAAAAAAAAATGTATTGACAGGTCTTGTGTATTGCTTCGGCACACTCTGCAATCTAGAACTTACTGCATTTTGCCCAAAATATGTCATGAGGTTCTCTATGGTACAAGTTTTTTAAATTGTTGTGATGTTATAGAGATTTCCCAAATAAAGCCATTTACATATTGACATTTTGGTTCTTTGAGAGCTTAGTATATGCTACTGCTACAGGGAATCACATACAACCCACTAAATATAGATACAGCTAAGAACAAAGGGGAAAAAAATCTAAAAAAAATCTATAAATTCCATTGCCAGTCCTCAATCTAGTATCAAATAACAGTGTCCATGTAATCAGGGTTTAGTTTCTTAATGTTTAGTTGTGGAATTGTTGTTCTCGTTGTGGTATAATTCATTTTATCTTTTTTTTTTATGTTACTAAGATTACTGTTTTGCTTAAAAACAAATCATTGCCAGGCATATTAAAGGAACAAGTGATGGTGTACAAATAGCTCTTGCATTTTAAGGTATTCTATATTATTAATATTATTATATTCTGTTTTTATAGCGACTAAGACCAAAATTCACTAGGAGATGTGTAGGAATAAACTGTGATGGCTGGTTGTATTGGTATTGCTATTGCAGTCTTGGAATCACAGTCTTTGAGCAAGGCAAAGTACCTTCAAATGAAACTATATGGAATCATTAAATAGTACCTTTAGGCTCAATGTAGTTCAACAGTTGTTGGTATTAAGCACCTAGTGTGAAGCCCAGGGAGCCCTAAGATTATTGGGGACTAAATGTGTCAGGAATATGTTCCCCAATCCTGACCATTTGGACTATGTCACCATATTGTGTACTGTATGTGTGTGCTGTGTTTAAGTGTCAGACATCTTATGTGTGATGAGCCATGTGTTAAACATTTTGTACAGTTATTGACGTATGGACAGTACCCAGTTGTGTTTGGTCTCTAAATGCTTAGAGAGTTTAATGAAGTATCCTACTAGGTTTTCTTGGAGATGTGGGGTACAGGGTACAAGATGCCCAGTTGAGAGGAGTTCAATACTTCCCAGGAGGGGCTGGCGGATGCCAGGAGATATTGGGTATTCAGCCATGAGTGGAGTCAACAAGGTTGGAGGTGAATGGAGCTATCAGCAAGCTGCTAACCATTATCAAAACATCACACTGAGGTGGTTATCTCAGCAAACAGAGATCAAGGGAGAGGAAGTGTGTGACATGGCCCCTGCTTATATCTCTGTTTGATAGTAAGCTCAATGACTCATATTCATTCCTGTAGCCATGGAAATCTAGGAGACATAGGGATAGGCACACACACACACCATCAAAGCAATAGTCTGTTAAATCAGAGAGATAGTCTGCAGGCTATAGAGAGACCCTTGGAAGGCCTGGAAAAAAAGGTCAATTAAATGAATTGCTCAGAAAGGCTCCAGGTCCAAGGGGGTGACTGGGAGGGATAATATCACTTGATCAATTGTTGAATCTCTGTTGACCATGCTTGGTTATTGTTCTGCATAAATATGTTGTACCATCATCAATAAACAGTTGTCAGTTTAAACACACATAAACAAAGTGTATGGTTTATTCTGAGGGAATATAATAATTCTAACCACTATAATTATTACTATGGACCCTGCCTGACACTGGTCCTAACCACTGGAGGTAGTATTTCTAAATGTGCTTTCTGAGCTTCCTGGGTACTGGTGGTGGTTAATTCATGCTAATAGGGATACTCAAGAACCTCAAGACCTACTGGGTGAAATGGATCTTTCTGAGCCCAACCGATTAGTGGGTCATGACACCTAGGAAATACTTTCTTTGTAATATGTCCTTGCCTTTCATTCAACCAGCATCAAAGTTCCACCTTGTTCCATTCTCTCTGTCCTACAAAGGTGTGGCAGCTACAAATCTCTAAAATACATTATCGCCAAGTCACATAACTGCTATACAGCTATACTCGTTTAACACTGTAGATAGGTTCCAAGCAAAAGGAGTGTTAAGCGAAACGGCTCTAAATGGGGCAGTTTTACATGGGGAAGATAGGGATAGGGGAACTCATGAAGAAAAACACAGATTTCAAATGAAATTTAAACTTTTTTGTTTTTTATGAACTTCAAAGAAACAGCAAACAAAACACTAACACAAACGGAACATTAGCAGAAATATAAACTAAATTATTGAAGCTTCTGGCTCATCCTGGATTCCGTTTTCTTATAGCGAATCAGAGTGTTCAAAGGCTTCCGGCAGGCAAAAACAGCATAATATCGAGGCAATGCTGTAGAAAATCAGAGCGTTAAAAGAGATCTGCCAGGCAAAAAATACAGCGTTATAGCAGAGTTTAGCATTAAAAGGGGTCTGGCAGGAAAAACAGCTCTATAGTGAATTAGCTCTCTTACCTGTAGTTTAGTGGCTTTCAAAGTTAGTACTCAGTAGCTAAAAAATGCTTGGCTTTAAGGATATTAAGGATATATTTAAGGATCCCAGTAGAAAGCCTTGAGCTCATGTGGCCACTGGTTTTCTTTTGGCTAGGTGTTGGTATGTACATATATATTCCCCCGTTCTGGTTTAACAATTTATGTGAATTCTTCTTGTTTTGCACTGTATATTATGCTGCTCTCCTGTATTTACACCGTTCACTCAGGTGTCCGAAATGAAATGAAACAATAGAAAATGGAGGGTAGGACAGATTGCAACACTATTTTAGATTATTCATCATACCAACAGAAGTATTTAGTATAGAAAATAGTCAAATAATAGACTCTCATCTTGAATGACCTCAATTATTTATGAGGTATATATGCACTCATGCTCGATCCCCAGTGTTTCTCTGTTTGGTAACAAGACTGTGATGCGATGAACTTTGGAATCCGGTTGTACTTAAATGACTAAATTTGGAATATTCCCAGTATGTGGGTAATATCTAGAAAAGTACTATAGAGGTACTCAGTAAAAAGTGGATGTAGTAAGTAGGATATAACACATGGATTATATTAATAAATAACAGTAGTCTACAAATTATAGTCATATATAATGTAGATTACAAAAGTTAATAAACCTATATAAAAAGGAAGGAATGTCTGAAGTGTGCAAACTTCATATGACCCATAGATAGATGCGTTTCGCTGACTTAGGCAGCTTCAAAAACAAAACAGATAAGTCAGATGTGCTCATCAGAGAACGAGCTAACCTTAATAAGTTAGTTCTATGGACATGGTAACCTCTTTTATCTCACTTGTGCCCTTCACAGGGAGAAATATCCTGTAGTATATCAGTCTGGTCTCACTCAAAAGAGTGACCCAGCCCCGAAATACCAGGCAATTTGGCAGCTTTGTCAGTATCTAATTCCCGAGTCTCTCTCATGAATTATTTTCTGGACAGGAAATAAATATTTTTTATTTAGCCTGGGAAGGCATGCAGCTCACTCAGATTAAATCATATGGGAAACAATAGAAATTACCCCAGTCAGGATCCATAGGATGTTATGGTATTTTAAAAAAACTAATGAGACAGGCCCCCTGTTGTGCCGGTTTTCCCTACATTTCAAGATATACCAGTATAACTTGAGTTATGAGCAGCATATATAAGTGAGATTACTAAGGAGAGGCTACAGTCTCTTAGGTAATGAATGATAATAATGGTTCTATTAAAAATATATATTTTCCTGCTGCTCCAAGTTATTTCCTGTCTTGAGTGCTGTGCACCATATCACCTGCCTTGGCACACCCATTGAGGAACTCTTACATGCAGAGGAATTTCCATATGTACAATGGAATGTGGCAACTGAAATGCTAGTGGGAATATCATTAGTTTACTTCACACTGGCTCCTATTCAATTGCAAGCCCGATTTAAATAAAAAAAAAAAAATTGAATTGCAGATTTGCGAGCTTGAGACTTTTGTGCAATTAATTCTAATGTCTTTCATCACTTTCTTCATATTTTAAAGTACAGTATTGATTTTTTATTTGCATTTACAGTTCTACAATCAGGTGTTTAACCCCTTTGCGAGTCCTATCTGATACTCGTAGGATTTTCTTCTACATTTGCCATTTACGGATGTGAAAATAATTGCAGGCTTGAGGAATTGTAGCAATTGAATAGCGATTTGCGATTGTAACTTTTACGGGCTTGAAAGATCAAAGTCTTAACTGGGTCGTAGTGACTTTGACAACCGCAGGGATTTTCAGCCTGTAACCCGCAGATCTTTGCGGGTAGCTAACAGACCCAAATTGAATAGCAAATGAGTTTACAGGGTACATTACGGGCCCCAGTAACCAACAATTGAGTAGAGCCAAATGTTTTTACAATGCTTAAAATATATAAATGCAGCCTTTCATTTTTATCTATTGTGTTCAGTTTTGCTTTAATGATGCCATACACTTTGTGAGTTAGTAATTCAATGTCCAAGTAAGTCCCCATGGGTTACCCCCCCCACCACCACCACCACCACCACGCACACACACATTTCCTAAACCACATTCCTGCTTCTATCTGGACCTACTGTATGCCATGATTGACTTTTGGAGCCAGGGTGGGATTCCCCGGAACCCCACAAACAAGGGCCCTGTATGGTCCAAATCCATATGGTTGCAGTCCTCTGAAGTCATGGACTCTGTTCTTGGGTCCCTAGCACATGTGATTGCTAACATCAGAAGGCTATCAAAACACCAATTGAATAACAATTTAGTCTACGGGTTACATTACGGGCTCCAGTAACTAACAATTGCTCAATTGAATAGGGGCCAAAGTGTTGAGAAAACTGTTCAAAGAAGCAGTCCAGAAAAAGAGATGGGAACCTACAGTAAAGTACAATTGCATGCACAAGTTACATATTTAAAGGCTATCAGCCTTATTAAATTGCGATTCAGCCAATTGAAAAGGGCTCTAAATAAACACATAGCCTATTTTTTTACAGAGGTTTTTAGTCAGTGAACTTCTATCCAAAAGTAAGGTCTTCACTAACTAAAAACTTCTGTAAAAAAAAAAAATGTGTGCTTATATAAAGCCTTTTTTAATTGGCCCAATCGCAATTTAGTAAGGCTGTATATCTATATTGTTAATTATGAAAATATATATAAAATATATAGCTCATTATTAGTTTTAGTTACTCAAACTATCCTTTAAAATTATATACAGTACTTAAATACCTTGGAAGCTATTGAATGTTTTATTTTTAACACTTTACCAGCCTTATTAAATTGCAATTTGGCAAATTCTATAGGGCTCTATATAAGCACATGGCATATTTTTTTTACAGAAGTTTTAAGTCAGTGAACCTCTATCCAAAAGCAAGATCTTCATGAACTAAAAACTTCCGTAAAATTATGCTATGTGCTTATATAGAGCCTTTTAGAATTTGCCGAATTGCAATTTAATAAGGCTGTATGTATCTACAGAATTACAATGTCATCTGTAACAAAGGAAAAACTTAAAATGCAGTGAGAGATATCGACAAAGAAATGATCACTTAAACTGAATTTTGAAACTAAATTATAATTATTAAATTGAATATGTAACAATGATTTTAGTATGTTGCTACAAACCATAGCTTGTGTTATTTAATTCATGTAGAATAACAAAGATATGTGATCAGTTTTTCCATTGAGGAGGTTTTGCTAATCTTACCAACTACTAAACGCAAAGGAAGAGCTTTTTAAAGATTTCCACAAAGAGGAAATTACACATCTAGCTGCGGTTAAGAAGTGAGTAATAAGTTTGGCCAGAGGCCTAGTAGAGATGTCAGTTGGTTGGAGTCACAAATTATTGTTGTATCCAATAGTAACATAGGTCAAGTAATTTTTTTGTATAATCTTAAGTCTTTTCTTCCAGTATTCTTGTATAATAGGACATATTGTATGTCTAGAGATAATTGAGGGGTATTTCGACTTAAGAACGTAGACCATAGCTAAGCAATGGAAGACAGGACACTCAGCAAAGTGCCTTAATGGATACCTCTGCTCTGTTTTTTAAGCTGGCGAAGATTAATTTTTATTGAGGGCTGTTGCAGTAAGTGATAACGTAATTAACACCCTTAAGCCCCTTTTCAGAAGATGATGTTTTAAAAACATTGTCAAAGATAAAAGTAAACAAATCAGTGGACCCATACATATCACTATTTATTGAAGTCATATACTCATTATTGTGGGGGGTACTAAGATTTTCATCCCTGTCTTGACTATAAGCTATTTGCTGTGAGGGAAAAAAATAGATCACAGCCCTTCTCACCTCATCCCGGCCACTTGAAATGCTTAGTAAATTATCCCATTAACATTTGGGATAAATTATATATAGCATAGGACTTTGGGCTTCTGTATTCCTTTGCGGTAAATAATATTGTACATCCTGCACTGATTGATGACTGGAGTAGCCTACAGGGTTTAATTAAGTTCTTGCAGGGTTACAAAGGCTCATCCACAGTTCAAAGTGGTTTAGATGAATTTAATTAATTAAGACAGTTAACCATTTGTAATTCTATATAAGAAGATGTGTAAATCCACAAAACTTCTGTCAGTACATACTGTCTTTGAGAGGCGTGGTATTCCCATGATAATTAGCTATTTTCCTGGTCATTAATTAAAAAAAATTTTTGAATGTAGTCTTTCATTGTCTAGAGAAGGCAAATCACATGAACAGTTATTTGAATTTTGCTATGTATTTGACAAAAACAGTCAGTCTGTTTATTCTTGAAAGACACAGAACAATATGATTTTGTAACTATATACAACAGGGATGAAAAGGCTGTATGCAAAATGTGTAATTCTATGGAAGTAAATAAAAGAAAAGAAAAGTTAATTTCCTTGAATTATGTAGTTTAAAAATGTGTTAGTTTTGCTTATTATGCATTTTTTTCTTGTGTTACATAGCAGATTTAAGAAAAATAGACCAGAGAAGTTATTTTAAAAGCAATAATAATAGTATAGTAAAAAATACTATTATGTTGGTGTACTTCTATATCAAAGTTCTTTGGGGTAGAGGGTTGCAATAAAGTCAAAATCATTCATACCATGCACCTACAAATGAACACCAAAATTAACTGTTTAAATTATATTAACCAGAAGTGGTTAAGCCACACAGCACTTAGAAAAAAAGATACAAGACGCAAAAAATTACGAGATTAGCGGCCGAACGACAAAAAGCAAAAAAACAACAAAAATACACCCCAAAAAATTACAAAAACATCAGAGACAGCACGGGGCAACAGCCAGGATGTCGGCGAGTGAGGTGGAACGCAAATTTAACTCGATTTAGACCATTTGTGACACTCGAAAATTGCCTAAGCAAGGAAAAAAATGGTCACAGAAAAAAATGAAAACAAGGCTACACAACCCCGGACCGCTCAAAACACTGCTAAACGCGTAGCACTTTACACATCACACTAAGACGTACAAAATACACTAATACAAAAGCCGGAAAATACAAGACGCGTAACACATTCATAACATTACAACTATACAATGCCGCTTTACACAATAAACCAACGGCTTTACCTCGCGCACACATCCTATTTGGAATGCACACTTGAAACATTCATTACACTTTATAAGCAGGGCACTAACACTCACACTGTATATTCTATGCAGACGCAAAATACAAACAGATTGTTAGCTCTTCAGCCTATTGCTCACTGCATATATGAATTATAAATAAACTATATTCATTTAATTAAGAAATCATTCATTATTACTTAACTCCATATACATAGAAATATATATCTCTCTCAGAGGACCAAAAGTATGCGACAGGAGAGGCTCGCAATGAGCGCTGAAAGCAGCCTCGCAATGAGCACCGAAGCTCCTCACAGTCTAAAAACAGTTTACATTCTGTGTCAAACAGCATTCCCATGGCTTGAAATTTTATTGCTCTGTCATTTTTGATGGGCAAGTCGCCAGTATGTTATAATATTTAAGATGTAATCATTTAACCAGTGTCATGGCTTTCCCCAACTTAAGTTTTAAGCTTCTGAAACAATTTTCTTTAGCAGTACTCTTTCCTCATGTTACAAACTGAGCTGGCAACTGTTAATAACTTGTCTGTCTCCACTCCAATCCATAATGCTAGACTCATCTTCCATACTAAAGGCTCAGTGTCCGCAGCTCCTCTCTGTCAATCACTCCACTGGCTCCCATAGCCTCCAGAATCAAATATAAAATCATGACCCTAACATATAAAGCCCTCAACAACAGTGCACCCCCTTATCTCTCTGATCTCCTAACCGCCCCCTTCATTCTGTTAATGACCTTCTTCTTACCTCCTCTCTTATCACCTCCTCTCACTCCCGCCTTCAAGTCTTTTCTCGTGCTGCCCCTACTATCTGGAACTTCTTGCCCAGCTCCATTAGATAATCTTCCTGCCTCAAAACCTTAAAAAAAATACTTAAAACACACCTGTTTAAAAAAATCTTATCTCCTTCAGCCTTAACATGTACAACTGCACACACCACAGCTTAAAAACACTTACACCCACAATCTACACTACAACACACAGACACCTCCACTTGAGTAAACAAATTGCTTTCACGCTGCCATCTTGCATTTGTCACCCTCTTGTATCACACCCAAACCCTTTAGATTGCAAGTTTGCCAATTTTCAATCTTGTGTCAGTGCATTGGAAACAAGAACTATGTACATTTGATTTTAAGCTCAAAAACAGAGCCCTCCATTCTTTATAAGGTGTTCATTTTGTCTTTGCCATGTACTTAACCCCTGTATAGCACTACGGAATATATTGGCGCATTACAAATATAGATAATATAATAATATTTTGTTGTAGATTAATGTCCTTTATTCTACCCTGCTCTAAACTGCATCATGAGTTATAGTAATCATGGAATGATTTGTAAGTCATCTGATTCAAAAATAATTTTCTCCAGTTCTTATCCTGAATAGAATGCACCATTGTATTCAATGACAACCTCTTTAACTTAGAAGATAACAGCATTATTGTCTTTTTAAAACATATATTTCTGCCATTGCATTCATTTCTCCAACCTCTGCATCAAAATGTTCTTAATTCAATGTAATTAAATGTAAATCTTAATATCCTATTGATATTAAGGATATTAATTCTATAACTTCTCCATAGATTTCTCAAAGCGCCTGCTTCTCCACTTATACCCTTACAGATGTAAACCTTACACCAAATACTACTTTATGTGCATCCAAAATAGTCACCACAGGTTTTTCTCCAATTACATCTTCAACATTGATATTATGTTTTTTAAGTATTTTTTTTTGCTACCAAAATTCACACAGGGATTGCAACTTCTCCAAAAGTAATCTAAAATGATGCCGGACTGAGTAGTAAATATAACCCCTGTGTTCCATATATAAAATAATGGGGAAATGGTTACTATACTGTACATTAATTTTCACATGTTTTCAAGAAAAATAATTCTAAAAGAACTGGGACATTTGGAGGGTCGTGTCCACCAGTAGACATAATGTCTCCACTCCTGATCTAATTGGAAACCCCCTGGAAAGCTTCGATCAAAGGGCCAATTAGCTTGAGTGTTCAGTTAGGCTCCAGTACCAAGTGGGGTGATTGGGGGTGTCATCACTTGGGGATTGGTGGGACTGTTTTAGTTATTGAACATGATTGGACTATGTTATGCATAAATATGCTGTACCACCTCAATAAACTAGTTGTCAGTTTGAACTACATAATTGATGTGTATGTTTCATTCTGAGGGAATAATAATCCTTATTATTGTGATTATTACTGCTGAACCTGCACTGGGCTTTGTTACTGTTGGTAACATGTACTGGGTGGCTCTACTGGTTTCTGTGGTCGGCTGAGTGATTTGCAGCCATATTAAATTCCATCAACGTGTAAAACTATAGCCCATAACGTAGTCCCTAAGACTTGCGGCTATTAAACTGGCCCTGTAAATCAACCCGCCAATGACTTGCGGGGTAAGGGCGAAAATTGAACTTTGCGGCGGAAAATCCTTTGCTCCGTCAAGCCTGAAACTGTTACTTTCTATTCTACTTTAGATTCTATACAGACGGAAAATACAAACAGATTGTTAGCTCTTCAGCATATTGCTCGCTGCATATATGAATTATAAATAATTAAACTATATTAATTTATTTGGGAAATCATTCATTATTACTTAACTACATATACATAGAAATATATATCTCTCTCAGAGGACCAAAAGTACAAGACAGGAGAGGCTCGCAATGACCGCCGAAGGCAGCCTCGCAATGAGCACCGAAGGTCCTCACAGTCCAAAAACGGTTTACATTCTGTGTCAAACAGCATTCCCATGGCTTGAAATGTTATTGCTCCGTCATTTTTAATGGGCAAGTCGCTAGTATGTTATAATATTTAAGATGTAATCACTTAACCAGTGTCATGGCTTTCCCCAACTTAATTTTTCAGCTTCTGAAACAATTTTCTTTAGCAGTACTCTTTCCTCATGTTACAAACTGAGCTGGCAACTGTTAATAACTTGTCTGTCTCCACTCCAATCCATAATGCTAGACTCATCTTCCATACTAAAGGCTCAGTGTCCGCAGCTCCTCTCTGTCAATCACTCCACTGGCTTCCCATAGCCTCCAGAATCAAATTTAAAATCATGACCCTAACATATAAAGCCCTCAACAACAG
Source organism: Discoglossus pictus (assembly GCA_027410445.1). Lineage (NCBI taxonomy): Eukaryota > Metazoa > Chordata > Amphibia > Anura > Alytidae > Discoglossus > Discoglossus pictus. Next base: position 504,933,230 of record CM050163.1, on the reverse strand, counting down.
TGCACCCCCTTATCTCTCTGCTCTACCATCCGCCCCCTTCATTCTACTAATGACCTTCTTCTTACCTCCTCTCTTATCACCTCTTCTCACTCCCGCCTTCAAGACTTTTCTCGTGCTCCCCCTAATATCTGGAATGCCTTGCCTTGCTCCTCTAGACTATCTTCATGCCTCAAAACCTTTAGAAAAATCACTAAAAACACATATGTTTAAAGAAGCTTATCACCTTCAGCCTTAATATGCACAATTGTACACTCCACACACAGCTTAATAACACTTACACCCACAATCTACAGTACAACACACAGACACCTCCACTTGAGTAAACAAATTGCTTTCACGCTGCCATCTTGCATTTGTCACCCTCTTGTATCACACCTGAACCCTTTAGATTGCAAGTTTGCCAATTTTCAATTTTGTGTCAGTGCATTGGAAACAATGTACATTTGATTTTAAGCTAAAAAACAGAGCCCTCCATTCTTTATAAGGTGTTCATTTTGTCTTTGCCGTGTATTTAACCCCTGTATAGCACTACACATAAAGATAATAATAATAATAATAACTATATTTTGTTGAAGATTAATGACCTTTATTCTACCCTGCTCTAACCTTAATCATGAGTTATAGTAATCATGGAATGATTTGTAAGTCATCTGATTCAAAAATAATTTTCTCCAGTTCTTATCCTGAATAGAATGCACCATTGTATTCAATGACAACCTCTTTAACTTAAAAGATAACAGCATTATCGTCTTTTTAAAACATATATTTCTGCCATTGCATTGATTTCTCCACCCTTTGCATCAAAATTTTCTTTATTCAATGTAATTAAATTTAAATCTTAATATCCTATTGATATTAAGGATATTAATTCTATAACTTCTCCATAGATTTCTCAAAGCGCCTGATTCTCCACTTATACCCTTACAGATGTAAACCTTCTTTTAAATACTACTTTATGTGCATCCAAAATAGTCACCACAGGTTTTTCTCCAATTACATCTTCAACATTGATATTATGTTTTTAAGTATTTTTTTTTTGCTACCAAAATTGACACAGGGATTGCAACTTCTCCAAAAGTAATCTAAAATTCATGCCAGACTAAGTAGTAAATATAACCCCTGTGTGCCATATATAAAATAAGGGGGAAATGGTTACTATACTGTACATTAATTTTCAATTACCGTATATACACGAGTATAAGCCAAGTTTTTCAGCCCTTTTTTTAAGGCTGAAAAGGCCCCCCTCGGCTTATACTCGAGTCACTCTCCCCCCGTGTCTCTAGAACCACCGCGTGTCTCTCTAACACCCTCCCTTGTGTCTCTCTAACCCCCCGTGTCTCTCTATCCCCCCGTGTCTCTCTAACCCCCCTGTGTCTTTTTCCCTCCCCCTTCTCATCCTCAACCCCCCCTCCTCATCCTAAACCCCCCTCCTCATTTTAAACCTCCCTCCTCATTCTAAACCCTCCTCAATTTACCCCTCTAAATACCTCCCTCTCTCTCCTCACTTACCTCCATATGGAGCTGCTCCTCCTGCGTCGGGACCCGGTATATGCTAATGACGTGACGTCACATGCGCAAAACGTCATAAGCATTGGCCGGGTCAAGACGCAGGAAGGAGCGTGGAGGAGCGGAGGAGCAGCTTCAGATGTAGGTAAGTGAGGGGAAAGGGAGAGGGGGTGGTATTTAGAAGGGTTAAGTGAGGAGGGGGAGGGGTAAAGTGAGGAGGGGGTTTTAGGATGAGGATGAAGTGGTTTAGGATGAGGATGGGGGGGTTTAGGATGAGGATGGGGAGGGTTTAGTATTAGGATTGGGGGTTTAGGATGAGGATGGGGGGGTTGAGGATGGGGAGTTGAGGATTGGGGTTGAGGATGAGGATGGGGGTTGAGGTTGAGGAGGGGGGTTGAGGTTGAGGAGGGGGGGTGAGGAGAAAGGTTTTGGAGGGGGCTGAGGAGAGAGGTTGAGGAGGGAGGTTGAGGAGGGGGGTTTAGGATGAGGAAGGGGGTTGAGGATGGGGGTGTTGAGGAGGGAGTATTGATAATGGGGGGGTTGAGGATGAGGATAGGGGGGTTGAGGATGGAGGGGTTGAGGTTGATGAGGGGGGTTGAGGTTGAGGAAGGGGGTTGAGGAGGGAGGTTGAGGAGGGGGTTTAGAATGAAGAGGGGGGTTGTGAATGATGATGGGGGGTTGAATTTGAGGAGGGGGTTTGGGGTTGAAGTTGAGGGGGGGGGTTGGGGTTGAGGTTGAGGAGGGGGTTGAGGAGAGAGGTTGAAGAGGGGGTTGAGGATGAGGAGGGAGGTTGAGGAGGGGGTTGAGGGTGAGGAGGGGGGGTTGAGGATGAGGATGGTGGGTTGAGGATGAGTATGGGGGTTGAGGATGAGGATGGGGGTTGAGGTTGAGGAGGGGGTTGAGGTTTAGGAGGGGGGTGAGGAGAGAGGTTTTGGAGGGGGGTTGAGGAGATAGGTTGAGGAGGGAGGTTGAGGAGTGGGGTTTAGGATGAGGAGGAGGGTTGAGGATTGGGGGTTGATGAGGGGGGATTGAGGATGACGGGTTGAGGATGAGGATAGGGGGGTTGAGTATGGGGGATTGAGGTTGAGGAAGGGGGTTGAGGAGGGAGGTTAAGGAGGGGTTTAGAATGAGGAGGGGGTTGAGGATGAGGATAGTGGGGTTGAAGTTGAGGAGGGGGGTTGGGGTTGAGGTTGAGGAGGGGGGTTGGGGTTGAGGTTGAGGAGGGAGGTTGAGGAGGGGGGTTGAGGATGGGGTTGAGGGTGAGGAGGGGGGTTCAGGAGGGAGGTTGAGAATGAGGAGGGGGGTTGAGAAGGGTGATAAGGGAGGGGGGAAGAGAAACAGGGAAGGGAGGGGGCGAGAGACACAGGGAAGGGAAAGGGGGGGAAGAGACACAGTGAAGGGAGAGGGGGGAAATGACACAGGTAGGGAGAGGGGAGAAGAGACATAGGGGAGACAGAGGGGACACAAGAAAAGGGCATACATGAGGGGGACACAGAGGGCACAAGAGGGACACAGGGGGGCAGCACATTTCCCACCCTCAGCTTATACTCGAGTCACTCATTTTTCCCAGTATTTTGTGGTAAAATAGGTGCCTCGGCTTATACTCGGGTCGGCTTATACTCAAGTATGTACGGTACATGTTTTCAAGAAAAATAATTGACTCTAAAAGAACTGGGGCATGTGGAGGGTCGCATACACCAGTAGACATAATGTCTCCACTCCTGATCTGATCGGAAAACCCCTGGAAAGCTTGGATCAAAGGGCCAATTAGCTTGAGTGTTCAGTTAGGCTCCAGTACCAAGTGGGGTGATTGGGGGCCATCACTTGGGGATTGGTGGGACTGTTTTAGTTATTGAACATGATTGGACTATGTTATGCATAAATATGCTGTACCACCTCAATAAACTAGTTGTCAGTTTGAACTACATAATTGATGTGTATGTTTCATTCTGAGGGAATATTAATCCTTATTATTGTGATTATTACTGCTGAACCTGCACTGGGGGTGGCTCTACTGGTTTCTGTGGTCAGCTGAGTGATTTGCAGCCCTAGTAAATTCCCTCAACGTGTAAAACTATAGCCCATAATGTAGTCCGTAAGACTTGTGGCTATTTAATTGGCCCTGTAAATCAATTCGCCAATGACTTGCGGGGTAAGGGCGAAAAAAAACTACAGGATGTCGAAAATTGAACTCCACTGCGGAAAACTCTTTGCTCCGTCATGCCTGTAACTGTTACTTTCCAATCACGCTATTAAATTGCTACAAATTAACTGGCATTCAAGCCGGTAACCCACAAATGGAGCCAAAAAGCCAATGGGTACTAGAGAGGACCCACCAGGGGGTTAAAGTCCTATCCAAAGCACTGAAAATGCAAATATAAACACACTACTATACTTATAAATAAAGGGTAACATAATGTTAGGTATCAAAAAAAGAATAGCACAACATTCTCAAGTTTGCAAATCTGCAATATAAAATACTTTTTTTTAATGTTCAATTTCCGTGTTACATCGATCCCAGCAATCAATGTGTTATTACATTTAATGGAACTCACATGGACTTGAATATCATATTTAGTGATTTATTAATATTGCAGTATTTCTGGAATGCGGGTCCGATCGAAACTCGTAATTAAAGCCTGTAAGGCTTTGAAAACTAACCTCCATTTTTCAGCGACGTAATAATGACGATCTCATTTGCCATTTGCTCTGTCTAAACCCGTAACTAGGGGTTTGAATAATTGATCATGTTCATGGCCAAACATCCAACGTGTGCAAAACAGTTTACGAGTTTGCGTCTCTGGCCCGTAACTTGCGGCATGGTGGAATTGAATAGCTCTGTAACTTGCCGATGGCGCTACGGGCTTCGAATATAATGTGGCTGCTGGTGTATGTAAGCTGGCTTGGTTTTATTCCTGCTATTGGGGTATACAAAGAACCGGACTGTTCTACTGGGTAGGTTTGAATTAGGTTCTTATCAAGCCCCACAGGAACAGTAAGTTGTAACAGAAGTGTAATAGTGTTTTGGCTAACATGTACCAGTCTCATAGACCTCCTTATGGTGCTGAGATGATATCTGGAGTCCCATTTTTGTACGAAGAGGGCTATTGTGGGACTTTCACAGATGTTAGTTGTTGTATACATTTTAGCCTCTGGTAGCTACCAGAGCACAGAGTGCATTGTGGTGGGAATGGCTCAGTCAATCATCTCAAAGGTGCCGGGTAAATTCCTTATAGCAATGATGTGGAATTCTACCAGGTACATCAGTTTCATATATGTATAACCAATCACCATGCCTAGACCTGTGTGTTTGTTAGAAAAAAATCAGCTAGACACAGAGATTGGCTAAGTATCAGATATGTCACACAACCAGCAAAATAGCATAAGTGAGGCATTGTTTTAACAAGCCAAACGTGGATTTACGTGATACAGGAATCATACATATCCAATACATAACTATGATTGGAATGGCTATGTAAAGATAGTTAAAAAGCTCCCGCAGTTACATATTGGATTGGAATGTGGGCCTTAGTTACCAAGCAAGAAGTTTTATTCTGTAGTTGGATTTTTTGGGAATATCTGGTCATGCCTCACAACATCCCATTTGTATACTTAAAAAAACAACAAAAAAAAAAAAAACATAGCTATGTGTGAGTTTTAAGAGGAATGTGGATGTAGCCTTACAACTGGAGATGTTAGATATGTATAACTCACACAAAAATAGATCCTGGATATCTGTAAACCACATGCCCAAACACCACCCTGCATTGAAATATGTCATCCCTTGATTGATTCATTTTATACACATACAGATTTATGTTATTTAAAAAAAAAAATGTTTTCCACACCCCCAGAGCGGCTTACATATACACAGTGTACCTGCCAATAGAAACACTGCACTTGGCTATGCATTTTAACCCTTTACTATCCTTCAAGCCAACAGCAGCACAGTGCAGAGACCCACAGAGCAATGTTTGGGGTCCTCCTTGCTTCCTTGTGAAAGTGACTACACTTTTCATGAGGCTTCGCTGCATAAACTGCCATCACAGATTGAAACATTGTATTAGCTGCCTGTGATTGGCCAAAACGAATTATGAGTCTTATGCTAGTTGTAGCAGGGATTTCTAGGGTTGTTAACTCTCAAAATCAACTGCTTGCACACTCAAGAGATTTAGCGAACTTTAGGGTAAGTTTAATAATGGTTTATTTTGTATTTTTTTATGCAAAAAAATGTTTTAATACACTGCTGAATCTCCTCTATCAGATTGCATTCATAATCCAGGAAACTTAAATATGCCTTTACTCCACTTCTTTAATTGACTTATCCCTTCTCTTGACAATTTTGACAAATATAACTCCAATAATATTGTTGCACAAAATCATGTAAACACATTCTTTTTCAGTTTAACTAAAAAGGATCCATTATGGAAAAATACATATAACACTGACTGTGAATAATTACATGATTTGGATGTTAGTTGTATCTAAAAAGATGTTCTGCCACCAATATGTAAACAATATTACAGTATAGTGTTAAAAAAAAGAGAATGAAATGCTAGTATGCTATTATCACCCATTTGGCATCATGTGAGAGTAATACCATGGCATCATTATTAATTGCACATTCATTTGATTGATCATGCATTTACAGCTATGGTAGGTTGTGTAATCAGTTATTGTTATGAGGACAAAAAACTATATACGGTAATAACAAAGAAATATTTGTTATTTCTGAAACAGTTTACCCATTATGTAGAAGTAAGTACCCCATCATATAGATATTAGATATACAAGAGTCAAAATAATACTGTGCAATATTTAATATCAGATATTTAAAATATCATGCTTACATTACAAAAGTAGTCTTTTTGCATCTTATAATGTCACTTGCATATGCCAATTACTGCAATTTCAGATAAAGTATGTTTTTCAACATTTATATTTTTTCTTATAGACTTATCTCCTAAATGTGTTAGTTTTAAGCAGAACAGGATGGCTTGCTCTCCATTCTTTGACTCTTTTTACAATTCTCATGCCCAACCTTAAAATGATGAACAAAATTACAAAATGTATGGGCCATACTCAATTGAGGTTTTGGGCGATCCGATAGCCCGTAAGTGATGTCGCAAGTTAAATTGCTTCAATTGGCGTCTTTTTGTGGGCTCCGAATGGCTTGCGAGTTACAGGCTTGAAAAAATGGCAATGGTTAAACTTGTAACTTACAGCATCCAGAAGCCATTGATCTCTCACTTTCGCAAGGCTAAAATCGCAAATCGCTTTTCAATTGCTCAATATCCACAAGCCCGCAAATGTTTTCACACTCACAATGGCAAATGAAGGAGAAAATCCCACGAGTGTTAGAGAGAACATGCAAGGGGGGTTTAACACCTATTTGTAGCACTGTAAATGCAAATAAAAAAACAATACTGCACTGTAAATAACGGGGAAAGCAATTATAGGCATTCAAATTAATTGTACAACAGTCTCAAGCTTGCAAATCAGCAGGAAATTAAATTTATTTTAATCTTTCATTTTGGTGCTAAATCGATCTCAGGAATCAATTAGTTAATACATATGAGGCCACCCACATGGACTAGAACAGTATTGGCATTTATTTTCAGAATTCTGTATTTTGAGGATTTGTGCGTCCCATCGCATATCGGACCCCCTAACCAAATTGATTGACATCTAACCTCCATAATTTACTGAAGTAATAATGATGGTCTCATTTTCTATTGGCTGTTTCGAATTAGGAGGTTACGGTTTTGCTTAATTGATCATATTTCCTCTGTGAACTTCTACGGACCAGTGCAAAGTTTACAGAGTCGGCATGTCTGCAGACATATGGCCTGTATCCCATGAGATGCAGGCTTGCAATTGAATCAGGCTCATAGTAATTGAAGTTTAAAAAAGACTTTTAGTCCATCGAGTTTAACCTTTTTAGTTCTTCTCTGATCTGTAATATGTGGATTAATTGTTAATTGTTAATTGATCCCGAGGAAGGGAAACAGAAAAAAAAAAAACAGTGAAACTTTGCCTATTGTCTCAAAAGAAAAAAAAATCCTTCTTGACCCCAGATACTGCAGATCAGATTTCTCCCTGGATCAATACTCCCTCTCTAATTATCCAGGATAACCCTGAATGCCCTTTTATTTAAACATATATCCAATCCCTTTTTAAAGTTATCTATCGAATCTGCTGACACCACCTCCTTTGGTAGAGAATTACACATTATAACCACCCTTACTGTGAAAAAACGTTTTCTTACTTCTAACTTCAAAGGATGTCCTCTTTTAAATTGAAAACCTCTTGCCACAAAAAGTTCACTTGACAAAGCCTTGTATTCACCCTGGATATATGTATATAAGGTAATCATATCCCTGCCTTTTTCTAGAGAAAATTTGGTTAGTCATAACTTAGCCCCTCCATTCCCCTTATTAGTTTTGTTGCCCTTCTCTGTACTTTTTCTAACTCTAAAATGTCCTTTTGATGAAGTGGTGCCCAAAATTGTACTCCACATTCCAAATGAGGATGTACTAGGGATTTGTATTGTGGCAGAATTATATTTGCTTCCCTTGCTTCCATACCCTTCTTAATACATGCTAATATGTCCTTGCCTTTGCAGCTGCTCTTTGGCATTGAGCACTGCCACTTAGGTGGCTGTCCACAAGCACTCCCAAATCCCTTTCAATATCTGATACCCCCAGATTTGCTCCATTAAGATTATAAATTGCATGGCTATTTTTCCTTCCCAGATGCATAACTTTAGATTTCTTTTTATTAGATCTTATCTGCCATTTAGTCAGATAAGATCCCTTTGGAGGGAAAATACATCATTATCTTAGTTACAACTTAGTGTCATCAGCAAAATCATAAAAAATATGATAAAAAGGAGACGACCAAATACTGAACCCTGAGGAAACCCACTTACCACATTAGTCCAATCTGAGTATGTTCCATTTACAACAACCCTTTGCTTCCTGTCTTTTTAGCCAGCTCTCAATCCATGCACAGATATTTACTGCAATTCCTGTATCCCTTAGTTTGCACAATAATCTCCCATGTGGCACTGTATCAAAAGCCTTTCCAATATCCAAAAAGATTACCTCCACAGAGTTGCCTTGATCCAAGTTCCTACTAAACTCTTCATAGAAACTAATTAAATTTGTTTTCATGACCTATCCCTCATAAATCTGTGTTGGCTCCTACTTATAATCTTGTTTAAACAAACATATACTATCCCTTATTAAACCCTTCTAAAAGCTTTCCCAATACAGAAGTGAGGCTTACAGGTCTATAGTTTCCTGAGTTTGTTCTTGCTCCCTTTTTAAATATACCTCTGCTTTACTCCAGTCATCTGGTAGAGACCATGTGTTGAGTGAATCTTGAAAAAATAGATATAATGGTTTGACTATTACAGAACCCAGTTCCCTCAGTACCCTTGGATGTATTCCATCAGGACCTGGAACTTTATTAACATTTATTTTTTCCTACCTCTTTTGGATTTCTTCCTGCGTTAACCAAATATTAAGTGAAGGTAGTGTAGCCCCATTTTGTTGCAGTGTTCCCAACCACTGATACCTCCCTTGTGCATACCCAAGGAAAGAAACAATTTACCTAATCTGCCTTTTCCTGGGCACTACTTGTCAGACAGCCTGTTTCACATTGTAATGTTCCTATAGCTTCCTTCCTGGCCATCTTAACATTAATATATATAAAAAATATTTTACGGTTAGTCTTACTCTCCTTTGCAACTAACTTTTCATTTTCTCTTTTGCAAGCCTTGTTGATTTCCTCACGTAAAGCAATCTCTGTCCCCTCTTGTTTGTATAGTTTAAATTACTGATTTTTATGCTTTAACTATTAATTCATAACTATTAAGTGAACTACTAATATAAGATGGGGAGGATAGTTAACATATTAATCTATTGTCTCTGCATCAGGTATATGTATATAGTCAGTTATGTTCGCAGCTCACTTTTGTCCATCGCCTCCGGGACCAGTCTAACCAAACTAGCAGAAGATCTTTTACCTGGATGTAGAAGTATCTATGAGAGTTCTTAAGTTGAGTTATTCATATGTGATAAGGAGAATCTAGCCATGGGTTCCAAGTGGTAAAGAAATTGGGTAGAAAGTCTAAAAAATGTGGGAAAGTCTTTCAATGATAAGAAGATTATTTTGTAAACTAGCAACTTGCCCGTCAAAACTGACGGCAATAAAATGTGAATCCTGGCAATGCTGTTTGCCACACAATGGGAACCTTTCCCCTTCTACCTTACTGGCCTCGCGATGAGTGCCTTCGGCACTTATTGCGAGTCTCTCTCTCTGTCTACTTCCTTCCTTGTGTCTCATTTCCCCCTTGTGTTTCCTTTCCCCCTCCTATCCCTCCCTTGTGTCTCCTTCCCCCTCGTGTTTTTACCCCCTCTCCCCCCTGTGTCTTTCCCCCTGTCTCCCTGTGTCTCTTTCCCCACTTCTCCAGCCCCTGTGTCTCTTGCCCCCCTCTCCCTCCCCTGTGTCTCTTTTTCCCCCCTGTGTCTCTTTCCCCATGTGTCTTCCCCCATGTCTCTTCCCCCCTCCTCTCCCTGCCCTGTGTCTCTCCCCCGTCTCTCCCTCCCCTGTGTGTCTATCCACTCCTCTCCCTCCCCTGTGTGTCTACCCCCCTCTCTCCCACCCCTGTTTCTCCCCCCTCCCCTTTGTCTCTTACCCCTCCCCTTTGTCTCTTCCCCCCTCCTCTCCCTCCCATGTATGTCTCCCCCTCCTCCCCTGTGTCTCTTCCCCTTCCTCTCACTACTCTTTTTCTCTCCCCCCTCTTCTCACTCCAATGTGTCTCTCCCCCTCTCACTCCTTTTTGTCTCTCCCCCCTCTCACTCCTTTTTGTCTCTCACCCCTCTCACTCCTTTTTGTCTCTCCCCTGTGTCTCTCCCCCCCTCCTCTCACTTACCTGTGTCTCTCCCCCCTCTGCTGTGTGTCTCCCCCCTCTCATTCCCCTGGGTCTCTGCCCCCCTCTCACTCCTTTTTGTCTCTCCTCCTCTCACTTCTTTTTGTCTCTCCCCCCTCTCACTCCCCTGTGTCTCTCCCTCCCTCCTCTCACTCCCCTGTGTCCCCCCCCCTCTGTGTCTCTCCCCCCTCTCATTCCCCTGTATCTCTCCCCCTCCTCTCACTCCTGTGTCTCACCCCCTCCTCTGTGTCTCTCCCCCGCTCATTCCCCTGTGTCTCTCCCTCCCTACTCTCCCTCCCCTGTGTGTCTACGCCCCCTCCTCTCCTACCCCTGTGTGTCTCCCCCTCCCCAGTGTCTCCTACCCCTCCTCTCCCTCCCCTTTGTCTCTCCCCCCTTCTCTCCCTCCCCTTTGTCCCCCCTCCTCTCACTCCTTTGTGTCTCTGCCCCTCCTCTCACTTCCCTGTGTCTCTCCCCCCTCCTCTGTGTCTCTCCCCTCCTCCTCTGTGTCTCTCCCCCTCTCATTCTCCTGTGTCTCTCCCCCTCCCCTGTGTGTCTACCCCTCTCACACTCCTGTGTCTCTTCCCCCCCTCCTCTCCCTTCTCTGTGTCTCCCCCTCAATCATTTTTCATTGGCCGCTAACATTATGAATTTATATAAGTTCTTTGAGAAGTAGTGAGAGAGGGAATTTGGTGGCCCAAAAAGCCAGCCTCTGCATTTGGAGTAATCAGGACATCAAATATATTAGGAGCCATTGTGAAAGCCAAAGGGTGGTGATTTGAGGTCATGCCCACCAACTGTGAAAGAAAGAGTCTATTTCCCACATTCTTGAAAGCAGTTAGGATCTGGAGTAAGTTTCCATTTGTAAAGTGTGTCTGGTGTATGATATATCCTATGGAGAACCTTTATAGAGGTTTCCAGGATGCTACTATTGAGGGAGCCCTTAATGAGATTGATCCAGGAGTCTTGCCATGAGTCCAGGTCCCAGCTACTGTTTAGCTATCTCTAACAATTACACATGTATTAAGGATTCAAACTGGTCAAGTCTGTATTGATAGAATCATATATAAGGCTTTAAATGCCTTTTCTAAGAGGGGCCTTGTCACATATTCTTGTCAGCCAGGGTCATTTTGGTTTGCCTAACGTGCGTTCTAAAGATTTAATTAAATGCTTAATCCTACGATAGGTAATCTATTCTTGTGTGGGAATTTGAAAAATATTATCAAGTTGATCAAGTTGATCTGGTCATCTCTGTACCACCAGCCTGTTCTCAATATTCCATTAGATCTCCACCAAGTTAAGGGGGTTGTGGGGATGTAAACTGTGGATGGGGTATAATAGGGGTGAAGGTAGAGAATTTAGTAGTTAGATCATATTTTTGGTTTGTCCTGTTCCAATATATGAGGGATAGCTTAATAAAGAGGTTTGTGAGTTTCCAAAACATGATAAAGTTTTGGGGAGCCATATAATAGAATACCAAAGAGTATGGCTTCATCATGAAGTATCTATAAAAACCCAATGTGCTTGATGAGAAGTTGAAGAGAGCTATTGGTATGAAAGAGATTTAATCAGCTTTTAAATAAAGTTTGAAGTTTGTGCATGAAAGGCCTACTTTAGATTTATGCCTAAACATTATTGTTTTTAAGATTCTGTGGGATTTATTATGCCAGATGAATTTAAGGGTTTGGCGTTAAAACCTCTGTAGATCCTTCAGGTTAATTGCTATTGGTAGGGAGCGGAAATAGGTATAGGAGCCATGGTAGAGTATTCATTTTAACCAAGTTTATTCTACCTAGCCATGACATGTTACATTTAGACCAAGATATGAAGTTTTACTCTAGCTCCTTAAGTAAAGTTGTGTAGTTAGCTCTATAAGGATCGGACAATCTGTGAGTAATATGTACCCCTAGTTATTTAATGTATCAGTTGGGCCAGGTAAATTGGAAGTTCTGTCTTAGGAAGTCTAAATCAGAGGGAGCAAGGGAGATGTTTACTGCTTCCATTTTTTCTACATTGATTTTTAAGCCGGAGCAGTCTTCCAGCAGTTTTGTAGCAATGCTGGGACCCAGGCAAAAGGTTGAGATAAAGTACAAAGGAGGTCATCTGCAAAGGGACATTTGAGGTGATGGTGACCTATATTGATGCCATGGATACATGAATTGGCCCTAATAGAGTGAGCTAACGGCTCACTTGCTAAAACAAAAATGAAGGGGGGAAGTGGGCAGCCCTGCCTTGTGCTCCATTGGATATTGATATATGATTTTGACTCCGTGGGCATTTTTAGGGTTGCATTGGGATTATGATTATTTGTTCAGATCAGCTTCAGGAAATAAAAAGATAAAACTGAATTTGGTCAGAGGTCCTATGGTACTGCCATTTCAAGTGAATCAAGAGCTTTTTCTATGTCTAGGGCTAATAGACATGTAGGGATTTCATTTTGCTGGACCCAGTGAATGGATTTTAACACACACCTAATGTTATCCCCTGCCTGTCTATAGGGTATAAATCCAACTTGATCTTTGTGTATAAGGCGGGAGTGGAAGCTAGCTATTCTGTCAGCCATGAGTTTACAAGTATTTTGATGTCTCTGTTTAACCATGAGATAGGTCTATATATTTTGACCTCAGTTGGGTCCCTGCCATATTTTGGGAAATTGAACTTTTCCTTTTAATTAATTTGTCTCAAATATTTTTATTCACAGCAGGCTCATCTGAAATTAGTTCTCAGGAGCCGATTCCAAGCCACATTTTCAGAATATCTTGTTTGAATACAGGCTCATCAATCAATGGATCCATCACTTTCATTTACTAAAAAATGCTGATACATCTTGAAAATTAGGCCTAAATGAAGCCCTCTCCATTAAAAAAAATAGAACAAGAATGACATATGCCAGCAAGTTTACCTTTACTGTTTTAATTCTTCTGTATTACAGAGACTCAAACATGGATATCTTAGAGTTTGATTCACTAAGAATGTCCATGAGTAGGTGAGATTAGTTGCAGTCTGTCACAGCTATTCACATCAGTTTCCTTAACTCTGTTTACTAGGGCCCTCATTCAATTGCAATTTGGCCAATTGAATAGGGGTCTAAATAAGCACATAACATATTTTTTTAAAGAAGTTTTTAGTTAGTAAACATCTATCCAAAAGCAAGGTTTTCACTAACTAAAAACTTATTTAAAAATATATATGTTATGTGCTTATTTAGAGCACTATTCAATTGGCCAAATCGCAATTGAATGAGGGCCTAGATGAGTTTACTCAATAATAGCTATGATGGTTGCACTACATTTCTACATTTTATTAGTTCACCCCTGCAGTGATTGCAATTGCACAGATCACACAGTTGACGTGGATGTGAAAAATAACTGTAACTGCAAATGTGCAAGCATAACTATATTTTATTGCATTGATAATGTAGAATGATATATTATCACAGTGAGTAATGAATAAAATATTATGAATATGCTTATTACTGTATAATAATTCAAATTATTCACTTGATTCTTATTTTAATAGAGGTAGATATAAATGTTTTACTGTGCGGCTTCTAATAAAATATGTATCAGGCACTGGATGATGAATATAGTACAATAATAAACATATTCATAATAGTTAATTCACAATTCACTACAGATATATAGTTCTAAAATTAGTTATAATGTACACTTCACCACATTTCCGGATGTTTAGATATCTGCTTTGTGGTTTTGCGTAGAAAACAGAATCTAGTGGTTTACACGTTTTATTCCTGATTGTGATTGTTCTTGATAGGATGAGAGCAAACTAAGAAACAGTGGTGGATAACGCATTCCTAGAAGGGCCACCAATGGTCAAGAATTTCAATATTTCTCTATATTCAGGTTCTCTCCGCTTTAGCACATCTGAGTTTAATTTTGGTTAATCCACTTGGGCTCATGCAGACAGAGATTGAAATCCTGGACTGTTGGTGGCTCTTGTAGGGTGAAGTTGAAGTTGCTCACCACTGTAGTGCTTCTTAATCTGTAAAAGCCTCTTACAGGCCCTGCAAATCTACGTCTGTATGCAGAAGAATAAAGGTTTTAAAATAAATAATATGCTCACTACAATTTTTGATCTGCTTTTATTGTAATTTCTTTTTTGAAAAAAGCCATCCATATCATAATTTTCATCTACTATATCAATGTCTCCTCTTCAAAACTAGCAGAACAATGCTGAGGCGAAGGTCTGCTAATTAGTTAACCTTAATAAATATATTATGATTTTCTAAAGACTTTTAATGAGTTTTAATTAGGCCTCATATACCATAGTAAAAGAAGATTACCGTAAGCTGCCAATGTCATTGTTACACTTGCTTACCTCCGAAGGGAATTCAGTTGCATGACAGTGCTAGGAGCGTGTATACTTGCAAAGGGTCACATTTCATTAAATATTTCCACACATTCAATTTTTTCTAACAAGCAAGTATGAAATCAGAGCTTGAGACGACAATCAAACTTTTATTTCAGGCAAAACTGTACAGAATCATGTCCCACAAATTAATTGTTGTAGCCAGCAGCAATTCAAATTTGGTTACATTTCACATTTTAGTATAAACTCATGCTAGATACTGTAACTTGACGTAATTGTACGGTGGTTGAAGACTTTTTAGTGGTTTATATACAACTAAAGAGCATATATACTAACATTTTAAATGCTAGATATGTCGGAGATGATTTTCTTGCATTTGTTGGCATTTTTAACATCACCAACATTTCAGCCTTTAGAAAATATGTAAAAAAGAGCCATCTTGGCAACATTCACTTGAATTTCCATTTCAAGTGCTAGTAATTAGTGTAAAGGAAAAACCCATGTATAGTATGAGATTTACTAAAGCATTATTCTGTCCACAGAATATTCTGCCTGTAAAT
The DNA here is from genome assembly GCA_027410445.1 of Discoglossus pictus. Lineage (NCBI taxonomy): Eukaryota > Metazoa > Chordata > Amphibia > Anura > Alytidae > Discoglossus > Discoglossus pictus. The sequence continues at coordinate 504,917,900 of CM050163.1, read as the reverse complement.
GTTCCTGATATTTTCTAATTTACTGAATTCCTTAGCTAGATACATATACAGCTATAATTGTCTATATAGTTGTGTGATAAACTTATGATTGGGATATAGCAAGAGGGAATGTAGAGTAGTAACTGAATCATATCATAATGGGCCTATGGAAGCATAAGAACTAAATACACATCTAGTACAATTGATCAGCAAGAAAGCAATGTATTGCTGCTCATCACACCTATTCTTAGTGAATTTCCCCCACAGTGGGAAGAAAAGAATCAGTGAAGTAAACAACACCTTTTTCAAAATGCGGCTGTCATTCTTCCCTAGTTCCCCCACAGAATGTAATGTATCCTGTATTACTGTGTGTTTTCAGCAAATTGCTTCTTGAAGCCGAAACACTGCTCACTATTCTAGAACTGCAAAATTTATGCTTAACTTGATGCTAGTACTGTGCGTGGCACCAGGTTAAATGCAAAAGCAGCAAGACGCAAAGCAATTTAAGCAGTGACAGTTCTCTTCTGTAATTTTCACATATGTTCCATTGTTTTAAATTGGTGCAGATAAATATGAACCACAAAATTGTACATTCATCTAGGATAAAAATGTTTCTTCTCTTAAAGTAAAATAAATTAGCAGCTAACTAGAGTATATAATTAAAGGAATGTAATTACATAGCTACAGTGGATATAAAAAGTCTAAACACCCCTGTTAAAATGTCAGGTTTCTGTGCTGTAAAAAAATGAGACCAAGATTAATAATTTCAGAACTTTTTCCACCTTTAATGTGACCTAAAAACTGTACAACTCAATTGAAAAAAAAACTGAAATCTTTTAGGTAGAGGGAAGAAAAAAAAAAAGAAAGAAAAATAATGTGGTTGCATAAGTCTGCACACCCTCTTATAACTGGGGATGTAGCTGTGTTCAGAATTAAGCAATCACATTCCAAATCGTGGTGAATAGGAGTCAGCATACACCTGTCATCATTTAAAGTGCCTCTGAATAACCTCCAAAAAAGTTCAGCTGCTCTAGTTGGTCTTTCCTGAAATTTTCTTAGTCGCATCCCACAGCAGAAGCCATGGTCCACAGAGAGCTTCCAAAGCATCAGAGGGATCTCATTGTTAAAAGGTATCAGTTAGAAGAATGGTACAAAAGAATTTCCAGGGCATTAGAAATACCATGGAACACAGTGAAGACAGTCATCATCAAGTGGTGAAAATATGGCACAACAGTGACATTACCAAGAACTGGAGCTCCCTCCAAAATTGATAAAAAAGACGAGAAGAAAACTGGTCTGGGAGGCTACCAAGAGGCCTACAGCAACATTAAAGTAGCTGCAGGAATATCTGGCAAGTACTGGCTGTGTGGAACATGTGACAACAATCTCCTGTATTCTTCATATGTCTGGGCTATGGGGTAGAGTGGCAAGACGAAAGCCTTTTCTTACGAAGAAAAACATCCAAGCCAGGCTACATTTTGCAAAAACACATCTGAAGTCTCCCAAAAGCATGTGGGAAAAGGTGTTATGGTCTGATGAAACCAAGGTTGAACTTTTTGGCCATAATTCCAAAAGATATGTTTGGCGCAAAAACAACACTGCACATCACAAAAAGAGCACCATACCCACAGTGAAGCATGGTGGTGGCAGCATCATGCTTTGGGGCTGTTTTTCTTCAGCTGGGGCCTTAGTTAAGATAGAGGGAATTATGAACAGTTCCAAATACCAGTCAATATTAGCACAAAATCTTCAGGCTTCTGCTAGAAAGCTGAACATGAAGAGGAACTTCATCTTTCAGCATGACAACGACCCAAAGCATACATCCAAATCAACAAAGGAATGGCTTCACCAGAAGAAGATTAAAGTTTTGGAATGGCCCAGCCAGAGTCCAGACCTGAATCCGATTGAAAATCTGTGGGGTGATCTGAAGAGGGCTGTGTACAGGAGATGCCCTCGCAATCTGACAGATTTGGAGTGTTTTTGCAAAGAAGAGTGGGCAAATCTTGCCAAGTCAAAATGTGCCATGCTCATAGACTCAGACCCAAAAAGACTGAGTGCTGTAATAAAATCAAAAGGTGCTTCAACAAAGTATTAGTTTAAGGGTGTGCATACTTATGCAACCATATTATTTTATTTTCATATTTTTTCTTCCCTCTACCTAAAAGATTTCAGTTTGTTTTTCAATTGAGTTTTACAGTTTATAGGTCACATTAAAGGTGGAAAAAGTACTGAAATTATTTATCTTTGTCTATTTTTTTTATAGCACAGAAACCTGACATTTTAACAAGGGTGTGTAGACTTTTTATATCCACTGTAAATCATTCAGCCTGTCTGTGTAAATTATCAAGAATGATATTCAAAAGCTCTTAAAAATCTGTAAAAAAAGGACTTATGTGTCCTTAGATTTATAATTGATTCTTAATTGTAAACCGATGAAATGTTCTGTACCTAGTTATGCACATTATTTTACATCTATAAGAATATCATTTAAATAAAAAAATAGTTATTTTATAAAACACATGGTTGATAGATATTTAGCAAACACATTCCACCTATATACTTTAATTTGCTTGATAAAGGAAGTACACATGAGGTTTCTGTTCCATAAAATATTAAATTAAGAGATGTAGTGATGTCCCTTCACATTATTATTTCCTCTAGTGAGTGAGCCCCTTGTTACAAAACTCGCAATAGTCATAATACAACAGGTATCAATATCACCATGATGCTATAATCACTATAATGCCTAAATTAAGTCAGATATGAGGCTTGATTTCTTATATCCGACATAAATAAGGGGTTAATAACGCGCCTCCAACAAACTAAACATCACCCATACTTGGGGGTTCTCATGAGCCCCCAGCTTTCAGAACCTCTGTAGCACAGGGTTAGGTGCCATGGGATATTTAGACCCCTATGGTTATAGATTTAGGTAGCGATCACGGTAAGTGGGAGGGAATCGGTCTTGGTTCCCTTCAGCGCATGGGAGGAGGGAATTCCTGGGGTTCCCTGTGCTCATAGTGGGTGATAGTCAGTGGGCTTGTATAATCCCTGCCAAAGTGTTTTAGTTTTTAACCCATTCCCTGCCGTAGGAATTTATATAGAGAGATAAGCAGGAGAAGATTAATGTAGGGCTGTACTGCTGCTGGGATTATTGAGCTGACGACTCAGTGTCTCTTGCAGCAGGCTTTGTGGGGACCATAGGGTTTAGAGACTACTTTAAAACAGACCAGGTGACATTTCAATTTTTTTTAAATACATTTCTAAGTTATAAAAGACATGATGCTTGTGGATGTTTTTGATATCTTATATTTATGTTTAATTGATTAAAATGTTTGATATATTAATTCAGTCTTTTATGTTTAAGGAAGAGAAGGAAAGGAATTTTCTGAGATTTAGAACTTCATCATCCTCATCATCATTACCTCTTTATTTATATAGTTCCAATACTTTTAGTAGAGCTGGGGTGTAGTAAAATATATATGACATTACATCATTTATTGGAAGATTTGTGGAGGCTGTGATTGCTTGTGCAAAAATTGCTCCAACAGTTATGAGAGAGCCTTTTTGCTCAGCTACATATTCGATTAGCATAGTCCGTAACCTTGTGATCTCTCATGGCCATATTCTATTAGCTTCTTGCAAATGCCTTGAACTCTTATTTATTTATTCTACGTATTCTATTGACTTAAGAATTCATTAGTGCCAATAAGTAATATTTGCAGAATATGTAGCAATATTAAAAATGATTTTAAGTGTGTATAAATTTATGAATCTTCAATAGAATAGGGCCCTAAGTCTTTCAAAGTACTTCGTATAACAGTGTCGTGAATGACTGTTCACTCAAGGGCAGGGTTGCTAACTTCCTTTGTATCAGTCTTTTTCATTATGTAATGTCATATCTATTTTTACTGTACCCCAACTCTACTGAAAGTATTAGAACTATATAAATAAAGAGGTACTGATGATGAAGTCCTAAATCTCTGAAAATTCCTTTCCTTCTCTTTCTTAAACAAAAAAGATTGAATTAATATATCAACATTTTTAATCAATTAAACATAAATATAAGATGTCCCAAGCATTCACAAGCATCATGTCTTTTATAACTTAGAAATGTATAAAAAAACATTTGAAATGCCACCTGGGCCAGGTCTTTACCATGATCCTTGTATGTTTAACATAAATTATGTCTTATGTAAATATAAAAATGCTGATTGTTTAACTTCTTCTAAGAACTAGAAAGACATGGGTTTCTTAGAAACATAGAAATATGTATAGCATATGAACCTTAGCATTCGTTATGGCATGTCAGACAGGTCATTATATTGTCAGACACATTTTTTAAATCCTGTATATATATGTTTGTGTAATAAATTCTCTTAACTATGTGACAATTAAACAGTCTAAACTATCAGTCGGGCAACACACTTTCCAGTGAATTGCCTTTGGGCTTTGTATCCTTAAGTTGCCCAGGGTATGAAAGTAGATTTTTTTTCACCAAATGCTGTCAATTACATTAAGTTTCATCTTACTTTGTGTCAATCTTCTTGAGCATGTGCTGTGTCATGACCCATGCATGATCCATTTAGGCTAGTTGATGGAATAACTGACACGACAACTTGAGTTGGGAGAAACAACTGGCCACAGCTTTATTTTGAAACAATGTAAACAACAACCGTAACTTATTTAAATGACTAATTTAGTCCTTTTCCTTCCGGGGGAGGAGCCCGGCCACGAACAGTGACCTCACGCTTTGAGCCCTACCCAAAGCCCCAATGCTTATCCTTAAGCACGCCCTGTGAGGTGGGGCCATCGCCCCCTTAGGCCAGTGGGCCGGGCAACTCACCTCCCGCCGCCCAGACATAAATTAACAATACACAACATACAATAGCCACTTCTCCGAATTCTTTAACCAAAATATATATTAATTTCAATATTTCTTATTTATATTATATATATTATATATATATATATATATATATATATATATACATATTTTTTTTTTAAAGAATAAAAGATTACATCTGTTAACAACAAAATACAGGGTGGGTGGGTGGGATTCCAGTCGGGAGACCGCGCTGCTGTGTTCAATGGCGCGAAACGGGCTCCCGACACGCCCCCCGACGCTCCTGATTGGCTGATAGCCTCACAGGCTCCGCTGGGTCACGTGACGCTACAGGCTGACCCAGGGAGCCTGTGCAGCCTCCGCGTCGTTCATGACCCATGCATGATCCATTTAGGCTAGTTGATGGAATAACTGACACGACAACTTGAGTTGGGAGAAACAACGGGCCACAGCTTTATTTTGAAACAATGTAAACAACAACCGTAACTTATTTAAATGACTAATTTAGTCCTTTTCCTTCCGGGGGAGGAGCCCGGCCATGAACAGTGACCTCACGCTTTGAGCCCTGCCCAAAGCCCCAATGCTTATCCTTAAGCACGCCCTGTGAGGTGGGGCCATCGCCCCCTTAGGCCAGTGGGCCGGCAACTCACCTCCCGCCACGGAGCATGCGAGGGACGCCTCCCGAGGCTGCGATCCCCCCCTGCTGGACATTAAAGCCAAGGCCCGCAAAACACTCTCCCTAAATTCCAACATCATCAACTCATACCCTATTTCCGTAAGATGAACCTTATCTTTTGCGAAAAAATCATCTGCGCAGACCGGTTCGAAATCTTTATACCGGATGGCAGCGAAACCTTGTTTTCTCACAAAACTCGCAATCTGCTGGTTAATCTTCTGTCTAGCCTTATCCAAACATACTGGGTCGCGCGCATTACGCCATGATCTTCTCTTAATCATCTCAGACCAGATAAGGAACGTGCCAGGGAACTTCTTCACCCATTTCTCGATGTCTCGTCTCATCACTTTTAGCATTCGTCTCATGGGAACTGTCCCCAAATCGTTCCCGCCGGCATGAAGTATTATCACACTGGGCTGACCGTAACGCTGCGCGTAAGTTTCCAAGAGACCGTCGAGCTGCGCCCATCGCAGACCCCGAATGCCACACCACCGTATGCGTAAGTCCGTAACAGGAAAGCCCAGTTGTGCCTTTTCTTCGGTAACTGCGGCTAACCTATGGGCCCAGTACACGTATGAATGGCCCACAATCCATAGTTGCTTCTGTTCCCCTGAAAGTAGAAAGCAACACCATTAAACCACTGCATTTGGCCGTACATAGGAACGAAAACGGTCTGAGTCCCACCTCCCGATGCGCTTCACTGTCGCGTCGGGCAACCCCAACCTAGCCGCTTCAGTGGCAGCTCCAATCCGAAAGGAGTGTGTTCCGAAGTCAGACTGCTTGAAACCGAGCCGATGCAGTGCGCTTTTTAAAACTCTTTTAAATTGATACGTAGACAGCGCCGTTCCATCTGCGTGTACCAGCAGCGAACACCGTCCCCCCGGTCGCTGCTTAAGGTACTCCATTACACATGCATATGGGCAACACTCCGTGCCAACCTGATGCAGAACCACTTCTCTTCCTTTACCCACTTGGTCGGTCTTTGACCTCCGCAACCACAATACCACCGTACCTTCCCTGAGGCAGGTATCCACCAATTGCAGACCCCCCGAACCGTGTCTACTGTTCGCGACTAACTCCCCTATCCTAAACGCTCCGAAGAACGCCAGGGAAAAAGCCGTTCGGAAAAGTAGGGATTCAAAGGGGTCCCTGCAAACCACCACCAACTCCTGAGCCAATCTCAGCAACAGCGCAAATGTTATTGGCCGCCTACTATCTGGCCTTTGCGCACCGCTGAACATTCCGCGCACCACCTTGCGCACTAGAAACTCCTTTGTAAGGTCCCTCTGCCCGGCAAGCTTAAACATAAAAGCAAGTGCCGTGACCTGTCTCCCTACTACGGGTTTTGATTCGCCTTGCTCGGCGCACCGCAGCAGGTACCAAAGCAGGATCCCTACGCTCTTGTCTTCCGTCGTGGCACCACCTGCCAGTGCCACTAGACTATCCCATTTTGCCCACACACGTCTATAAGCGTTCCACGTCGCTGGGGCAACAGACTGTCTCACGAGTCTCGTCACCTGACAGCGCCAATCTCCCAACGCTCCCCCAGGGCGTTCGCACAAGGAGCCAGCGCCCTGAAGCGATCCTCCTGAAACCGAGAGAGGGCGTAAGCAATTCCGTTTTCCACATTTGTCACATGTCTTGCCTGAAACCATATGTTCAAGCGAAGGCAACATAGCACAAGATGCCGGAGCAATCTAATCACCGGTACGGATGCCGCCGTGATGTTGTTCACGGCTTCAACCAACCCCTTATTACCCGAATGGAAAATGACTCGCCTGTCCCTGAAACAGGGACCCCATAAGTGCACTGCTACCACCATAGGAAACAGCTCCAGGAATGTAGGGTTCAGCAGTAAACCCGCCTATTCCCATTCCTCCGGCCACGCCGCAGCGCACCATCTCCCTTGGAGATAAGCCGCACAACCGATCGGTCCGGACCCATCGGTGTGAAGATCTAGCTCTGCGCTGGTGGTGCCCTCCTTTTGAAGGACCACCCGCCCGTTAAAATCTGCAAGGAACATCGTCCATACCCTTGCATCATCGCGCATGGCCCTAGAGACTGTTAGGAAATGATGCGGCTTCGCAATCCCTACCGTAGCCAGCGACATCCGTCTACAGAATATCCACCCCATGGGGATAATTCTGCATGCGAAATTCAACTTCCCCAATATTGATTGAAGCCGCCGCAGGGTCACCCTCCGTGCGCCCCGTAGCGCCGTAATCTCGGCTTGCATGTCCACCACCTTCTCTAAGGGAAGACTGCACTCCATTTTGCAGGAGTCGATCCGAATCCCTAGAAAAGTCAATTGCTCCGTAGGGCCCTCCGTCTTGTCATGGGCCAGTGGTACCCCGAATTCTGTACAGATTTCGGTGAACACCTCCAGCATGAAACAGCAAGCGTCGTTTCCCGCTGGGCCAACAAAAAGGAAGTCATCCAGGTAATGGGTAACACTCTTGTACCCCGCCTCGATGCTCACAACCCATTGTAAAAATTTGCTGAAGGCCTCGAAGTAAGCACAGGATATCGAGCATCCCATGGGTAAACATAAGTCGACGAAGTAACTTCCGTCTACGAAGCACCCCAGCAACCGATGGTTTGACGGGTGTACGGGGAGCAATCTGAATGCTGCCTCGATGTCCACTTTCGCCATAAGGGCCCCCTGGCCCTCCCTCCTCACCAGGTCGACCGCCCGGTCAAATGACTCATAAGACACAGTAGCCTGGTCTTTTGATATGCCATCGTTTACCGAACGACCTCTGGGGTAGGAGAGATGCTGGATCAATCTAAATTTACCCTTCTCCTTCTTGGGGACCACCCCAAGTGGAGACACGACTAATCCCTGGATGGGCGGGGCCGCAAATGGCCCAGCCATCCTCCCCAGTTTTACCTCATTAAGCACCTTAGCTTTAGCTACCCCTGGGAAATCCCTAGCCGACTTCAGGTTTGGGACAAGAAAACCTTGAATGTCGACCCCGCATGGAATCCGGAATCCGTCTCGGAACCCGTCCTCCAACAGGCGCGCCGCTTCGGCGGTGCCTGCCAATTTACCGTAGCGTTTTAGCCACGGCAGCATGGCGGGGAGGCGTATGGGCGTCCTGCCCCTTTGCGGGAGGTTCGCCCCTGCCTCCCTCTTTGGGTCTACCGCATCTAGACAGGGGGTGTTCACCTCCACAATTTGAGCATGCATCTTTAAACCTGCAGTTAGGTGCCCATCTACAGACCCCCTCGTTGTACGAAAAACAGGTCTTAAGACCTGCTCCTGAGGCGTGGGTGGGGCCCTTAGCTCCACCGGCCCCGCTCCGAAAGGGCGTCGTGACTCTCATGGGTGTCATGATGTTTAGCCAATACGCCACCGCTTTGTCACTCCACGCCATATTTGGCCTTGAGGCCAAGTATTGCCGGAATTCCTCGTCGTACCGCCACCAGGCCGTACCCCCATAGACCTTGTGAGCGTTCCGAATTTCATCTATGTAAACGAATAATCCCGAACTCTGTTCAGGGTGCCGCTCACACAGTACGCAAGCCCAAATAGAAAATGCTTGCAGCCAGGTATCAAACGTCCTGGGTAGCCTAGCAAAAGATTTCCCCTCCCTGGGGCCCCTCTCGGCCAAGTCTGTTTGCCTAGACATAGGGAGAAGGGAAAACAACTCTATAAATTCCCTCCTCCAGATCTTTTACTTTACATCCTGTGTAAGGTGTGCACCTAAATTATCCAACGAGCATAGGACTATAGGTCTCATGGCTGCGTCGGTAACTCCCACATTGTTATTCCCAACTGCTGCAATCGCATTGCCTACCGGCTCGGGCGCGCGCAAGCTAGCTAACGCCTCGCTCGCGCTCGCTGGCGCCACTACCGCTGCTGGCTGGGACCATGCACCCTTTGCTAGCCCCCCTATCCAAGCTCCCATTTCGTGTTCGCTAACCGCAATGTTGTGCGCAGCTAATAGAGTCTTTAATGACCCGATAAAACCTCCCTTGTCTGCTGCGCAGCTCAACTCTGAGCGCTCACCTGCTTCTGGAAGCTTTGGAGTAGATACGGCCAACGGAGTATCCCCGCGTCTCTCCTGACGCTCCGGGGACTCTGACCGTCTGGCCCTCCGCGGGCTCCTCCTCTCAGATCCAGTGCAAGCACAGCTGCACCGACAAGATCTTCTGCTTCTCGACCTGGATCTCCTTCTGGATCTGTGGGTACAATAAGAACAGTCACTAGCTCTCCGCGACCTGCATGCCCGTGCCCATACCGCCCTTTCCTCGTCTGAGGAACGGTCCTGGTCACCCAAGGACCTGTAGGAGCCTTTTTAGGTTTTTCTCTTACCCCCTGCACCCCCCCTGCACCCCCCTTACGGGGTGTTAAAGGGGTGTTTCTCGACCTTTGTCGCGGCCTAGGACCTTTAGGCAAGTTGGCAGGTGGTGGCCGGAGTGCTAGGCCCTCACCCCCACCGCCCGTGATCCTGGCGCTCGCCTGCCTGGGGGGTATGGGGTCCCGGCCGCCCTGACCTGTAACCCCCCCATCTCTTGTGTCTCTGCTACCCGATGGACGGGGGTCTGGCAGCCCTACAGTGGGGGGATGGGAAAACATTTCCCTGGAGGCATCAGAATTGGCTAGGACACCAGCCACCACAGGCTGTTCCTGTACAATGTGCTGAGCTCCAAGCGCAGAAGGCATGGGAGGTCCCAGCCTGTCCTGCACCCACCTGACCCCTTGGCTTAAGGCACGGGTCCTAACCTCAGCCAGCAAAGCCTCTAAGCCCTCTGGATCCATATTAAATACTACCAGGGGGACAAACAGGGGGAACAACAGGCAGAAGCTCAGGCACACACAGACACAGGAACACACGCAGACACAGGACACTCACAGCGCAGACAAGGACACACACACACACAAAACGGAGGAGGAAAAAACACAAAACGAACAAGAATAGCCTCAACAGATATATCCCCTTATTTGCTGGTAAGCTGGGGTGAAATTCTCAGTATTAAAACCTTCCTATTGTGATTTTAGATGCAGGACCTCAGACCTCCGTCCATTCCAGTCGGGAGACCACGCTGCTGTGTTCAATGGCGCGAAACGGGCTTCCGACACGCCCCCCGACGCTCCAGATTGGCTGATAGCCTCACAGGCTCCGCTGGGTCACGTGACGCTACAGGCTGACCCAGGGAGCCTGTGCAGCCTCCGCGTCGTTCATTATGTGGGACTTGTCTGGCAGCAGTAAGGCTATACTTCTGCTTCTATCCATATATCAGTGTTAAAGGGCCACCGTACAATAAAAAAATATTAGCTTGAAAACTTTAGCATAACTAAGAGCATAATTAAGCAGGTAAAATTCAAACAGCTAGTATTTAATTAGAACAAATACAGTTTTGTGCCCATACTTGGCCCTGTGTGATTCCATGATACATATGTGGAAGCTGTATGTGAGAGAAGGGTGTTTACATTTCTGGAGATATGGTTGCATTTCCTGAAGCAAGGGGTCTGCCTTCTGCCAATGAAGGGGAAGGGATGTTGTCAATTTCAGTCTTATCCAATTATCTTAACACAAAATCTCTATTCCCTTTTTACCCCTCATTTCTCTAACTCCAAAATTCCCAATGTCATCTTCCAGTATTGAGGAAGTGATATAACAAACACAGAATGGATTCCTATACAGAACAAAATCTTCAAAAATTCCCAAAAATGTATATATCTAGGAATTAGACAGCTGCTAATATGAAGCCTCATTCAATTGCTCCGTTTTGGAGATCCGGGCTCGCAAGCATACGTCGCAAGTTTATTTGCTATTCAGTTTGCTTCCATTTCCGGGCTCCGATCGAGTTACGTGTGGCGAGCTGTGATTCATTGCGATCCATTGCGATTTGTAAAATCGCAAGTTACTTCCCTCCAAGCCTTCGATCTTTCACGGCCGCAACAGTTCCCACTGCTAAAATCGCAAATCAATATTCAGTTACTCCGATTTAAACTCCAGCAAGCCCGCAAATGACTAAACTCGAACCACAGGTTAGTGGTACCAAGGAGGTCTCGCAAAGGGCTTACTGACAAATCGAGCACTTTAAAAGCAAATATAAATTCACTACAGCACTGTAAATGATGGGGAACACAATGGGTGACATTAGAATTAAAAGCACAACATTATCAAGCTTGCACATCGCCAAAATAAAATACTTTATTACATGTTTAATTTCTGTTCAACCTCCAAGCCTGTATGACTTTGGAATCCAACCTCCATATTTCATTGCAGTCCTACGGGCATGAATAACGAGTTACGGGCTTGGAGGTCATTCATGCCTGTAGGACTCTGGTCTGAAATTAATCATGAAATAAAGTATTGCATTTTTGGCATGTGCTAGCTTGAGAATGTCGTGCTTTCAATTCTAATGCCACCCATTGTGTTCCCCATAATTTGCTTTTAAAGTGCTCTGATTTTTCGGGCTTAAACCACAAGTTACGGCCTTGCGTCCGCGCATAATCATGTTCAATCCCGCAAATGCTACTGTCGATAGCATGCTTTCCGATATTAGGGACCTGCACCTAACTTGCGCGCCCGGCCAATTGAATAGAATCCCAAAAGTAGACCTACTGGAGCCCGCAACTCGATCTCAGGCATTTGCCTATTTGCAATCGAGTTGTGAGGCTTGAATTGAATGAGGCTCATTGTTTGGTACATACTTGACAAACAAGTGTTTTTTGCTTGAATTGCAATGGTCTTTTAGGGTCATATGGTATGCTTCATTTTCTATTTATGTTATGATTTTCTTCTTTATGTTTTATTTGTTGGAGAGACTGGATATTCCATACTGCTAACGGCACAATTAAAATCCTAATACAGAAACACATTAAATATAGTAAATAGGACCAGACTACACTTGGACAAGGCACACTTGCACTATTAACTAAACACAGTGAAGTGGATTGCTGTAAAAACTGTGATTTGTCCCAGCCATTGAGTGTCTAACCAACTGATAGAATATGCATTGGTGGTTAAGGATAAGATGATGTCCATAAAATGTTTTACTCAATTTGGAGTTTTTAGGAATTTAAATTTCGCTTCAGTATCTCTTTCTGGAACGCTACATTGTTGTGGTGAAGGGGCTTGTGTACCTCAATGACGCTGTGAGCTATACCATGTAGGATCACACAAGATGGGCATATAAATTGTGATCCACTGGAGAAGGAACTGGCAACCCACTCCAGTATCTTTGCCAAGATTAGGACAACCAAAAACGCAGACAGATGCCTGGCATGCTGCGGTTCATATGATCACCGAGAGTCGGACTCGACTGAAGGACCGAACAACAATAAACAGCATCTCTGCAGCTCAGTACTGATGAGCTTTGCTGCTCTCATTATTTTGAAGACATCTGAGTACATACTGAGGCAGCAATGAGTAGTGAAACTCTCAACCACATTACTCAGAGCCACAATAACCTTTAGTGTATCCTGTTTAGTATCTCAAATGGCATTTATGGTTTCCATAAATATGTTTTTGCAATGTACAAACTGAAATATATATATTTTTTTTATTATGGTAATTCTGTTGAAATCACAAATACATAAGGTTATCCATTTGACTAAAAAAACATTTAAATATTGGGCTTTTAAATTAATTTCAATCAATTTTACATGATCTTTCAAAAAAAGGATAAACATTATTTTGAATCTACATCCAGATTCATACTGCAGTGTAAGTATATTCTTTAGCAGACTAATGAACACTGAACTTTTGTCTAAATGTCTCCTAGGATATTTAATTTGTTATGTTGCCAGTTGAGATTAATGTTATTATTATACACTCAGCACGATGGGTTCCAGATATTTTTTTCCTCATGAACTATTAAACAAAAGACTTATTCTTCTTAGTTATGATTAGGGATGATAGAAACAATCCAAATTATTTTGCTTTTATAAATCATTATGTCATGTATCAACAAGAAGATGAAGTACACAAATTCAGCTGTTCTTCTAAGTTATACATTATTAAATGTACATTAAACTGTATATTACAGCATGGAATGCACATTAAGACGTGTGTCATCTATTGCCAGTATAGGCATTTTTTCCTAACAAATGTTAACATATATTGACATCAGTAATGTGCATTTAACATTTGTTATTGCCTAACAACCAAATACCAAGTTAGTTGCGCTGCATGTTTATTTATTTCTAACACAAATACAGGCAATTGGTCATGATGGTAATGTACAATCCGGCTCCAAAATGTGTCCAAAAATGTTTGCAACAAGAGCAGAATAAATCATATATTGATGTATATGTGTGTTTTTAATTGCTAATTATTATAGATGAACGTCAGTTGCAACAGTTACAGAGCGATTCAATTGAAGAAGCCCGCAGCCACATGGCTGAAATCCTAAACCGTAAACCATGCACCAGTAAGTAGCATTTCAGAGCATGATCATAATCAATTAAGCAAGGCCGTAACTCCCGATTTAGAAACAGCCAATAGTAAATGAGATTGTCATCATGACGTCAGTAAAACATGGAGGTTAAACGTTAATCAATTAGCTTTTAGAAGTCTGATATGCGATCGGACTACAAAATAATAGCAATAAATGATGATACTGTTCTAGTCCATGTGGGTGATAAGTATTAACTCTTTCATTACCGAGATTGGTATAACATTGAAATAAAACGTAAAAAAAATATTTTTTTATTGCAGATTTGCGAGCTTGAGACTGTTGTGCAATTAATTTTAATGTCTTTAATCGCTTTCTCTATTTTTAAAGTGCAGTATTGATTTTTTTTATTTGCAATTACAGTGCTACGAACAGGTGTTTAACCCCCTTGCGAGTCCTATCTGGTATTTGTAGGATTTTCTTCTACATTTGCCATTTACGGGGTTGAAGGCAATTCCAGGCTTGAGGAACTATAGCAATTTGCGATTGTAATATTTACGGGCTTGAAAGATCAAAGGCTTAGATGGGCCGGATTTACGATTTTGACAAGCAGAGGGATTTTGAGCTTCTAACCCGCAAAGCAATTGAGGGTAGCTAAAAGATGCCAACTGAATAGCAAATTATTTTACAGGCTCTTGTAACTACAATCTGCTCAATGGAATGGAGGCCTAAGAAGCTCTATTATAATTTACTTTTTTAGACCTACAATACATATAAAACACGTCTCAGTGTACATTACATTTATTTTGAAGAATGTAAGTGATGTATTTTTAATTAAATTAGATTAAATTCTCACACCTTCCTGTAATTGTCTGTGTGCCTTTAAAAGAGAACCATCTGATTATTATATTTACTTTCAGTTATGATGTCTTTTGGGTGTAGAAGTTCTAGGCTTTTCGAAGTTTATACTACTTTAGTGTTATTCAAAGGTCATCTTTAATATCAACAATCATTTTCAGAATATTATTCAAGACAAATTTAATTTAATATGTGCATATTTGCAAGACATTTATAAAATGTAATGCTGTTATATGATTTGTACATATTATCTGAAAAATCAGTTCAGTGGTTATTGGTGCCTTAAGTGATCTAAAAGTTTGGCACTGTCCACAACAGGTTAAAATAAAGATACTAGAGGGATCTTTATGATTACTTAATAGACATACAAAGTAAACTGTGTAAAATACATGCAACTCCCGTGTCTTTTTATTTTGGTTTATACATTTGTTTCAGGTTTGTTATATTTCCTGTTGTCACAAATAATATGTGAATAGTTGAAATACTTCAGCAGCTGGGTAGTTAGGTGGTACACATTCCTATTAACTTTCTGTTCTTTGTCAATCAGGAGCCAAGGTGTGCCAGCAAGTGCTTGGTACATGGATATTCAGACTCTCTGTGCAGTTCTTATGTAAGATTTATGGATAGATGACATTTCATTAATATTAGTGGTAATATAAAGATACTAACTTCTACGCTTGACACTCTTGCCCACACAACCACAGGCCAACCACCTTGTTCTCATTCACAACCATGGCACATTATACTAATAGGCTACATAAAGAGGTGCTCCAGCCCTACTGAACAACTATAGTGGAAGTTCAGTTTTCTTCTTATGGATTAAACCATGTTGCAGCCATTTTGGTTGCTGGGGAGAGTGACTTTTTCTATGATGTTGTGTGTGTTAATCCATTTGTGGTCCACAGGATGGCACTGAAGGAGGTTGGGGTAATTACAGGCCTTTGTTTATCTTGCCGCGCTGAGGCCATGTGGTCTCCCCGCTAATCTGGGCGGGGGATTTTAATGTGCTCAGCCCATTGTGATGTAACTAGGGAAGAAAAATCATTTGTTGTTCCTGTTTAGAAATGCAGTAAGATGGTCCATATTAAAAGCCATACTTCTGAAATACATAGAATATTGTGTATTTCTTTAAGAAGGACTGATATGACTGCCGGTTGCTGAGAGGCCCATTCCTTCAACGAAGATTGCCAGCATATTAAAGGCAATTCTTGTAAGGCAGGAAGAGTTGGGGACTAGCTGGAATCTTCACACCAACTGTCTCTTAAGCATATTCTCCTGATATCCACCTGTCAACTCAAACTCAACATATCAAAGACTGAGCCCCTAATCTTCCCACCCTCTACTAAAGCTACCATCCTCAAACTTTTGACAATGCTGGCCTGATCAGATAGTGTTATGAATGTCCCAACTGTGCATTAGAAAAATGCTGCATGTTCGAGGGCAAACCGTTGGTTTATTTGTGTAAAGAGCTACTTTAGATGCGTAATGTTGTTAGTGGCAAGTTCTGATTGTAAAATAGCGTTGTTTGTCTATGTGCTATGAGGGTCGCGAGCATTTGCCATCCTTTCTAATAGTGTAATTTGTAACTAGTATGTTCCTGGGTGAAAGTGATATGCGGTTGGTGGTGTTTTGAGCGATCCTGTGTCGTGTAGCCTCATTTTCATTTTATTTGGCCGCCATTTTTTTTCCTCGCTTAGCCGATTTTCGAGTGCCGAAACTCGGCAAAATCTACTTAAATTCGTGTTCCACCACCCTTCCCCTGTACTGTGTGTTGTATATTTTTTTTTGTGTGTCTCTGATTTTTTTTTTTATAAGACCTCTGTTTGTCAACTGCTTGCAGCTTAAGGCAATCCCGCGTTTCATTCCCTTCACTTCGCAAGGCACGCAGGCGATAAGCGCCTTAGGCGCTTATCGGCCAAGTGCTGCAAGTTTTAGTTCCTTTGGCGCTCATCGCTTAAGTGCTCCGAGTTAACGGCTCGCTTTGCTTCGCCTAAGTCGTACGCACCACGCAAAGTGTGACGATGTCTCGTAGTTCGACAATTATAATATGTGATGTTAGACTTCTGGTACATTCCAAACTAAGGGTTTTTTAGGCTTAATGCTGACCCAGGATTAGTGAGATGTATGTGTACACCAAATACTGGTTACTCCTCTTTAGTTTATTTATGTTTATGCAGAAATCATTAGGTAAACAGTGCAATGGGAACTTGAGTCCGTGTCTCTAAAAGAAATGCATATGCTCCTAAACTTTGCTATGGTATTTGACAACAGTAGTGAATATTGTTACCAGTTCATATAAAGGTCTCAATTTATGGATTAGGTCAGATACTGAAGAGCTAAACTATATTCACTTTCAGTAGGTGTAAGCATGAGGAAGTCTTGTAGAACATCTCCAGTTCCAAAATCTCCACCTTTGTATATGATGCCCCCTCACTTGGGGCTGAGACTGCTGGTTCCATGGACCTTGTACATACATCTTGGAAAACTTTTTCATGCATAGAAATAAATATATATATATATTCTGTTCAGTCCTGCTAAAAGATAAGCCCCCACCCCATACCACACTCTTAACCATGCTAGTAGTTATCAGTAAACTAACCTCCTGTCTATTCACACTTTTAAATCTATTATAATGCTTTTAATTCCTCTGTCGAGAATGATGTTTCTTTGCAAAAATGTCTAATTGGTAACAATTTTGTGATTAAGCACTGGGTCAGCTACTTCATTAAATGATCAGATATAAACTTGCCCAGACTAATGTGATCTCTAGTATGCTATACCCCTGTATAGCGATAAGGAATATGTTAGTCAGTTATAAATAAAGGATAATAAATAATAATAAATAATAATAATAATAATAATAATAATAATAATAATAATGTCAACAAAAACAGTGGTCCTTTGGTAGGATGACAAAGCATCATCAACTGACCATATGTATTTGGAATCTAGACAGGCATTTATTTATTCATTTATTTATACAAGAAAGAGGGAACAGTGGCAGCTTTACATAAGTAGAAAGAAAGCAACAAGACTTGCAAAAGAGCTATTAGAGTAGCTAAAATAGAAAGAGTCTCTACCATATGACTGGAGAAAAGCAGACCTATATTTAAGGGAGCAAGAGCAAATTCGGGGAATTATAGACCTGTAAGAGTCACTTCTCTAGTGGGATAGCTTTTAGAAGGGATATAAAGGGATAATGCACACAAATATGTCAATTTGAACAAGATTATAAGTAGGAGTCAACATGGATTTATGAGGGATAGATCATGCCAATTAAACCTACTAACCTACTCATAGAATAAAATTAGATTCTATGAGGAGGTTAGTAGGAACTTGGATCAGGGCAACTCAGTGGATGTATTTTTATTTTATTTTCCAAAGGCTTTTGATACAGTGTAAAATGGGAAACTTTTGTGCAAACTAAAGGATACAGGAATTGCAGTAAATATTTGCACATGGATTGAGAGAAGGGTATAGAAGGCAGGGAAGCAAACATAATCCTATGACTATACAAATCCCTAGTAGACTATAATTTGGAATATGGAGCACAATTTTGGGCACACTTCATAAAAAAGTAGAGCAGGAAAAAGTACAGAGAAGGGCCACAAAATGAATAAGGGGAATGGAGGGGCTAAGAAATGAAGAAAAACTAACCAAATTCAAAATATTTCTTCTAGAAAAAAGGATCTTAAGATTGGATATGAAACATATCCAGGGTTAATATAAGGTTTTGTTAAGTTAAATTTTTGTGTGAATAGGTTTTCAACTGACAACAGGACATCCCTTGACTTTAGAAAGAAAAGGGTTCTTCACAGTAAGGGTGGTTAAATGATGGGATTCTCTTTGAAATTAGGTTATGGCAGAGAATTCAATATATAACTTTAAAAATGGATTGGATATATTTTTGAATAAAAAGGGCATTCAGGGTTATCCTACATAACTAAAGAAGAAGTAATACATAGTAATTTAGGTTGAAAAAGGACTTTAGTCCATCAAGTTCAACCTTTTTAGAGCTCCTCTGATCTGCAGTACGCAGATTTATTGTTAATTGATCCAGAGGAAGGCAAACAGAAAAAAAAAACAGTGAAACTTTGCCAATTGTCTCAACAGGGAAAAAAATATAAAATTCCTTCCTGACCCCAGATACTGGCGATCGGATTTATCACTGGATCAATAATCCCTCTTTATTTATCCAGGATAGCCCTTAATGCCCTTTTTATTTAAAAATATATCCAATCCCTTTTTAAAGTTATTCATCGAATCTGCTGTCACCACCTCCTTTGGTAGAGAATTCCACAGATTAACCACCCTTACTCTGAAGAACCCTTTTTCTTTCTTTAATGCAAAATCTTTTTGCTTCTAATCTCAAAGGATGTCCCCTTGTCAGTTGAAAACCTCTTGGCACAAAAAGTTCCCTTGATAATGCTTTGTATTGGCACTGGATATATTTACCGTATTTATCTGCGTATAACACGCACCGGCGTATAACACGCACCTCATTTTAAGAAGGAAATTTCAGGGGAAAAAAATTACATTTAAAATAAAGAACTTTGAAGCAAAATAAGGGTAGCTCAGAACTTTTTTAAATTAATATTATTAACACTTATAAGGTATATAACGTAAAATGACAGTAAAAGCAACTGTTTTAACAAAGAAACTTGGATATTATATGTTTTTACAAAAGTTTACTCAGAAATCGCTGATCCTCCTCAACCCCCTCCTCAACCCCCCCATCCTCAACCCCCTCCTCCACCTCAACCTCAACCCCCCTACTCAACCTCCCTCCTCATCCTCAACCTTCCTCCTCATCCTCAACCCCCTCCTCAACCTCCCTCCTCAACCCCCCTCCACAACCCCCACAACCTCATCCTCCTTCCTCAACCCCCCTATCCTCAACCCCCCTCCGGCACCCGGTATATGCTAATGGAGTGGCGCTCATGTGACGTCACGCCATTAGCATATACCGGGTGCTGGCACCCGGTATATGCTAATGGTGTGGCGCGCATGTGACGTCACATGCGCGCCGGGTCAATAAGGAGCAGAGTCCGGAGCAGAAGCAGGCAAGTGAGGCGAAAGGGAGAGGGGGAGGTATTTAGGGGGGTTTAGGTTGAGGAGGGGGGTTTAGGTTGAGGAGGGAGGTTGAGGAGGGGGTTGAGGATGAGGAGGGAGGTTGCGGATGAGGAGGGAGGTTGAGGATGAGGAGGGGGGTTGAGGATGAGGAGGTGGGAGGGAAAGAGACACGGTCCTTAACATTATATCGGCGTATAACACGCACACATCATTTGCCCCCTATTTTCAGGTAGAAAAAGTGCGTGTTATACACCAATAAATACGGTGTATAAGGTAATCTTATCCCCTCTTAGATGCCTATTTTCTATAGTAAATAAGTTTAATTTGGTTAGTCTTTCTTCATATGTCTTTGTATTGATCCAGGAAGAATTCTGATTATCAATCAACACATTACAAAAGATCGAAGGTCATCTAAAATGGTTGAAATTGATGGACAAAAATGTTTTCAACTTCAATTACTATGTAACCTTTCACATAGAAAAAACTACACATCAGGTTATATACACTACAGTACGTGTAGACAGGAATGTCTGATGGTTGTAGTTCACTGGCATTTCAATGTTTTCTTTATGTATATATATTTATAACCCCTATTCGGGGAATGAAATGGACATTATGGGATGAGCAGCTGTGGTTTAAGTGGTACGATCCCACAAATTCCAAAAATAAATCTGCTTACATGCCATTTACAAATAAACCAATCTTCCCTTGGATTCCTTTGGCAGTGTAGCTTACCACTCAGAGGAAATATTCTGTTAAGGACTTGCTTTAACAAAAAACTCAGCCCTTCCATAAACTTTCTACAAATTCACATGGATAGGGACTCTTATCTCTGGATATTTGTTTCTTCTTTGCTACCAAATCTAAGTTTCTTTTACAAATCATGTCTAATGGAAATAAAAACTTTAGTGCAGATCAAGCATAATACATCTGTCAAGAGTATTCAGTTGTGGGTGTTCTCTAAGTAAAGGAATTTGTCACCACCACACAAGTGGATCAAACAACACAAGCATAGAAATATTTCACATGCCGTCTAGCACCCACCAATGGTTATTGCTGTCAGATAACTACTTTGAAATTGTATTTCCTAAGCCATTAAGTGAGACATAGAAATATGATAAAGTTTTGATATAAAGGAATGCCATCATTAGTATATGTTATTCAGAGTACTTATGTGGGATCTATGGGTATTTGATCTTATTTGTGCTGTGCAACGTTTGTATTTAAATAACATTACTCACACCTCCTCCACATATTGTTTATCAAAAGATATAAATCTGAGCAAACTAATCCTACTGTATAAGGACGGTCTGTGAGTTTTACTAGTAATTGAAGCACTACACAGTAATGAAGTCAGTCATCCCGAAGGTGTTAAAGTATTTTTTGTAAAGTGATACTGAAGTAACTACTTGACTTTGCACCATCACATAGCGGGTAGAGTATCATGTGAAAAAACATGAACATGGTTTTATTTATACATTCTCATTTTTAATTGTTGCTTGTATAACCCCTGAGCAAATCCAGGGGCTGAAGCACTCCTACAAGAATATGCACCGATCATGCTATGACTGGCACAGCAATTATTTTGATTTTGTGCTGATCATACATTGGTATGGTTCACTGGTAAACCTAATTGACTATGAAATGGCACTTTTTCTTACATTTTCTTTTTCTATATTAAAACTTTATACTTAATACTATATCATATCTTATGTTAAAGGTTTGTAATGTTCATAAACAAACAATAACAACAAATAAAAATGGAAAATGTTGGGAAAATGTAAGAACATGTCCTCCATATTGTCATTTGTACTTTCTTCAGTGTGTTCTTGCTATATATTATGCATCTAACATACTACTGTTTTTTTTTGTTTTTTTTCTTTCCATTAATAAAAACAATAAAAAAAAATAATTTCTACTTCATTTAAAATCATTGTTTTAAACTCTTCACAATAACCCCTTATAGTGTTTATATATACAGGTAATATGTTTTATCTTGTAACCAAATTAAATATTATTTTAATAAAGGATGGATAGGATTCTAAGCCATATGTTCTAAGCCATATGTTCCATTTAGTAGACTATTCATTTAAACACTAGACTATGCCTCAACATGCTTTTAACTCAATTCATTTAGCAGAAGTATTTAAAAAAAGAGCACACTGTTTCTACATGACTTTTCACCTGATGGTGCAAAACATGTAACTTCCACACCATGCTATGAAAAAGAACAATATAATATAGTGCTAAAATGGGATTTCGCAATCAATGGTGTAGTGACCACATGTTACCTTAGTAGATGCTATGCATCATCATCATTATTATGCAGTTTTACATTTTACCCTTTAGGTATCCCCTTTTTCCCAAAAAGTCTCTTGCCCTTCCGGAATCCGCCTACACCACACCTATGATATTATTGTTACAGTTGTACACATTTCCGAGTGTGCTCTGTGTATATAATAAAGTATTGTTTTACCGTTTTCACTGTTCCTGTGTGTTTTTAATGGTTAAGGTTTTGGGACATTCACATATATTATATGTATTTCACAATCATATATATGAGCTCATCTTCCTGTATACCCAAGTGGGGCACCTGTCCATTAATAGATGACAGGCCTTTAATCAATCCCTGTTGTACAGTGACCTAATCATCAGGGGAAGTTATATTATTCTGGGTTGTTGACCTCATAGTAGTACGTCAAGTAGAACAATACTGGAGATCATCTATCCTATTTGCGTACAAGACCTGCTTATCTTCATTAGGCCCCTGTCCCTCTAATCTGATGGATATATTCATGTCTGGCAATGTCTTTCTGTGCAGAGGGGACCCCTTATGTCCAATATCTCTCACTCTGATTCCCCTGTCCCTAGGACCCATCCCTATATTTTATTAGGTTCCTTAGGGACTGACCAGCAGTTTCACAGCAAACATCCACATAATATTACAACAACCTACATGTAATACATTTAATAATCAGCATGCATCGTAGCAATGATACATTAATGGAACTGAGCCATGGAACAACATATATCTCTCAATACATTCAGAACTATAATACACTAGCGACTTGCCTGTCAAAAAATGACGGTCAATAAAATTGTAAGTGAGCTAATGCTGTTTGGTGTGTAATAATGAAGGGGAGTGGGAGAGACACAGGGGTGGGATAGACATGGGGGAGAGACACAGTAGAGGGAAAGAGGGGAAAGAGACACAGGGGAGGAAATGGGGGGAGAGACACAGGGAAGGGAGTGGGGGGAAGAGACACAGGAGAGGTGGGAGAGAAACAGGGGAGGGGGAAAAGACACAGGGAGGGGGGAAGAGACACAGGGGAGGGAGAGGGGGGAAAGAGACACAGGGGAGTTAGAGGGAGAGAGATGCAGGGGAGGGAGAGGGGGAAAGAGACACAGAGGAGGGAGAGGGGGAGAGACACAGGGGAGGGAGAGGGGGAAGAGACACAGGAGAGGGGGGAGAGAAACAGGGGAGGGGCAAAAGACACAGGGGAGGGGGGAAGAGACACAGGGGAGGGAGAAGGGGGAAAGAGACACAGGGAAGGGAGAGGGAGAGAGACGCAGGGGAGGGAGAGGGGGGAAAGAGACACAGGGGAGGGAGAGGGGGGAGAGACGCAGGGCAGTGCATACAGTGTTCATACAGTGCATACTTCCTTACACCGGCTCATAAGGAAAGGCACGCTAGATCACCATTCTCAATATTCATGTGTAACAACTTGTTCTGATATTGGCTATGTATGTATAAAATAACTCAGGATCCACCAGGTCTTTTTTCTTTAAGAAGCCCCATACATCAGTGCTTTTTACTTAACTAGATGTCTTTGTATACACTTGGATGTACTGTATATGTAATGAAACCTGTCCAATGTCTCAGATAAAGATAGTATATCCAGGTCTCTCTGGTACTTAAATATTGAAACTGACTTCAGCAGTCATCAATTAGTATGCCTACCACTTTTTTTGTGGTATATAAATCAGAAGGGAGGAATTAAATTGATATATAATTTAATTGATGTGGTTGTTCTTTGATAAATTCACAGGCTTGCTGTACTCTAACATCATTCTGTATCTATTATAGGAATGTTAATGTCCTCGGATTTAGAACCCACTCATCTCCAATAAAGCGCCAGAACAAAGGGATTACCAGTAAAATGTCAAAGTAATGAATTTTAAAATGTTTTTATAATGAAGAGTGGGACTGGTTACCTTGAACCTATATGATCAACTAATCTTTCTGAGTACATTCATTCCATTTACTATTAGAATGAATAATTACAAAATCAAAAAAGATCTCAGGGGTACCTGTTTGATTGAAGCTTAATGTAACATTGTCATCATCTAAGAATGAAAGTAACCAAGGTTTTATTTAACCATGAAAGTAAAAATCTTTGAGAGTATTTCTGAAGTTGGTGATTTTTGTTAATCAAAGCCTGAATAAAACAAAGTGTTATATGTCAAATAACATTTCAGATCATGCTGAGATTGAGTGCGATTACTTAAATTTATTCTAAAAGCTAAATTATTTTGAAAATACTGTTAATGCGCCATGTTCCTGTTTAAGGACACAAAAATGTTTTAAGTTAAAAGATAATGAGATTCTCTAAATGAGGTGACTTAGCCAGACGGAATAGAAAAATTCTTCTTGCTAATATTGGGTTCATGAAGAAAAAAAAGAAAAATATATATATTTTTTTAAATATCAAAATGCGCCAACATTTTTTGTTATGGCCAGAAGGAATTATTATAGTTAGATGCTATGCAGAGAGGAGACCTCCCACTGTGCTAATCTATAAGCATTAAATCCTCTTTATCTCTCTCTGAGCTAATAATGTGTCTTGGACAGTCACTGCAATTATCTTGTAGCGAGTAGGTGTGTGATATTGATTGGGATTTTTGATCTTAGTCCCCACAGTTAGCTAACTGCTGCCAGTTTTGACCTTAGGTAATTCTACTGTGATTTAACTTTTTCTTTATAAATAAGTTTATTTGTAAGGGGATTATTGTTCCCTTGTTTTTCTTACAATATTTATTTTTCCAAAGTGATAAATATGTTGACGATAGTCTACGAAGTTTAACACTTTAACACGTATCCTTATTTATGGGTACATTTTTAATTTCTAGCATAACTGTGACATTTGCTGTATCCCTTTAAGTATAGAATTAATTATGTGCATAATTTTGTTGCGTGTCACAAACTGTACTTTGTCATTAATTATGCTTCTCACAATAGTTTTATGAAAAACCTTAATCATAGTATTTTTCCCATGGGCATTGAAAAAAACCTGTACAAGAGGTACCAGCTTTGCTGGGAGGCTTTGATAATGCTTTACCATATGATGCTGGGCTCAGAGAGATTAACACTTCTGCCCTTTTTTATCGAGCCATCTGGGATTGTCCTCAATTTCAAAAACTTGTTTAGCTACAGATGAGCCAGACTGTGTATGAAAGAGATAATTGGTGACAATAAATTGTTTGGATCTATAGGGATAGGAAAATCCATATAAAATTGGAGACTTCAAGACACCAGCTCCACAAGGCAGGCATTTTAGGGGCTGTGGAGATTGACATATGTATGTCCCAGGCGTAAATCCTGCTTGTCACAACCTGTATGTTGAATGGGGTATGATAAGAGCCTATTGCCCAAACCTCTGCCACACAGGTATGACCGGTTCGTTTTACCTCTGTACAGCAGGAAGAGCGTTCAGCCCTTAGGTTAGATTGCGAGGTGTCTGTGGTCTTGTGTAGCATAGCATAAGGATCTTTCTAAGTTCTGAAAAGAACTTACTCCAGCAAACAGAATTCCCTGCATCAGTGCCGAAGTTCACACTTTAATTATGTGAACCAGTAATACATCTTTATTACTGAAACCATCAGACATATTTATACCACATTCTAGCAACAACAGACCAATCAATTCAGATGTGCATCCACGGTTACACCCAATCCATTTAGCTCATGTCATCACCGATGCCTGCAAGTCTAAGAGAATTACCCATTGTTTTCCCTTTTCTACTGCTGTATTCTTGGTAGGGGTAATTACATACAATAGGCATGGAGAAACCAGTCTAAGGGCATATGATAGTGGGAGAGATACTGGTGTCATGTGACTCTTAGGGGTCAATTATCTCACTTAGCTTGCTAATAAGGGACTTGTCCATTACTATGAAATATTGAGCATATACAATATTTCCCTTGTAAGTGCTAGCCCCCCAAAGCACAACACAGACATACATCCCATCACTCCCATCATGTTCATACGCACTCCCCAACTATAAACATGGGTACTACAGTATGGGCCCAGTGGCACCCAGGCATCTTTAAACAGGCATAACAAGGAATAACAAATAAATTACAACATCCCTAATGTTAACTCATCTCAGTGTGCCCCTTTCCCCTGGCACAATAAGCCTATCTTATAAGGCTGAGGGCATCAGTCTGTTAGGTATTGCACAGCTGGTGCCTTGGCATGCTTCAGCCATGACACTGCTCTGTAGACGCAACCGATTTCTGTGCAGGGAGTAACCAAAACAAACTTTATGTATGAGACACAGCTCTAGGATCCAATGGGAAATGCAAACGTCATAAATCTTAACATGAGTGGGAAGTGCAGTAACAGTTGCCGTAACTGCTGCGGCAATATAACAGAGATATATATATAGTAATTGTTTTTTATTTATTAATATATTTTGATATTAAAATGTGACAATTGTATTTATAGCTTCAATAAATAAAGATATGTTTAGTTTGTGTTAAAATAAGATATATTTATAGACAATGCATTAAAGTGTTTGTTCCTAGGACATTATGGTTTTGTGACGTTTATTAACCTCTTGAGTACTGGATTGTGTGGTACTGGATTTTGTATCATAAAACGGGCTTAATACCAACATATCATATTTTTAATTACACATATGTTGATATTGAATTGTTAAATGTCAAATTTGTTGACATGTCATCATTTTGTAGTGCTTATTGTGTTATACTGTCACTTTAAATGCTTTTAGGGGACTCAAAAACGATTTGAAAACCAGTTGTGATTGTTCTTTGGTACTCGTAAATCTTCTGCTTTTTGCAGTTAAGGCAGTGCCCTTATTTGCTAGCGATCCATAAAATCGTATAAGATAGAATTTGGGTGTCAAAGGGCCCTATTAAATTCCAAGCCCGCAGGTACCTTCATACAGGCCGTAAGTCTGTGGGCTTGAAATTTGCTGCTGTTACAGAGTGATTAAATTAGAAAAGCCGGCAAATACATGGCCAAAATCCCAAACCATAAGCCATACTTTCATATGTTGCATTTCATGGCAAGATCATGATCAAATCTGCAAGCCCGTAACTACCGATGTAGAAACAGCCAATAGTAAATGAGACTGTCATCATGACGCCGGTTAAAGGGGCGGGTTAAACGTCAATCAACTTGTGTTTTGAAGTCCCATATGCAATTAGACTCGTAATCCAGCAATGTGAATATCAATAAAAATTAATGAAGAAACCGGTCTAGTTTATGTGGGTGGCCTGATTTGTATTAAACCCTTGATTCCCAAAATTGATATAACATGAAAATAAAGCGTAAAAAAATATTTTTGATTGCAGATTTCTGAGCTTGAGACTGTTGTGCAATTCATTCTAATGTCTTTCATTGCTTTCCCCATCTTTTACAGTGCAGTATTGATTTTTTATTTGCATTTACAGTGCTATGAACAGGTGTTTAACCCCCTTGCGAGTCCTCTATAATACACGTATGATTTTTGGCTACATTTGCCAATTACCGGTGTGACAACAATTGCGGGCTTGAAGAATTTTAGCAGTTTAATAGCGATTTGTGACTGTAACATTTACGGGCTTGAAAGATCAAAGGCTATGCTGGGTCGGAGTTACGATTTAGGCAGTTGTTGTTCAGCCTGTAACACGCAGATTGTTTGCGGGTAGCTAAAACAGGCCAATTTAAAATCTTTAACATTTGCAGGCTCCTTTACGGGCTTCAGTAACTACAATTTGGCAAATTTAATAGGGCCCAAAGTGTCAGGGAGTAATTTGTAATTTATTGTCATTGTGAAAATCAATGGAGATTTTTGCATTGATTTTTGGCTTTGTCATAAGGTTCACTCATAGCAGTGACCCGTAGGAGTTCTCTTGCAATGTTTTATGGATGGGCAATTAACATAGCTAGGTAGGATTTATTGTGTTGCTACAGCACTCGTAATACATTTTTTAGTGATTAACATAGGGGCATTAGTTAGTATGTCTACTGTTGTCTTTAACTTTAAATATAATTTGCCAAGTGTTAAAGGGTCCGCCATCAAGGGCCATATTCTCCTGGAACCTGTAGCCGCCTGGTGTAAGTAAAGAATCCAGCTCTCCTTTCCTGTCTCATTACATTATGCTAATAAAACTATTTAGAAAGCACATCTTGGCTCATCATTATGTGTTATTCATTAAACTGCAATGTTGCTTGTGTATAAAAACATAGATAGGGCCCCTAACATCTGTTTTGTTTTTCTTTAATTTGGCTTAGAAAATAAGCCCAGGCTAACATGAAAATGAATACAACTTGTACGTGTTATGTAGATAAATTAAGTAAAGATGTGCAATGAATGTTTACGCAGGCAATTTTAGTGCATATACAAGTCAGTATTTAAAATCTTACAAACTGTTTTTTAACTATATGCCAAGTGTTCTCTGCTAATATATACCTATTTAAGGCCCAATCACAAGATTTCTGCATGGATACCTAAACTGTCTTTCATTAAGCAAACAGAGGTATGGAAGCTATTTATATAAATCCATGCACACATGATGTGATGATTTTATGGGCTGAGCATTCTGGGGTTTAGTAAATATATATTTTATAAAATTGGTGGCAATGGGTAGGCATTTATTTATAAAATGAATCAATAAACAAAATACATTGAAATAATAATAAATATATATCATCATGAATTACCATATTTTTTATTGTACAGTATCATTTAAAGCAATTTACAAATATAAATTAAAGGAGCACTGTTTTTTAGGAGAAATCTCACATGTTTGTGAAATATGTAACAAACTAACAGCGGGCCCTATTCTATTAGAACCCGTAATTTTTTCTGCAGGTGCTTTTTCCTTAAATGTTTATATGTATTCTATTGACTCAAGCTCGCAATTTACCTCTTTAAGCCTAATCTCGTAAATCATGCCTTTTTATGTAGGATTTCATATGATCTGGCAATATTTTAGCAAACCCATAATTTACTTCTTAGACACAGCCAATAGCCATCATGATGTCAGTAAAACGTTGAAGTTGAACGTAATCTGCAATCGGAGACTACAAATTATTGAGAGCTAATAAGTAGCATTTGCCGATTGGGCTCCCAATGAAGCAATTAAGCACTCAATAAAATGCATTAGATAATCTGTTCCAGTCCATGTGGGTTTCATGATATGTATTAACACTGTGAGTCCTGGCATCGATCTTACTCAGAAATAACATTTAAAAATAATATTTTTTAATTGCATATTTGTAGGCTTCCCATGCTTTTAAAGTACATTATTGTGTGTTTAATTGCTACAGCTCTAATAAGTGTTTGAAAAAGACCTATTTAGTACACTTAATATTTTTGAAATAAACTTGATACTTCTTCGCTTGGGGGTTGCATTTTATTTGCAAGCTAGAGCTAAGGATCTAATAGAATATTGATTTTGTGTAACTTTAATTATTTAGAGCTTGTAATATTTGAGCTGTGCTGGAACTTGTAATGGGGCAATATTGAAAGTGATTTTAAGGGTGTATAAATTTAAATGGCAACAGAATAAGGTCTAACATTTGCAGTTATGTAAACCATGAACTTAAAACTATGTTTTAGGAAAGTCTTAACTTTTGAAGATTTGTTTTTATACTGCAAGTTTTTCATCAGGTAATTTCTTAATAGCTTGAATCTTGAGGACATGTACTAATCTAATGAAGAGTAGAAAAACTAGTGAGGTAGGAGGCCGAGGGATGGGGGACTTGTTAAATTATTGGAGCTTTTTGGAATTTTACTTTCACCTCATTCTCCCACACATTCTCAGAATCAGGAAGTCTGTAACAATTATTGCAAGCCCTGCCCTGAAGAAATATAAATGCCTTTCATACATGCAAGCTTCATCAAAGTATAAATGATGCCTCTATGGTCCAACAGCTACATCACATTTTTATCTAGTTAAAACCAGTGGCGGCTGGTGACTTTTCAAGTTGGAGGGGCGACAGGGCGAAACATAGCCACTCCCCCTTTTTCAAACCACACCCATTTTTATAACTCCTCCCCCTGATGTCATAATGACCTTTATAAGCCCCGCCCAATGACCTTATGCTTGTAAAGCCCATTGAAATACATGATCTGCAATGCAGAAATGTCAAGAAGTAAAGTAACAATGTGTTAAATTCATTGGTATACAATATAGATTGAAAAAACTCATGTGACAAGACTACAGCAATATCATAATTGCACCTATACGTATTAACAGAAAAATTAAAGGAGTGACACCTACCATTAGTCGGCTCTTCTTCTCAGGGTATTCATGTTCATTAAGTTGACCAATGAGTAGAAACAAATCTGCAGCCACATAGGGTTTGCACCTGGGGTTGAAAGAAAACAAGCAAATCAATCAGACCATTCAAGAACAAAACCATACTTTCAAAACCTTAAAAGACCAAGTGGAACCATATAGGCCCCAAACATACCTTAGAAGACCAAGTGTGACTATATAGGCCCCAAACATACCTTAGAAGACCAAGTGTGACTATATAGGCCCCAAACATACCTTAGAAGACCAAGTGTGACCATATAGGCCCCAACCGTACCTTAAAAACCCTAAATAACAAATTGGGACCATATAGGCCCCAACCGCACCTTAAAAACCCTAAATAACAAATTGGGACCATATAGGCCCCAACCGCACCTTAAAAACCTTAAATAACAAATTGGGACCATATAGGCCCCAACCGCACCTTAAAAACCCTAAATAACAAATTGGGACCATATAGGCCCCAACCGCACCTTAAAAACCCTAAATAACAAATTGGGACCATATAGGCCCCAACCGCACCTTAAAAACCTTAAATAACAAATTGGGACCATATAGGCCCCAACCGCACCTTAAAAACCCTAAATAACAAATTGGGACCATATAGGCCCCAACCGCACCTTAAAAACCCTAAATAACAAATTGGGACCATATAGGCCCCAACCGCACCTTAAAAACCTTAAATAACAAATTGGGACCATATAGGCCCCAACCGTACCTTAAAAACCCTAAATAACAAATTGGGACCATATAGGCCCCAACCGCACCTTAAAAACCCTAAATAACAAATTGGGACCATATAGGCCCCAACCGTACCTTAAAAACCCTAAATAACAAATTGGGACCATATAGGCCCCAACCGCACCTTAAAAACCCTAAATAACAAATTGGGACCATATAGGCCCCAACCGTACCTTAAAAACCCTAAATAACAAATTGGGACCATATAGGCCCCAACCGCACCTTAAAAACCTTAAATAACAAATTGGGACCATATAGGCCCCAACCGCACCTTAAAAACCTTAAATAACAAATTGGGACCATATAGGCCCCAACCGCACCTTAAAAACCTTAAATAACAAATTGGGACCATATAGGCCCCAACCGTACCTTAAAAACCTTAAATAACATATAGGCCCAAAAAAAAAAAAATATATATATATATATATAAATATATATATATATATATATATATATATATATATATATATATATATATATATATATATATATATAAAAATTGATATCAATATATCACAATAAATAAATATATATATATATATATATATCAAATTGTTATATATATATATATATATATATATATATATATATATATATATATATTTATTTATTGTGATATTTTGATATTAATTTATATATATATATATATATATATATATATATATATATATATATATATATAAAAAATTACACATAAATATACATAAACATATACATACAACAATATATATTAATTGATATTTATTATTTGATTAATTGATGTTCTTTATTACATGGTATATTATATTGTTCATGCATTTCTATTACACTTTATTTGTTATACATATTACAGTGCTATTTTTTGGCTATACATGTTACAGGATATTATCCTGTAACATGTATATCACATAAAATAGCCCTGTAATATGTATAATACATACAGGGTCAAACAAGTTCACACTAACCTTTTTTACCCTTACAGGCTTCCATACCTGCTTGCTGATTTGCTAATTTTTTAAAGACTCTCATTGGTTGAAATCGATGTCAATCAAAAATTTCAGCCAATCAGAGTCCTTCAAAAATTAGTATATATAGCAGACCGTGGGAAAAAAACAATTAATCGCGGGAGGGGCTCCTTGTAGGAGGAGCTCTTTTTAGTGTGTTGTTTTTTTTTTTTTAGAGCGTCGGTTTTTTTTTTTTGGAGGCCTCTTTCAATGGGCCAGAATGGATGGATGGACAATGGCTTCAATCAAGATTGGATTATTTTTGATCATTGGCTTCAATCAACATGGATTATTTTATTTTTGATCATTGGCTTCAATCAACATGGATTATTTTATTTTTGATCATTGGCTTCAATCAACATGGATTATTTAATTTTTGATCATTGGCTTCAATCAACATGGATTATTTATTTTTCATCATGACTATATCCAGAGAGGACAGAAGGCCAACGCTGGAGGGGTCAATTTTACAGGTAAGTATGTGCTGTTGTTTATTTTATTTTTTATTAATGTTTGTTTAAAGCTGTTTATTTTTGTATACAATGTGTTGTGTTACTAACTGTACTAACAATGTGTGTATGTGCTGTTTATTTTATTTTTTATTAATGTTTGTTTAAAGCTGTTTATTTTTGTATACAATGTGTTGTGTTACTAACTGTACTAACAATGTGTTTGCTTACTGTGTGTTTAATTGTAATAATGTTGTTACTGTATTTTTTTTTCCCTTCCCTTATTTTTATTTTATCTTTAGAAGTGACAGGCACATATACATGCCTGTTACTTCTAAAAATGGAATAAAAATAGGGGGGGGGGGGGTAGGTAGTTGGTTCATCCAGGGTGGGGTCGGTCACGGTCAGGCGCCCATCGGTCGCCCATAGGCCACGATCAGGGGTCGCACAGGCCTCATGGGGGTGAACATCCACCCCCATGTGGCCTGGTCAACCCCGCTCACTGCCCGAATACCCGGGGTAGCATAGGCCGCATCGGGGTGGTGCCGGGGGCCCGGTGGTGATCGGGCCTCGGGGGTGGCATAGGGCGGCAACATGGAGGTCATCAGGGGTGGCACAGGCCTCATCAAGGGGGTGATCCGATCACCCCCATGTGGGCCTGTGCCACCCCGCTCACCACCCGACTACCCCGATCCCGTGATCGGTGTAATCCGGTGGTGGCATGATGGCATAGCTAGGCTAGCATAGGGCAGGCCTGATCGGGGGTGGCACAGGCCACATGGGGGTGATGGCTGGGGTCGTCGGTGGTAGTGGGTGGCTGGGTAGGTGGCACTGGCAGGCTAGGCAGGCATAGTGGGGGACTGGGGGTAACTGGTCACCCCTAACTTTTATTAGGGGCTACTAGGGGTTTTGGTTTGGCCAGGGGCAGGGGCAGGTGCCAGGCAGAGGCAGGTGTAGACTTACTGTGTTAGGCAGGCAGAGCAGATGAGTAGATTCAGCCAGGGAGGTCTCTCAGTCTCAGCGTGACCAGGGTCAGGAAACAGAAAGGGGGAAGGGACAGGGAACTGGTGGTTTTATTGACTGTATCAGTCAATCAAAATCAAACTCGAGGCCCTATTTGCTGGCGGGCGCTCAGGGCTAACGGTCTGGGTGGGTTTAGATTGATCACTTAGTAACTGGACAGCCTTCCATCATTGATTGGTCAATGATGGAAGACTGTCATTTATTAATTGATACATTTATGACCGCCCATGCATATCGTCACTGTGATGGTGGGCGGCATGCATTAACGGTCAGTGGGCCAGGCCAGGACTCATTGAAGAGAGGGAAGAGTCTAAAGGTTAGTGTACACAGTGTAACAGTAACTATTGTAATTTGATCACACAGGGTGCAGGCAGGGGGCGATAGATACACAGCATTAGTTAATGTAGGGTTATTTTAAAGTGACAGTGTCCCTTTTCTAACTTTACTTCATTTTAATACTATTTAGACTTTAAATGATGATGTACACCTTATATTTATTTGTTTTTTGGTTATACTAATACATTGTTGTGTTTTTTTTATTGCAGGGTGAAGAAAATATTTGGGGGCGCGTTTGCCCTGACGCCCCAATGGACGGGCCGCCCCTGGTTAAAACTTAAATTAATTAAAATGTTCTTGTCTATATAGTGGTCCTGAGAGGCATATGAACAGTGGACCCACTTATTATTTCCTAGGCATGAACAGAGCATGCCATTTCTGGGGCTCATCACTCTCTGCGCCAGTGCACTTCTGCTTCCTGGTGCACACTAACTTCATTGTATGTAGACCAATGTTCTCTGTTCCTTGTTATTTGTAGATAATATTATATTAAATAGAATGTAATACTCAACAATAAACATAAAATGAAATACAAAATCATTTTAGTTGGTTATGTAATGTACATGTGACCACAGAGAACAAATTTGCAGGTAAATTAATTTCTATTCATCTGTGGTATTTCTATATAAAAACATCAATTTATACACATACAAATATTTACCATTTCAAATAATTATCAACATTGACCGTGAATTTGTTTTCCCCCTATTTCTTGGATGATGTTGAAAAAGCAATACAAATTGGAATTTTAATTAATTCTACCAAACATGGTTGAACTTGTCCTTTAAAAGCAACATAACATCACAACATTGAACAGAATGTTGGACCTTATATTTTCCTCAGGCTGAATGCTTTCGATTAATTGTATCCAATTACTTATTTATTTAACTTTCTTGTGAAGACTTTACATTCAACTTTAAACCCTTGCTGCTTCTTGATATCTTAAGGACACATTTAGTCAACACAATTTTAGATAAAAATAAATACTGCTAGAGAGAATCTGATACAAGTTGGCTCTTCTGTTGGGAAAAGGACTTATACCAATATTTAAACTAAATAGATTACACTGGAGTCTTTAATATAAATAACTATGGTTTCTTAAAAATATTTTCCCACATTATTTATCAGATAATTAGTACAAACATATCTCTAAATATATATCTGCCCTTATTGTTTTTTACACAATGAAAGTACACGAATGAAAGTGCCCCTATAAATGTTCATTGTTCATGACACATAAAGTGATCTTGTCACCCCATATCAAGTTATACTTTTAAGTTATTCTTAAAAAACACACTGTACACTGTACAAGACATTTATTTGTTATAACGTAAACTATTCTATTTTGTAAATTAGTGGCCCCAGAATACTAATTAGCTTCTTTGATGTGTTCATTGGTGGCAGAGGGCCTCATTACAATTTTTTTGGAGCATTTATTATGTCAATTATACTCGTAAATCACTACCAATCAATCACAAATCCAGCTTTGAATAGTGTAAAATGACTTGTATGGGCAAGTTACATTCACATTTCTCTCCAAACCATTCCAATCTGAGATATGAGGGCTTCATGCAAGTTAGTAACTGAATGCAACCTGATTTTCTCCCTCTATCCTATATGCAATCAGACCTACCAGTAGATGCATAAAAATGCCCCAGAAAATGTATCAAGCCTTAGATCAGATGCTATAATCACTTTAACACCTTGATTGAGTCAGATATGAGGTGGGATTCATCAGATCCAACACAATTAAGTTGGTTAATAACAGCCCCCACAACACATAAAAACATCACATAAAGTTGGTGGGTCTCATGGATCCCCCAGTACCCTTACCCCCTATGATCTCAGGGATTCAGGTAAATTCCCCAAATAAAATATATATTAAACAGGGGAATCCCCGAGATTCGGCCTCCAGTGTGCTAAAGGGAACCCTAGGGATTCCCTCCCCAGCTCACCCCTATCCCCCCATACATCTATAACATTGGAGATCTATAGATCCCCATAACATCTGTATTTTAACTCTGTGCCACAGATGTCTTTAAAAGCACCTAAGAATTAACCCCTACTATAAGGTTCCCTAACAAACACCTGTTTAACTCAAAGTTAACTCCTATACCACAGGGGACATCTCTGGAATATAGCAATAAACCAAAATCAGAATGCTAAGAACATCCAACCAATTTCCCTACTCAAAAATGAGCAAGGACAAATCCAATACTCAATTTGGATTGGCTGACATATGATTTAAACATATTTCAGCCAATCAGAAGCCACAATAAGTAGTATTTAAGCCGCAATAGCATTGCAAAAGTGATTTGTGGCGGTGGAGCTCCTCATAGAAGGAGCTCCGTTAGTTGAGTTATTTTTATAGGATGTCCAAGTTTTTTACGCTGAATACTTTTTCCATGGCCCAGAAAATAGGATCACTAGAAAGAAGATGACACAAATCTAAAATCAACTTTGATAGTGTGTTTTTTCCAGGGCTGATTAAGGAGGAGCAGGATATTGCTGACATCACTGGATGAGCATAGTGGGTAGGTAAATATGAAATTGTGCATCCATACAGAATTAATTATTTTTTTACTTTTTGTAATTTTGTTTTTTAATCTATTCTATTTAGTTTAATTTATTCCATTTTCTGTGAGTCTTTTTGATTTTTTGTAATTCTTTTTTGTTTGAAAGTATTTTTATTTATTATTTATTGTATTTTGTTTATGTTATTGTAATATTTTATTTTATGTAATAATGTTTTTTTAAAGTGTAGTGTCAATTTTTTATTACTACAGTTTTTATTTAAGGTGCCACGGGAGTCCTTAAGGGCCGGCATGGCACTTAGGGTTAATATTTAGGTACCATGGGGTCCATATGGATGCTCATGGTAATAGGGGTGTATTGTATATGCCATGGAATTCCTTTAAGGACTCCTTAGTAATGGAGGTTAACTTAAGACATTCTAGGGTAATAGGGGTTACTTTTAGAGGGGTTAATATTCATGGCATGTAACCTCTGTGGCAATTTTAGGAGCACATTAGGACCCCTGTGATAGACAGTTACATTTTTAGTCTACAGAGGTCCTTACAGGAACTCCATAGCATAGTGGGTAATAGGGCATATATCTGTATGATAAGTGCCATGACATACAGGTTTATTTTAGAAGACAAGGTGGTGGTATAAGGACCACCTTGGCATAGGGTTAACTGTAAGTGCCATGGAGGTTCTTGCAGGACCTCTGTAGTTAGGATGCCACAGGGGTCCTTCTTCAATAACTGATATATTTGCTGTGTCCCTTAAATGCTTATTTATAGTCTGTACCAAAGGAGATCTCCAGAGAGCTGCTCAAATATGTTCTGAAAATGTGAGAGAGAAATAGAGAGAAAGCTAGAAAGTAAAAGAGAGAGATAGAAAGTCTGAAGAGAGTAACAGCAAGGGATAAAATAATCAAAAGGATACAACAGTAGAGATGATGCCCGCAAGAGAAAGAAAATTAAAGACTTAAAGTATCA
Organism: Discoglossus pictus; assembly: GCA_027410445.1. Taxonomy (NCBI): domain Eukaryota; kingdom Metazoa; phylum Chordata; class Amphibia; order Anura; family Alytidae; genus Discoglossus; species Discoglossus pictus. Next base: position 504,880,530 of record CM050163.1, on the reverse strand, counting down.
GGAGTTAAGGGAGTTAAAGTCATCACTTGACACATATGTAAGCATTGTCTCACCAATATACTGGCCAAGCACAGGATCTACTCAGAAGCTGTATCATCATTTTATTAGGCTTTAAAAGGAGAATGACATCTGATCTTTTATTCTTGGCCATTCACAATGCAGATCACATTATATTGTCTTTGCGTTGTCCCAGCCAAATGAGAGCTTAGCAGGGGCTTCAGCCATTATAATGTTATATTCTGCCAGCCAGTTACTTCATTCCCTGAAAATCATATTCATAAATTGAAAACCAAGCTACATGAACTGCGGATTTAGTTTTTTACATATGCAGGTTAATAAATCTATTTAATTAAATTGATCGTACAAAGTTACTTCAAAGATAAGAGGGGGGAAAAAAACAGGATAACATTTTAATTCACATGCAGTTCCTTACTATATCTCCTGAGATTTCTTGTGAATGTCTGAAGTAACTGAGAGAAAATCAACATCTGTTTGACATTACTTACAATAATGTTATGTGAAAAAACACTGTACAGCCGGTAAGGAAGAGGGTGCAGCACTTGAAATTGCCACTTGAATCTGGAACACCTCTTCCCTTCCGTTTTAAATATAATGAAGCCATTTAGAAAGGAGTTAGAGGAGTAGGAAAAGAAAGCCAATTGAGATGATAAAACCAGTGGAGCATGGCTCCTCAGGTGACAATCAAGCCAGTCACCACATATGATGTGGTCCCAGGAATCATTATGCACTAATGAAAATGAAGGCACATAGACAGATGTATATAAATAGCTTGAAGTTCAATCAGCCTCAGGAGGAATAATATTGCTTAAAAGAAATTCAAGCAAACAATGCAACTACGTGTGAGGAAGCAGCCTGGGCAGTTTAAAATTATATGTACATGATCAAAAATGATTATTATAATAATTATTAAGATTCAAATTATATCTATATAATCAGTATCTCACAAAATTGAGTACACCCCTCACATTTTTGTAAATATTTTATTATGTCTTTTCAAGTAACAACACTGAAAAAATAACACTCTGCTACAATGTAAAGTAGTAAGTGTAGAGCCTGTATAACAGTGTCAATTTGCTGTCCCCTCAAAATAACGCAACACACAGCCATTAATGTCTAAACAGTTAGCAACAAAAGTGAGTACCCCCCTAAGTGGAAATGTCCAAATTGGGCCAAAGTGTCAATATTTTGTGTGGCCACCATTATTTTCCAGCACAGCCTTAACCCTCATGGGCATGAAGTTTACCAGAGCTTCACAGGTTGGCACTGGAGTCCTTTTCCACTCCTCCATGATGACATCACGAATATGGTGGATGTTAGAGACCTTGCACTCCCCCACCATATGTTTGAGGATGCCCCACAGATGCTCAATAGGGTTTAGGTCTTGGCCAGTCAGTCACCTTTACCTTCAGCTTCTTTAGCAAGTCAGTGGTCATCTGTTTGGGGTCGTTATGTTGGAATACTGCCCAGTGGCCCAATCTCCGAAGGGAGGGTATCATGCGCTGCTTCAGTATGTCACAGTACATGTTACTACTTTACATTGTAGCAGAGTGTCATTTCTTCAGTGTTGTCACATATAATAAAATATTTACAAAAATGTGAGGGGTGTACTCACTTTTGTGAGATACTGTATTTTTATATGTAAGGATATATATAAGAAAAATGTATAACTACAAAGGCCTGTCAGAAACTACTGGGATCTAGGCTACATACAGGCATATACAGTCTATAATCTGCACTTTGCAAAAGTCATACAGCATGCTCAGGGCAAGGTATTCTGCAACTTAGATATTATTTTGAGAACCAACATGTCTGAGACTGATCTCAGCTTGTTTTCAGATTTGTATATCCTTTTCAAACCTGTGTTATATACATTGGCCTTAATTTCCTTAGATGCTTGAAAGTCTTTTCTAACTAATTGTATATGTCCACAGATGAAGTGTTGTCTGAAATACGTGCTGTCAATACATATGAGAAGGTAAGTCCTGGAATAGAATAATAGTGCAGTGGTTGTCATATGGTTAATTTGTTGGTCTTTCTACTTACTGTAGCCTCACAAATCTGTCTATGAGTGTTAATGATCATTCTGATATATTCCATTAATTCACAACAAAACACATGAAGTTATGTTACATGACCCGCTGATCACTTCAAACAACACAGCACCAAACAATTTTGATACTGGATAACAGATTAAATGCATGAAAAAGATTGGAAAACAGGCATTTACAAATATCTGTCCTGAGAGTTTATACTCCAACTGTAACCGAGAGAAATTCTGTTGTAACATTTAGAATGCTATGAAAGAAACACTGTATGATGAAACATTATTACCAGAATGCAGTGTAATAACTGTTTTTCTCTGAACTCTGAGCTGGAAGCAGGATTTTTAACTTGCTTTAGACATTCAAATGTGAACAAAGATGGACTTTTTATTTACTGTACTACTGTACAGTGGAGGGCTTCTATCGCTCTTTTCCCCACCATATTATAAATGATTGTTGTGGTGAACTACCTACTCATAAGGTTCACAACACAGGCTGAGATCCCGCTCAGTGGTGATGATAGCCAGTAAGCTTGAAACAGCTGTACATAGATTGGATACTCAGTCTGTGTTTAATCCAACCTTGGCTTTGCATTAAAGCTGTGTAATACAGCATGCATAAGCTTAAAGGAAGCCATGTTTGATAATGGCTAGGATTGAAGAGCGAGGCATTTGTGGACACATTTGCACATCCCAGCTCAGCTTCCCAGAATGCAGTGTAATAACTGTTTTTCTTGGAACTCTGAGCTGGAAGCAGGTTTTTTAACTTGACATTCAAATGTGAACACAGATGTACTTTTTATTTACTATACTAGCGAATTGCCCGTCAAAAAATGACGGCAATGAAATTGTAAGGTAGCTAAATTACTAAATGAATATAGTGTACCTATTTTGAAGCATTGTGATGAAGAGCTGGCAATCTGTGTTGATGTTGCTGCAGCATTAGTGGTGTGGAGCTGCTGTGTAAGCATGCTGAATGTGTGCACTGTGTGGTATGAATATCCGTAGGTGGTTTGTGGCGTTTTGCGAGTTTCTTGTGGTGTTTTGCGAGTTTGTTGTGGTGTTTTGCGAGTTTAGAGTGCTGTAGCCTCGTTTTCGTTTTGTTCGGCAGCCATTTTTTCTGTCGCTTAGATTTTTTTTTAGTCTCAAAAGTCTTTTATTTCGAGTAAAATCGAGGTGTAAGTTGCATTTTTGAGGTCCTGGGTGCTCCCTCTTGGTGTAGGTAAGGTTTTTATGTATGTGCTGTGTGTATGTATTGTGTTTTAAATGTTTGTATGTCGGCGTGTTGCGTCCGATGTTTGCGAGGTCGTAATGTGTGGTAACGTGTTTCGTACGTTGTTTGCGTTCCTCGTAAAATTTAGCGAGTGTCGTAATTTGTGTGTCGTGTTTTTTGAGTAGCGACGTGAAGTTTGCGAGGAATTGAGGCCCTTGCCCAGTGACCTCGCCAGCAACTGAGGCCCTCGCTTCGCGAGGGGCCTCAGTTGCTGACATGGAGCGCCTTCGGCGCTCCATGCCAGCAACTGAGGCCCGTGCCCAGTGACCTCGCCAGCAACTGAGGCCCTCGCTTCGCGAGGGGCCTCAGTTGCTGGCATGGAGCGCCTTCGGCGCTCCATGCCAGCAACTGAGGCCCTTGCCCAGTGACCTCGCTTCGCGAGGCCCGCGGCTCACTTCGCGAGGGCCGCGGGCTCGCTACGCGAGCCCGCAAGCGTGAGCAACGACCCGTACGCTCACAACTATATATGTGATATATACTAGCGACTTGCCCGTCAAAAAATGACGGTCAATAAAATTTAAATGTTGTGAAATTTATTTGCAACACAAAATGAGTCTACTACATTTGTCCCTTTTTTGTTTCTAAAAAGAAATACACATTTCTTTTTTTTAACTTTTTATTTTTTGTAACTTTCAACTTATATTTCATAATCATTTTTTTTTTTTAAAAACAATATAATAATATCTTACTTTTAATGCATACATATTGTACTTTTTAATGCATACATATTGTAAAGTGTAACATGAAATTTTGTAACAGGCAACTTGTATATTATACAATCTTTCAACCTTCTTTTAACAATACTAACACTTTTAAATAGATATTTATCACTTAGTAACTGCAGACTATATTAACTTAGAGTAAGTACATTTTTTTACAAATAATTTTTTTTTTTTTATTTGTAACATTTTTGTTAAACTCTCGTTAAACTAAATTAGCATTGAATTCAGAGGAAGGCAAACAATAAAAAACCCCATTCAAACTTTTGCAATTGTATCTTAGAGGGAAAAAAATTAATACGCTGTTGCTCGAGACCAATGTGTTGTTTTCGGCGGGAAATCGGAGTTGGCGCGAGACAAAGGCGGGAAATTGTAGTCGGCGCGAGGCAAAGGCGGGAAATCGTAGTCGGCGCGAGGCAAAGGCGGGAAATCGGAGTCTACGCGAGACAAAGGCGGGAACTCCGTGTTAATCCGGAAATGTGTGGTGTGCGTCTTATCGGATTTTCCGTAAGTGTTTTCCGTGGCTATAGTGCTGTAGCCTCGTTTTCGTTTTGTTCGGCCGCCATTTTTTCTCTCGCTTATTTTTTTTAAAGTGTCTAAACTCTTTTATTTTGCTTTAAATGAAGGCGATAGTTTTTGTTTTGAGGTCCAGGATGCTTCCTCTTGCTGTCGGTAACCTTTTTATTTATGTGTTCTGTGTATTTAGTGTGTTTTATCTTTTTTCTTGTCCGCGGGTTGCGTCCGATTTTTGCGATGTCGTAATGTGTCTTATACGCCGTCACGGATTATCCGTAATGTGTCTACGCCTTCAGGGATTAACCGTAAGTCTTTTTCGTGCTCAGAGTGCTGTAGCCTCGTTTTCATTTTTTTCGGCCGCCATTTTTTCTGTCGCTTATTTTTTTTTTTTGTGTTTACATTTTTGTATTTTAAGGTAAATCAATGTGTAACTCGCTTTCTGCAGGTCGTGGATGCTCCCTCTTGCTATCGGTTAGGTTTTTATGTATGTGGTATGCGTAGTTATTGTTAATTTTTATTTTTATGATAGGCGGTTTGCGGCCGTATTTTTTTACTACGTTTTAACGGCTCGCCTAGCTACGCGAGGCTCGCCTGCAATGAGCGCCTGCGGCGCTCATTGCCAAAGTGCAACGGTTTAACGGCTCGCCTCGTTTCGCGAGGCTCGCCGGGCGATGAGCGCCTGCGGCGCTCATGGCTAATCCCGCGAAATTTCTACGGGTCTAAGCTCCGCTATAAGTACGAACCACGCAAACAGCGTGACAAAGACTCGTAGCAGGACAATTATAATATGTGATATATATATATATATATATATATATATATATATATATACTCTTCCATCATACAGAGTTCTTATAGAACAATATGCATTTCTGGAATGTTGTTCCTATAATACAGTGGTTCTTTAACACAGGCTATCTGCAGCTGACTGAAGGACCAAGGGCCCTATTAAATTTCATTTTCAGGAGTTACAGAGCGATTAAATTAGAAAAGCCTGCAACGACATGGCAGGAATCCAAATCCGTAAACTAGGCTGCGGCACGTAGCATTTCCGGGCGTGAACATGATAAATTATTCAAACCCATAGTTATGGGTTTAGATGGAGCCAATAGTAAAAGAGACCCTCATCATTACATTACTAAAACATGGAGGTTAAATTTCAATCACTTACGGTTTTGAAGTCTGAGTTACGATTGGCCCTGCATTCCAGAAATAATGCAATCATTGATTGCTGGGAACGATATAACACGAAAATTAACCATAAAAAAAAAAGGATTGCAGATTTGTGAGCTTGAGAATGTTGTGCTATTAATTTTAATACCTTTCATCGCTTTTCCTGTAATTTAATATACAGTATTGTGTTTATATTTGCTTTTACAGTGCTGCGGACAAGATTTTAACCCCCTTGCAGATCCTCTCTAGTACCCGTAGGATTTTTGAGGACTTGTAGCAATTAATATCGATTTGCGATTGTAACATTTACGGGCTTGAAAGATCAAAGGCTTAGATGGGTCGGAGCTCTGATTTTGGCAACCTCTGGTGTTTTTCAGCCTGTTACCCGCAGATTGCTTGTGGGTAGCTAAAAGAGACCAATTTAATAGCGGGCTCCTTTACAGGCTTCAGGAACTACAAATAGGCTAATTTAATAGTGCCTTTTACCTATTTTTTATTTGTGATTATTGCATTCATTCTAAAGCCATATCACATTGAGAAGAATAAGCATCTGCAGACCTTAGGTACTAACTAAGCAGATTAGGCTAATTACAATATTAGCCTAATTTGAATATGGCACTTCAGTGTTTTTTTAAGATTGAAAAGGTTTTGAAAATCTTTTTTATACTTAAGTATATTAGCTTATTAGTATACCTAAATACGATTGATCAATTTGACTCCAATACCTGGGAATAATACTGTATATCCAACAGAACCGACTTTGTCTAAACATTTTTAAACTTGATTCCATACTGTAAAATCAAGAAAAAATGTTCATGAATGATGTAAAAACTCACAAATCCTTCTTGTCACCGTGTATATAGCTTAGAGCAAGTTTTGCAGTATGAGATATTTGTTTGAAGGGTTAGAACTGCAGGAAATTACATTCCCAGCCAGTAATATTTTGACAGATGGATGGAAATAAAAGGAAACTTGTAAACCTGACTTTAAGAGAAACTGGAGATTTGCAATTGAAATAAAAAAGGGAAAATAATCTCTGAACATTGCATGTCTTCTTTGGCACTGAATAAATTTGCTCTAATAACATGTTGTGAAAGATGAAGAACTTTGCATAAATTATTGTAGGTGGTAAACTATTTCTCTTTAGTTTTGAAAATGTGTACTGGCCAATTCTAGTGGTTCTCAATTTTGTTTTCAAGTACTCCTCAAACCTCTTTTTGTGAAGAATGAAGGTGTTGGGAAGCAATTAGTGCTTTTTGTGGTAGTGTCTTTAGATGCACACGTACTATAATCAATGCTGTGGCCCCATTGGCAGCAGTTCATCTGTTCATCTTAGCTACAACATTTTTTAAAGTATTTTTTCTTTGTTGCATAGAGGGTATTTGATAACTGTTTTTGTCTTTTTTCAAATAAAGCTCTCAAAGCAGAAAAATGTTTTTCAAATGTTTAGCTGATCTTGCCCCTGTTAGCCAGTGAGCAGTAATATAACTGTATGAGTCATATGAGTCATACAGGTCTACCGTCGAGAATCTACATTTTACACCAGGGGTTGTCAAACTTTTAATACCTACCACCCACTTTTGATGGTAAAATTTCCTTACTGCCCACCGGTGCCGCAGTAACTCAATTTACCCTCATTTCTGGTTACATAAGTCATATGACCATAGCTATGTATCGCCCTGTACTTACTAGATAATCCGGTCCTGACTGCTGTCACTAGGCTCTCTCGCCAGCTCTCCAACCAGCCAAGTGGCGTGCCATGGGTCTCCGGCGTCTGATGTCTCTCGTCAGCGACGCCACCTAATGATTACCCGCCACCCACCGTGAAAGTTTGAATCGCCCACTAGTCAGGGATTCCGACCAGGTTGACTACCACTGTTCTACACTATGCACTGTACATTTCCTGTTGCTTTCAAGGAAGTTTAAACAGGTTTTACCAATTATTTTTTCATGCAAAACACATTTTGGCAATGTATATAACATGTTTTTAAATGAATAACAAATAATTGTGTTCCATGTGCCTTTAAATTACCTGTGCATAAGTTGCAGTGTAACTAAAGATGCAACTACAAGCTGTTTAGCTTGCGGTCAAACCTTGTCACTCTGAGACAGTTGGGGTGCAACAGAAGAAACAATAGTGGTGAGCAGTACAAATTTTAAAAAGAAAAGAAAATAGTTGCTTTATTTTCAAACATGGCTTGCCATTATTTTCTTGATCTTACAAATATTTTATAACATAATCCTTAAAGCAGTACAATGGACCTTTAAATGTTTAGGCTAATTGATCCATTAAAATTACTTCTCCAGTCTTTATATCAAAATATAGTTGTGAGCATGCGAGTTGTTGCTAACGCTTGCAGGCTCGCGTAGCGAGCTGCGGTCCTCGTGAAGGGAGGGTCGCAGTTGCTGGCAAGGAGCGCCAAAGTTTGCGACCCTCGCAAATTTTAGGTTGTAACGCAAACAAAATACGAGACATGTTACGACCCATTACGACCTCGCAAAAATCGTCGCAACACGCGCACATGAAAACATTAAAAATACAACAAATACACACAACAAATACCTAAAAAGCTTACTTACAGGAAAAGGGAGCATCCAGGACCTCGAAAACTAAAGTTACAACTCAATTTAATTGAAATTAAAAGAGTTTCAACGCTATAAAATTCTCTAAGCGAGAGAAAAAATGGCCGCCGAAAAAAACGAAAACGAGGCTATAGCAGTGTAAAGACGCAAAACACCTACGTATTTTGACGAAAAACACCTACGAGATTAGAAAACAAGGACGCAACCCGCGCAACGCCAAAAACATTACAAACACAACAAATACAAACAACAAACACATAAAAATGTTACTCACAGCAAGGGGAAGCACCGAGGACCTCTGCAAGTGAAGTTACACCTCCATTTAACCACAAATTTCAGAGTTTATAGACCCGAAAATCACCTAAGCGAGAGAAAAAATGCCTGCCGAACAAAACGAAAACGAGGCTAAAGGTCCCTAAACATGCAAAACACTACCATAAACACGCAAAACACCACCAAACAGCTACGGATATTCTGAAAAAGCCCACCAAACGGCTACGGATATTCCGAAAAACTTGCACGACATAGAAAACGAATATTACGAAAAACTCGCACGACATAGAAAACAAACGACGCTACATCAGCCACATTATAAACACCAAGCACCCTTAGCTCACTTACAATTTCATTGCCGTAATTTTTGGACGGGCAATATTCTAGTATCAAATAATTAGCAGCCTCATTAAATTGGAGCTATGTGTTAACACGTAGCTCGTAACTGTCATCTTAGGGCTAGATGCCTCGTAACGTTGCTCTGAGCTGGTTTTGCGTGTTAACAGAATAGGCTACGTGCTGAGCAACATTGAACTTCGCGCACGTAAATCCTTTGATCTTTCATGCCGGTAACCGCTAATTGCTTAATTCAGATATTAATGTGCAACGTGGTCACTCGCGAGCAACCACATAACACGCAAATGGAGCCCAGAGGCCAACATGTGCTCTAGAGCACTCCCAAAGGGGGTAAAGTAAAATACATAGCACTTGTAATGTAAATAAAATCACTCTACCGTACATTTATTATAAGGGAAAGTGATATTAGCTCTTAGAATTGATAGCACAACATTCTCAAGCCCGCAAATCGGCCCTGAAAAATACTTTATCTCGGGATTACTTTTTGTGTTATATCGATTCCTGCATTCAATGTGTAAATACATATACTGTAACTTTCATGTAACAGAATATCATATTTACTGCTTTATTAATATTGCATAATTTTTGGCCTTTTGGACCGATCGCAAACTGGATTTGAAGCACGTAGGACTTGGAAATCTACCTTCCCCTTTTTCAGTGACTTAATGCTTACGATCTCTCTTTCCATTGACTCCATCTGAACCCGTAGCTACATGTTTGCTTAATTGTTTGCATGCGATCACGCAAGTCTGTCGGCCATAAACTGGTTTACGAAATAGCGTCTATTGCTCGTAGCACGCAGCCCTTTCTAATTTAATAGCAGCGTAACTCTGTCAAATTTCAAGCACGAAGCCCTTACGTGCTACACGTTAGATTTACGAGGCTGGAATTTAATATGGCCTAAATATCTTGAAAACAGCAGTCACTTCTCAGCCACACATGGGAATCTGTGTACAAATGCACTCGTTGCCCTCTAACACATACTTTTTGAACTAAAACCGCAGTAATTCAGCTTGTAACATGATACAAACCTATATCATAAAGAACCACAAATAAATGAAATTCAGCTGCAACATCTGAATCATCTGGATTGGCATACACAGCATGGTTTCCGCACTATTTTTACAGACCAACAATGCGGTTAAATTATTTTGAAGGCCTGATTGCACTACTTTTCATTTTTATTGATTTTAAACAAAAATATAAGTTTTACGTAATGTGATTACACATAGATACACAAATGTATATATTGCACAGTGTTTGGATAGGTATTTACTGCATACTATTTTAAAATGCAGCTGCAGCCCCCTTTTCGATTGTCTACATTGAAGGGTCTGGTGTCTTTAAAGCGACACGGAACATAAATAGTTTTTCATGCATTTAAAAGAGCACACTTTAAACATTACCAAAGTTGTGTTTTGCATGAAAAAAGATAAACTTGGGTAAACTTCATGAAAACTAATAGGGAAGCACAGAGCATATGTAAGTCTATATATTTCAGTGACAGACAAGTATGACTCATACATCCATAATGCCGCTCATTGGCTGACAGGGTCAATCAATCAGAATAGTTAAACAATTGAATTGTTTTTTTTTTTCTGTCTTGAAAGTATCATTTGAAAAAACACAATAGTACATGATCAAATAATTAGTTTCAGATGCAAAAAGAACAAATGCTTTCAATGTTCCTTTAAGGAAGAGATATGTTACTATGAAAACAAGATGCATGTTACTTCAACCTACAGATGCAAAATTGAACAAGATTCAATAAAGGGTGAGGTGCTTGCAAGGCAAGGGGAATGTGCAGCTTTGAACTGCAGAATGCTGGAGTATAGGCGGAAAATAATTTATAGGGACCCCAATAACTAAGCATGTTTCTAGATCTTACCTCATATTCAGCCTCTTCCACCTCAACACCATCATGGCCACCACATAACTTTAATAACTTTAATAACAAAATGCTTTATTCTATTTGGAACAAAATATTGACATTTTAGAGAAGAACATACAATAATAGATGAAAATAGACTTACATGGGGAAAGGACTAACAATTGTGACAATGATGGAATATGTAAAAAGCATGCTGTTCTGCTCATGTACTGCTCAGCTGCTTGTCTCATCTAGCTTCTATGATTTTCCATGTTTTTCCAGTGGTTTACAAAGGCCCCTATTCAATTGAGCATTTGTAAGTTACTGGAGCCTGTGATGGAGCCTATAAACGAATTTGCTTTTCAATTGGCGCCTTTTAGCGAGCCACAAACAATCTACGGGTTAAAGGCTGAAAATCCCTGTGGTTGTCAAAACCGTAACTTACAGCCCATCGGAGCCTTTGATCTTTCAAGCCTGCTAAGGTTACAATCGATAAAATCGCAAATCGCTATTCAATTGCTACAATTCCTCAAGCCCGCAAATGTTTTCACACCCGTAAATGGCAAATGTAGAAGAAAATCCTGTAGGTACCGGATAGGACTCGCAATGTGGTTAAACACCTGTTTGCAGCACTGTAAATGCAAATAAAAAATCAATACTGCACTTTTAAAGAAGGATGAAGCGATGAAAGACATTAGAATTAATTGCACAACAGTCTCAATATTTTTTTTATGTTTCATTTCAGTATCATATCAATCTCAGGAATCAATGAGTTAATACATATCAGGCCACCCACATGGACTAGAGCAATATAGCCATTCATTTTTATTATTTTGTACATTGCCAAATTGGAAATCGGTACTTACAAGCTTGCTTAATTGATCATGATCACGCTCTAAAATGCTACATACGATTGCATGGTTTACATTTTCGGCTTTTGACCCGTAAATTGCGGGCTTGTTCAACTGAATTGCTCTGTAAACAAAGCAAATTTCAAGCCTGCAGACATACGGCCTGTATAACGTAAACTGCGGGCTTGCAATTGGATAAGGACAGGGGTGTAGGAACCAAAATAATTCTGGGAGGGATACAGTTTACTTGATGCACAGAACACTTCACAGCTTCTATACACATACATACACGCAATGAGGAATCTGGGGGCGATTTTTCCCCCTCATGCCCCCCAGTTCCTTGAATAAGGCCCTATGTCTTTAACTGCTGCTCCTGCTCTCAGAAATGGTTTAAAAACCATTTGCGAATGTTGTTTAGTACTCGTAAATTTTGTTTCAGATTTTTTATACCACAAGTAATTTGCGAGTGACAAGTAAAGTTTCAATAGAATTCCCATATTGTATAAAACTAAAAAGAGTCACTAGAGTACTATTACTGATGTCAAAAAATAGCGCATTTGCAGTCATGAAAAACTTGGTGAAAAGAATAGTTATGGAAGCTTACTAACCACTTCTTGAAAGGGGCAATTGAATAGAAACCTTGGTTTCTGTTGAATTTAGTGGAATTCTGGTTTCTGCTGTTCAACTTAATGAGTGGGAGGAGACTTTTGAATCATTTTATCAACACAATGACAATGTGTCAGCTAAAACACTAAAAGCACAGTAGTTTACCCGTCCCCTAATAAAGTGAAAGAAAAAACTTTAATTAATGAATTAATATATAACACTTTAAAATATAAAAATTGTCTTTTTCTTTTTCTTTATAAAAAAACATTTTGTCCATTATCTAGTTTTGTTATTTGAAACATCATAGAAAACAATTAACAACAGCAGTAAATAGGACATTGTAATATATCATTTTGTAGTAAACTAGTTCTCCGAGATAATTAATTAAACTTAATACTTTAACATGTCATGTTTACTGTATTTTTGTACACCAAACACTGAATATAATTTTTAGATAGGAATTAATGTCATGGTAAGGCATTAAACACATTTAAAAATAATGTATGTTTGAGGTGAGGAAGTGAAAACATTTTCAAACAGACAGAAACCTGGAAAATAAATGAAATATAATCTTCTTAATTTCCTGTACAAATTACTACAAAGGACCTGAGAACAGAAGGATGTCTGTGAGAAATATATGTTTAAAATAAACACACAGGGTTTAATCTGCTGTCTCTGTGAGACTGTTCAGATGTAAACTATGTGCCACAATGTCAGAATCAGAAAACAGCAATACTTAGGGGAACTAACAGTTTTTGAAAGCTAATTATAGAAACATGTTCTGGGCTATTTTCAGTGTAGTGAGGCTTAAAAGCATTTCGCTAATGTATTTGACCTTTACATTAAATTGAATAAAATAGTTTTCCATATTCTTCAGATTTACCACTCACAATTCTGCACATTGTAACTGCACTGTTGATATATATTATGTATATGTCACTGCAGTTTTCAAGCTGGTGAATGGACGGCCCCAGTGCAAAACAAATGTGCCCATTTCATCCAGAGCCAACTCATTATATATATACTAGCGTCTTGCCCGTCAAAAATGACGGCAATAAAAACTGAAGCCTGGCAATGCTGTTTGCCACACAATGTAAGCCTCTCCCCCTCTACTTTACTGGCCTTGTGATGAGCGCCTTTGGCGCTCATCACAGGCCTTGCAATGAGCCCCTTTGGAGCTCATTGCGAGTCTCTCCCTCTGTCTACTTCCTCCCTCGTGTCTTATTTCCCCCCTCCTCTCCCTCCCTTGTGTCTCCTTCCACCTCGTCTACCTCCTTTGTATCTCCTGCCCCCCTGTGTTTTTACCTCCCTCTCCCTCCCGTGTCTCTAAACCCCTCCCCTGTGTCTCTTTCCCCCTTCTCCCTCCTATGCATCTCTCCCCCCCCCTGTGTCTCCCCCAACCCTCCCCTGTGTCTGTTCCCCCCTGGCCTGTGTCTCTTTTCCCCTCAGCCCTGTGTCTGTTACGGCCTTCCTCGTGTCTCCATTTACCTCCCTTGTGTATCTTCCCCCCTGCACTCTCTCCCCTGTGTCTCTTCCCCCTCCTCTCACTCCCCTGTGTCTCTTCCCCCTCCTCTTTCTGTGCCTCTTCCTCCCTGTCTCTTCCCCCTCACCCTCTGTGTCTCTCCCCACTCTGTGTCTTCCACCCTCTCCCTCTGTGCCTCTTCCCCCGCCTCTCTCTGTGTGTCTCGCCACTGTGTCTCTTCACCCCTTCCTCTGTTCCCCCCCTCTGTGCCTCTTTCCCACTCTCTCTGTACCTCTTCCCCCTTCCCTCTGTGTCTCTTCCTCCCTCACCCTCTGTATCTCTCCCCCCTGTGTCTCTTCCCCCCTCTCCCTCTGTGCCTCTTCCCCCCTCTCCCTCTGTGCCTGTTCCCCCCTGGCCTGTGTCTCTTTCCCCCTTCCCCCTGTATCTGTTCCCCTCCCCCCCCCCCCCATTTCCCTCCCATGTGTATCTTCCCCATGTTCTCCCTCCCGTGTGTCTTTTCCCCCTCCTCTACCTCCCCTGTGTCTCTTTCCCACCTATCCCTCTGTGTCTCTCCCCCCTCCCTCTGTGTCTCTTCCCCACTCTCCCTCTGTGCCGTGCCTCTCCCCCCCCTCTTCCCCACTCTCCCTCTTCCCCACTCTCCCTCTGTGACCCCCCCCCCCTCTTCCCCACTCTCCCTCTGTGACTCTCCCCCCCCCCCTCTTCCCCATTCTCCCTCCCCTCTTCCCCACTCTCCCTCTGTGCCTCTAGTCCCCCCTCTTCCCCACTCTTTTACCTGCTCTTGGGCCGCGCTGCGCGCAAGCGCGGCTTGCGCCGCGCTCTGCGCATGCGCGGCTCGCGCCGCGCTCTGCGCAAGCGCGGCTCGGGCGCAGAGCGCGGCTTGCGCCACGCTCTGCGCATGCGCGGCTCGCGCCGCGCTCTGCGCAATGCGCAGCACTTTATAATTGTCTAACTGCGATTCGTCTGAAGCGTGACGACGAATCGCAGTTAGACAATTATAATATGTGATATATATGTATATATATATATATATATATATATATATATATATATATATATATATATATAAATTATTTATGTATGTATGCAAAAGTATTCACCCCCTTGGCATTTTTCGTGAACATGGACACAACTTTGAAGATGTTTTTTTTTTTATTGTGAAGCAAACAACAAATAGACAAAATAACAGAAAAAGTCAATGAGCATAACTATTCACCCCCCTAAAGGCAATACATTGTAGAGCCACCTTTTGTGGAAATCACAGCTCCAGGTCGCTTTGGATAAGTCTCTACCACTGGGATTTTTGCCCATTCATCCTTGCAAAACTGCTCCAGCTCCTTCAAGTTGGATGGTTTGTGCTTGTGAACAGCAATCTTTAAGTGTGACCACAGATTTTCTATTGGATTGAGGTCTGGGCTTTGACTAGGCCATTCCAACACATTTTCATGTTTCCCCTTAAACCACTCAAGGGTTGCTTTAGCAGTGTGTTTGGGGTCATTGTCCTGCTGGAAGTTGAACCTCCGTCCTAGCCTCAAATCACGCACAGAGTGGTACAGGTTTTGCTCAAGAATATCCCTGTATTTAGCACCATCCATCTTTACCTCAACTCTGACCAGTTTCCCGGTCCCGACTGCTGAAAAACATCCTTACAGCATAATGCTGCCACCATCATGTGATGGGTGATGTGATGTGTTTGGTTTGAGCCAGACATAGCACTTTCTTTGATGGCCCAAAAGTTAAATTTTAGTCTCATCAGACCAGAGCACCTTCCTCCATACTGTTGTGCCATTTTCTTTCCATTTGGTTATGGTAGATGTAATGGTGCTCCTGGGGATCATCAAAGATTTGGATATTTTTTATAACCTAACCCTGACTTGTACTTCTCAACAACATTGTCCCTTTCTTGCTTGAAGCGTTCCTTGGTCTTCATGGCAGTGTTTGGTTAGTGGTGCCTCTTGCTTAGGTGTTGCAGCCTCTGGAGCCTTTCAAAAAAGGTGCGGATATATAATGACAGATCATGTGACACTTAGATTGCACACAGGTGGACATAATTTCCCTAATTATGTGACTTCTGAAGATAATTGGTTGCACCAGAGCTTTTTATGGACTTCATAACAAAGGGGGTGAATACATACGCACATGCCAATTTTCTGTTTACTATTTCTAAAAAATATTTTTATGTATATATTTTTCTCATTCCACTTCACCAACTTAGACTATTGTGTTCTGATCCATCACATAAAATTCAGATTAACAAAACATTGATCTTAAGGCTGTAATGTAACAAAATAGGTAAAAAGTCAAGGGGGGTGAATATATATATATATTTATATATGTATAACCATAAATATATACACATATACACACAAACATATATATATAGATATTCACATATATATATATATATATATATATATATATATATATATATATGTATCGACATATACATAAATACATATATATATATATATATATATATATATATATATATATATATATATATATGTCATGAAAGGGTCAGCCTTTCAACAAAACTCAAAAGAAATGTTTTATCTTCTTCCACGATTCTGACCATTTCTCAAAATATTCTAATCTTGTCAAGAATGAAGGCAAATGTATGTTGACATTAAATCAGATTAATAATAATTGAATTATAATTAAAGGCTGTATTTATTTATTTTGAACTTGGCAAAAACATTTTGCACATTATAAAGTTAGGCAATAAATAGCCCACGTTGGTGGTGTACATCACCATGTTATATGTGTTTTTTATTATTGAATTATTTTGAATGTGTCCATCCTTTCTTCTTGGAGATTCCATCTACGTTTATGTTGTGTTTGTGTGTAGTTTATTCCACATTAGTTCCAGCCAGGGGCGGCCCGTCCATTGGGGCGTCAGGGCAAACGCCCCCCCAAATATTTTCTTCACCCTGCAATAAAAAAAACACAACAATGTATTAGTATAACCCAAAAACAAATAAATATAAGGTGTACATCATCATTTCAAGTCTAAATAGTATTAAAATGAATTAAAGTTAGAAAAGGGACACTGTCACTTTAAAATAACCCTTGCGCTACATTAACTAATGCTGTGTATCTATCTATCGCCCCCTGCCTGCACCCTGTGTGATCAAATTACAATAGTTACACTGTGTACACTAACCTTTAGACTCTTCTCTTCTCTTCAATGAGTCCTGGCCTGGCCCACTGACCGTTAATGCATGCCGCCCACCATCACAGTGACGATATGCATGGGCGGTCATAAATGTATCAATTAATAAATGACAGTCTTCCATCATTGACCAATCAATGATGGAAGGTTGTACAGTTACTAAGAGAACAATCTAAACCCACCCAGACCGTTAGCCCTGAGCGCCCGCCAGCAAATAGAGCCTCGAGTTTGATTTTGATTGACTGATACAGTCAATAAAACCACCAGTTCCCTGTCCCTTCCCCCTTTCTGTTTCCTGACCCTGGTCACGCTGAGACTGAGAGACCTCCCTGGCTGAATCTACTCATCTGCTCTGCCTGCCTAACACAGTAAGTCTACACCTGCCTCTGCCTGGCACCTGCCCCTGCCCCTGGCCAAACCAAAACCCCTAGTAGCCCCTAATAAAAGTTAGGGGTGACCAGTTACCCCCAGTCCCCCACTATGCCTGCCTGGCCTGCCAGTGACACCTACCCAGCCACCCACCAACTACCACCGACGACCCTAGGCCTACAATGCCTGGTGCCAGTGCCACCCCCAGCCATCACCCCCATGTGGCCTGTGCCACCCCCGATCAGGCCTGCCCTATGCTAGCCTAGCTATGCCATCATGCCACCACCGGATTACACCGATCACGGGATGGGGGTAGTCGGGTGGTGAGCGGGGTGGCACAGGCCCACATGGGGGTGATCGGATCACCCCCTTGATGAGGCCTGTGCCACCCCTGATGACCTCCATGTATGCCACCCTGCCCGAGGCCCGATCACCACCGGGCCCCCGGCACCACCCCGATGCGGCCTATGCTACCCCGGGTATTCGGGCAGTGAGCGGGGTTGACCAGGCCACATGGGGGTGGATGTTCACCCCCATGAGGCCTGTGCCACCCCTGGTCGTGGCCTATGGGCGACCGATGGGCGCCTGACCGTGACCGACCCCACCCTGGATGAACCATTAACCAACTACCTAACCCCCCCCCCCCCCCCCCCCTATTTTTATTCCATTTTTAGAAGTAACAGGCATGTATATGTGCATGTCACTTCTAAAGATAAAATAAAAATAAGGGAAGGGAAAAAAAAAATACAGTAACAACATTATTACAATTAATTTACACACAGTAAGCAAACACATTGTTAGTAACACAACACATCGTATACAAAAATAAACAGCTTTAAACAAACATTAATAAAAAATAAAATAAACAGCACATACACACATTGTTAGTACAGTTAGTAACACAACACATTGTATACAAAAATAAACAGCTTTAAACAAACATTAATAAAAAATAAAATAAACAACAGCACATACTTACCTGTAAAATTGACCCCTCCAGCGTTGGCCTTCTGTCCTCTCTGGATATAGTCATGATGAAAAATAAATAATCCATGTTGATTGAAGCCAATGATCAAAAATTAAATAATCCATGTTGATTGAAGCCAATGATCAAAAATAAAATAATCCATGTTGATTGAAGCCAATGATCAAAAATAATCCAATCTTGATTGAAGCCATTGTCCATCCATCCATTCTGGCCCATTGAAAGAGGCCTCCAAAAAAAAAACCGACGCTCTAAAAAAAAAAAAAACAACACACTAAAAAGAGCTCCTCCTACAAGGAGCCCCTCCCGCGATTAATTGTTTTTTTCCCACGGTCTGCTATATATACTAATTTTTGAAGGACTCTGATTGGCTGAAATTTTTGATTGACATCGATTTCAACCAATGAGAGTCTTTAAAAAATTAGCAAATCAGCAAGCAGGTATGGAAGCCTGTAAGGGTAAAAAAGGTTAGTGTGAACTTGTTTGACCCTGTATGTATTATACATATTACAGGGCTATTTTATGTGATATACATGTTACAGGATAATATCCTGTAACATGTATAGCCAAAAAATAGCACTGTAATATGTATAACAAATAAAGTGTAATAGAAATGCATGAACAATATAATATATCATGAAATAAAGAACATCAATTAATCAAATAATAAATATCAATTAATATATATTGTTGTATGTATATGTTTATGTATATTTATGTGTAATTTTTTATATATATATATATATATATATATATATATATATATATAAATTAATATCAAAATATCACAATAAATAAATATATATATATATATATATATATATATATATAACAATTTGATATATATATATATATATATATTTATTTATTGTGATATATTGATATCAATTTTTATATATATATATATATATATATATATATATATATATATATATATATATATATATATATTTATATATATATATATTTTTTTTTTTGGGCCTATATGTTATTTAAGGTTTTTAAGGTACGGTTGGGGCCTATATGGTCCCAATTTGTTATTTAGGGTTTTTAAGGTACGGTTGGGGCCTATATGGTCCCAATTTGTTATTTAGGGTTTTTAAGGTACGGTTGGGGCCTATATGGTCCCAATTTGTTATTTAGGGTTTTTAAGGTACGGTTGGGGCCTATATGGTCCCAATTTGTTATTTAGGGTTTTTAAGGTGCGGTTGGGGCCTATATGGTCCCAATTTGTTATTTAAGGTTTTTAAGGTGCGGTTGGGGCCTATATGGTCCCAATTTGTTATTTAAGGTTTTTAAGGTGCGGTTGGGGCCTATATGGTCCCAATTTGTTATTTAAGGTTTTTAAGGTGCGGTTGGGGCCTATATGGTCCCAATTTGTTATTTAGGGTTTTTAAGGTGCGGTTGGGGCCTATATGGTCCCAATTTGTTATTTAAGGTTTTTAAGGTGCGGTTGGGGCCTATATGGTCCCAATTTGTTATTTATGGTTTTTAAGGTGCGGTTGGGGCCTATATGGTCCCAATTTGTTATTTAGGGTTTTTAAGGTACGGTTGGGGCCTATATGGTCCCAATTTGTTATTTAGGGTTTTTAAGGTACGGTTGGGGCCTATATGGTCCCAATTTGTTATTTAGGGTTTTTAAGGTGCGGTTGGGGCCTATATGGTCCCAATTTGTTATTTAAGGTTTTTAAGGTGCGGTTGGGGCCTATATGGTCCCAATTTGTTATTTAGGGTTTTTAAGGTGCGGTTGGGGCCTATATGGTCCCAATTTGTTATTTAAGGTTTTTAAGGTGCGGTTGGGGCCTATATGGTCCCAATTTGTTATTTAGGGTTTTTAAGGTGCGGTTGGGGCCTATATGGTCCCAATTTGTTATTTAGGGTTTTTAAGGTGCGGTTGGGGCCTATATGGTCCCAATTTGTTATTTAAGGTTTTTAAGGTGCGGTTGGGGCCTATATGGTCCCAATTTGTTATTTAAGGTTTTTAAGGTGCGGTTGGGGCCTATATGGTCCCAATTTGTTATTTATGGTTTTTAAGGTGCGGTTGGGGCCTATATGGTCCCAATTTGTTATTTAAGGTTTTTAAGGTGCGGTTGGGGCCTATATGGTCCCAATTTGTTATTTAGGGTTTTTAAGGTGCGGTTGGGGCCTATATGGTCCCAATTTGTTATTTAGGGTTTTTAAGGTGCGGTTGGGGCCTATATGGTCCCAATTTGTTATTTAAGGTTTTTAAGGTGCGGTTGGGGCCTATATGGTCCCAATTTGTTATTTAAGGTTTTTAAGGTGCGGTTGGGGCCTATATGGTCCCAATTTGTTATTTAGGGTTTTTAAGGTGCGGTTGGGGCCTATATGGTCACACTTGCTCTTTTAAGGTTTTAAACGTTACAGTTTGGGTCTTAAACGTTCTAATATTTTTTTTTTGTTTTCTATAACTTCCCAGGTGCAAACTATCTGTGGAATCAGATTTCTTTGGACTCGTTGGTTGACTTACTGGACGTGAATACCCCGAGAAGGAGCGTCAACTGTTGGTGAGTATATGGTCACACTTGGACTTTTAAGGTTTTAAAAGTTACGGTTTGGGTCTTGAGATTTCTAATGTTTTTTTTGTTGTTTTCTATCACCCCCCAGGTGCAAACTATCTGTGAAAGCAGATTTGTTTGGACTCGTTGGTTGACTTACTGGACGTGAATACCCCGAGAAGGAGCGTCAACTGTTGGTGAGTATCATTGCCTTTAATTTTCTGTCCATGTGTATAGGTGCAAATTTGATGGTGATGTAGTCTTGTCACATGAGGGTTTGCAATCTGTAATGTATACCAATGAAATCAACACACTGTTATTTTTAAGTAATTTTGTGACATAATATAAATTAATATACCGTGATCTCTTTCTTTTATTGGTATCAATATCAGAAATGAATACTATTGACTCTCTACTTGTGAAGCCTTTCGCCACCCTAACCTATGAGGAGAAGGTGGAAGTAAAACGGTTAGGAGCTGACCAACCAGAGATAAATCTGCAGCAAATCGCAAGAGATAGAGGGAAGCAATATGTCCGTAATTTCAATACTGAATGGTACAAGAAGAACGACTGGCTTTCTGGAAGCGTTTCTAGGAAGTCCTTATATTGTTTCCCATGCATCCTATTTGGTGGTGACGCTGCTTGGACCAAAACTGGAGTGACTGACGTCAAACATCTAGCTGACAAATTGGCAAAACACAAAAGTTCTAAAGCTCACTTGGATAACAGGATCAAGTTTGAGATGCTTGGACAGGCGAACATTGCTGTTCAACTGGACCAAGGATACCAAGTCAGCATTCAAAAACACAACGAAGAAGTGGCTAAGAACCGGTACATCCTTTCGAAGATAATTGATTGTGTTCGCTTTTGTGGCGCCTTTGAACTGGCATTAAGAGGACACGACGAGAGTGAAACATCGCTAAATCCAGGAGTGTTTAGAGGCCTGGTGGATTTGGTTGGCAGTATCGATAGTGCAATGGAACAGCATTTGAAGACTGCAACTGTGTTTAGGGGACTTCCAAAACCGTGCAGAATGAGCTACTGGACTGCATGCATGAAGTTATAAAGGAAGTGATTCACCAAGAGCTTAAGGAAGCCCAGTTTGTGGCAATCCAAGCGGATGAAACAACCGATATTTCCGCTAGGACACAGTGCGTTGTAGTCTATCGCTACATTGACAAGAAGCATCAAGTGGTGGAAAGATTTGATGGCTTCACGGAAATGAAATCAACGGATGCAGACTCCATTGCTGCTGTTGTGCTGGAAACACTGAATACTGTTCTCCCAGAGCCAGAAGACAAGAAGAAACTCATAGCTCAAAGCTATGATGGTGCCAGTGTGATGCGTGGAGATCAAGGAGGAGTTCAAAGAAAAATAAAAGACGTGTACCCGAACGCACACTACGTCCATTGCTATGCTCACCAACTGAACCTAATAATGGAGAAAGCAGTTTCAAGGATTGGAAGAGTTAGAGTTTTTTTTTCAAACATAGGCGGCATACCATCTTTTTTTTCACGCTCTCCAAAAAGGACTGGAGTTCTGGATGAGGTAGTTGGTAGAAGACTTCCAAGAGGTGCACCGACACGATGGAACTTCAACGTTAGGACCGTGAACGTGATCTACGAGAACAGAGATGCGCTACTTGAGTGTTTCCAGACAATTGAAGCATGTCTAAACTTTGATCCAACTTCTATACGGGAAGCCGCAGGTTTCATTGGAATGCTGGAAGACAGGGAGTTCCTTTACTTCCTTAAATTATTTCATTTAATAATGCCACATGTAGACATCCTCTATAGTCAGCTTCAGAAGCGAGACACGGATACTGTTTATATCAAAAAAGTCACAGAAGACTTTGTCGCCAGCATCCAGAAAATCCGTAATTCTGTGGAAGAGATAGAAGCAAGTTTGCCAAGCGATCTAACAGTCAACAGACGGAGTGCGGAGATCTCAACCTTGAGACAACTTTCAAGAGAGGTATGTGACATAGTGGTGGTTCATGCAAAAGAACGTTTTTCATTTTCAAATCACCTAGTCAGTGCCAAACTTGTTCAAAGTGACTTGTATAAAACCCATGGCACTTGCTTTCCAACCCAAGCTCTGGAAGACACCGTGCAAGCATATCCAATACTGAAGAAGGAACAATTACGCACTGAGCTGTCACTTCTGTATGGGAAGACAGAGTTTCATACTTGTACAAGTGCTGTTGCTCTGCACAAACTTTTCCATCAATTTAATCTGCAGAATGATTTCACAGAGACAGTAAAATTATTAAGAATCCTGATTACAACACCAATGACTACTGCAGAATCAGAAAGATGCTTCTCAACATTGAAGAGGATAAAAACCTTTTTAAGAAGCACCATGTCCCTGGAGCGGTTGAATGCATTGGCGATGCTCTCAATGGAAAAGCAACTGATTTCCGAGATCCCACACTTCAATGAAAAAACCATTGAGAAGTTTTGTTCTTTGAAAGATCGCCGTGCAAAATTAAAATACAAGTGATTGAAGCAAAGAAGAATGCATACCCCCAAGGTGTGCAAAGATAAACTGCGTTAAGCAGCACCACCTCACACTACCAAACATAACTAGTGGTAAGTAAAGTATGAACGGTGTGTGGGTGTGCATATGGAAGGAGCTATGAAAGGTGTGTGCATGGTCAGTAACAATTGTTGAAGCCTTGGCGTGGTTTGAAGGAATTGGAGGCACTTCCAAGGGTAGCTGTCACTTGTGTACAGGAAGCAAGAATTCCATGTCTGTACAAGTGCTGTTGCTCTGCAGCAACTTTAGCATCAATTTAATCTACATAATCTAACAGAGTGAGTGAAGCTATAAGGAATCCTGCTTACAACAACGAAGACTACTAAAGAACCAGAAAGATGCTTCTCCACATTGAAGAGGATCAAAAAAGTAATTAAAAAGCACCATGGCCCTGTAGCGGTTAAATGCATTGGTTTGAAGGAATTGGAGGCACCTTCAAGGGTACGTAAAGTTCTCAGAAATGGCACCACCTCACTACCAAAAATAACTAGTGGTAAGTAAAGTATGAATGGTGTGTGGGTGTGCATATTGAAGGAGCTATGAAAGGTGTGTGAATGGTCAGTAACAATTGTTGAAGCCTTGGCGTGGCGTTACTGCTCATATGGTTATCCATATGCTAATTCAACGTGTTTGTTTGACATTGATTATTGTGTGGTCTAAACAGAAGTGAAATGTTGTTGTTTTCTTGAATCCCAAGATCCACTGGTTTGGGCCTATGCAGTGCTGATTGGTCTTCTAAGGTATGTTTGAGGCCTATATGGTCCCACTTGGTCTTCTAAGGTATGTTTGGGGCCTATGGTCACACTTGGTCTTCTAAGGTATGTTTGAGGCCTATATGGTCAAACTTGGTCTTCTAAGGTATGTTTGGGGCCTATATAGTTCCACTTGGTCTTCTAAGGTATGTTTGGGGCCTATGGTCACACTTGGTCTTCTAAGGTATGTTTGGGGCTTATATAGTCACACTTGGTCTTCTAAGGTATGTTTGGGGCCTATATAGTCACACTTGGTCTTCTAAGGTATGTTTGGGGCCTATAGTCACACTTGGTCTTCTAAGGTATGTTTGGGGCCTATATAGTCACACTTGGTCTTCTAAGGTATGTTTGGGGCCTATATGGTTCCACTTGGTTGTTTAATGTTTTTTAAGTATGGTTTTGTTCTTGAATGGTATGATTGATTTGCTTGTTTTCTTCCAACCCCAGGTGCAAACCCTATGTGGCTGCAGATTTGTTTCTACTCATTGGTCAACTTAATGAACGTGAATACCCTGAGAAGAAGAGCCGACTAATGGTAGGTGTCACTCCTTTAATTTTTCTGTTAATACGTATAGGTGCAATTATGATATTGCTGTAGTCTTGTCACATGAGTTTTTTCAATCTATATTGTATACCAATGAATTTAACACATTGTTACTTTACTTCTTGACATTTCTGCATTGCAGATCATGTATTTCAATGGGCTTTACAAGCATAAGGTCATTGGGCGGGGCTTATAAAGGTCATTATGACGTCAGGGGAGGAGTTATAAAAATGGGTGTGGTTTGAAAAAGGGGGAGTGGCTATGTTTCGCCCTGTCGCCCCTCCAACTTGAAAAGTCACCAGCCGCCACTGGTTCCAGCTAGTTGGTAACTAATTCCTTGTATTTGCTTTTGGCACAGAAATCGTTTTGTCATACGTAGGTCACACTGCTAATAAGGTTTGGAAAGCATGTCTTTACAAGCACAGCTACAATTATTGATTGGATGATATGCACAGCCATGCTAAGAAACACAGACATTGTAGACAGAATTTTTAAACTCTTTTTATTAATGTACCAGTAGAATATTTTATTAAAAGCATTTTACATCAGTGCAAGGTCTGTGCAACTGTCTGAATTCATAATATCCAACTAGCTGGTATTTATTCAACACATGAAATGTTCAAAATGTACTGTCTGCTTATTAGTTATAAGCTACAAACTCAAACAAAATAATATGATACAAAATGAGTTCCTATTAAAGAAATGCACATGACCCTCATATCTGAAAAAAATGCAAGCATTTCTTTCATTCTTTGTTATCTGCTATATTTTATCAGCTATTTTTCTTGGAAAATGGGTACAACCCTCCCACAACCCCCGCACACTCAATGCATTATCTGTAATCATATGAAATATGCACTGTTTTGCTTGTGTTGTGTCTTTGTATCAAATTATGTAATAGAACATCTTGTTCATTTTCCCATGAAAGTGGAATCTGGATATTGGTGGAATAATTTAGAGTTGCAAAGAAAGTTCACACAAGAGTTGCAGACTATCACAGTTATTGATTTCAGATCATATATTAACAATAGAATTCTAAAAGTAACAATGCAAGAATAATTTCTGATGCCTTAATAAGAGGGTCTCACTCTAAAGCTCCTCCATCTTTTTCCATGTATTTAATTTAATAACATATTAGAATGAAGTAGCCGTGAATGTCCAGTAATCTAGATGAATTATGAGTATTGAAGTATATAGTGATATCTTTTCTACAGGACAAAGATCTTCATTATAGTGACAAGTTTTTGAAAGGTTTGACCTCTAGATAGATAGATAGATAGGTAGATAGATAGATAGATAGATAGATAG
This sequence comes from Discoglossus pictus, assembly GCA_027410445.1. Taxonomy (NCBI): domain Eukaryota; kingdom Metazoa; phylum Chordata; class Amphibia; order Anura; family Alytidae; genus Discoglossus; species Discoglossus pictus. Next base: position 504,854,583 of record CM050163.1, on the reverse strand, counting down.
ATAGATAGCCGCTGTCGACACTGTTATCCATCGCCTCTATATATTATCAGCTCTGGCTAGGAGGTTCTACGAAAAATATTGTCTTGACAAATGCTGACCTTTCTCTATGTAGATCGACAAATGGTTTAAGGGTTTGCATCTCAAGCCCGTAGCTCGCGCCCTGCTCGAATTTAATAGCTCCGTAACTCAGCCAAATTTCAAGTCCAGAGTCGTTGAGGGTCTCACGTTGCACATACGGGCTTGGAATTCAATGTGGCTACTAGTTAGGTCTTGTTCATTCTCAGTTTGTGCACCTCTGACTTTGTTGTTACCTAATATTAACTCCCATACCCCACCACATATTAAACTCTATTCCTTCAGGATCTCAATGGAGTCTCAATATTTTTTTATTTTAATTTATTTGTGTGATTGACAAAGTAATGTTCCTCTCAATAAAATGGTGTAATATTGTTTTTTTGTGGCATTGTCTACATATTATATAGAATATATGTTTTATATTTGGTGTTAGATTATGATTTAGTAGTTATTAAATATAATAGTTAAATTGATTTTTAAATTATGCTGGTGATACATCTTTTAATAATTATATACAACTGATAAATATTGAATACTAGCGACTTATTGCCGTCATTCAAAAAATGACGGCAATAAGATTGTAAGGCAGGTAATGTTGTTTTGGTGCAAAATGTATTTTGTTGGTGTTTTAAGATCCTTCAGCGCTCATTGCGAGGCTCTTGGTTGTTTGTGTGCTATGAGCAGCGTTGGTGTTTTTTTTTGGTATGGCAATGAATAATTAATAAAATAAGAAATTAATATACTTTACCTATTGTGAAGTAATATATGCAGGAAGCATTATGTTGAAGAGCTGGCAATCTGTTTTCATGTTGCTGCATCATCAGTGCTGTGGAGCTGCTGTGTAAGCGTCATGAATGTGTGCAGTGTGTAGTGTAATAGTGTGCGTGCGCGAGGCAAATCCGTTAGGGTTGCTGTGTACATCCGCATTGTATAAGTTATTGTTGTAAAATGGCGCCTAATGTGAGGTATGCAACTGTAGCTGATTTAGCGTCCTTCGATTAGGATGTCGTCCGACTTTTTCTGAATATCCGTAGCTGTTTGGTGGTGTTTTGCGTATTTAGGGGCCTTTAGCCTCGTTTTCATTTTGTTCGGCAGCCATTTTTTCTCTCGCTTAGGGGATTTTTGAGTGTCTAAACTCTTTTATTTGCAGTGAAATTGAGGTCTAACTTCAGTTTTTGAGGTCCTGGGTGCCCCCCTTGCTGTAGGTAAGCTTTTTATGTATTTGTTGTGTATATTTATTGTGTTTTCCATGTTTGCATGTGCACGGGTTTCGGACGATTTTGGCGATGTCGTAATGGGTCGTAACGTGTCTCGTATTTTGCTTTCATAACTACGTAAATGTGGCGAGGTCTGCAGTTGCTGGCAAGGAGCGACTTCGGCGCTCCATGCCCGCAACTGCGGCCCTCGCTTCACGAGGGGCGCTGGCTCGCTATGCGAGCCCGCAAGCGTTAGCAACAGCTCGCATGCTCACAACTATATATGTGATTAGCTGTTCGTAATATGTTGGTGCATTGCAACATAACCAGTGGTGGAACCATAAGCATAATATGAGAAAATCTGCATAAAAAAAAAAGAAAGTTCTAATCTTGTTTACTTCAGCACTATGTATCACTTGTAGGAGGGTGGGAGGACAGAAGAGGATGAGGAACGAGGGATTTGTTACCTAATTGGAGGTTTTAGTACTTGATCCACATCCCCTTCCCCACACATACTCAAAAGCAGGCAGTCTCAATGTAAACTACAAGCCATGCGTCTGCAGAAATTTTAATTGCTCTTTCACTCTCAATATTCACCTAATTCTCATGGATGCCTTCAGGGACCAGCAGAGCTATCAGAATGTATTTTTGTCTAATTGAAAACAACTAGTAGCAGTTCTAGGACAGGACTTCTCGAGTGTCACCAAGTTTTTATAATATTCATTGACATCCAGTCCATTTTGGTATTATGCCTACTTTTTTTACTGGATTCTTGCTATGAGACTTGCCTCCTTCTGGCTAATTATCTGTGGTCTTTCAAACCCTACTTCAGGGAGCACTTTCATGTGCCTGGCTGCTACTTGCCTGAACGGATTTACCACTCTTGTACAACTCCACCTAATTTATTTTCCTGGACTTGTTTCTTTTATTGCACAGTCCCCTGGCCCTGGACTTCATCTGGCTGCCTCTAGTCCTATCAAATATTGTAATATCAGAACAGCTGCAAGCTTGCTATTACATATCCTAAAACATCTACTGGATCATATGATTCCAGCCTCTGCCCTGTGCTTTTGCTACCAGTCTGATGCAACTCAAGCAACCTTACTCATACACACAGTTTCAAATGCAGTTATTATGCTTTATTTGAAGACTTCAGCCAGATGTGGCAAATATGCTGAAGGATGATGGAACTCTATGCAATTTTTTTTTATTGGAGTATCACATATATAGGTCTCAGCAATACGGGTTGTTGCTAACGCTTGCAGGCTCGCGTGGCGAGCCCGCTGCAAATGCAGCCCTTGCACCAAAGGCACTGGTGGAGATGAGCACCGTAGCCGTTCATCCCTATGACCCCATACGACATAGGCTGGGAGCACAGAAGGCGCTCACTGAACTGGTGAGCAGTTACTCATACATAAATTGCAACCAGAGTTGGTTAGGTCATGAAGGCTATGCTTCTAGGCCACAGAATGATTTGTGGGGCTTGATTTAAGAGCAGCGCAATAGCACCCCACTAACGCATGGGTTTGTAGGAGGCTATAAAGTTTGATCACCAGAGTCCCGTACAATGGTGAATTATTGTAGATGTTTTCTGTTCTGATACTTTGGAGAGCATGGCCATTCATATGGATGCCAACTATAAAACACAGTCCATATCTGTCTTTAAGGCAAAAAGTAAGGCAATAGCAACACTTAATAAAAATATAGCTATTTATAATATTTATATTAATAGCTAATATCTGAAAAATGTAGAAAATCTTTAGTGTGTCCTTTAAGCAATATTCAACAGATTTTCTCACTGTGGATAAGGAATAAAAAAAGAACTTAATATAACCTTGTAACAATCTGAGAAAACTTCTTACAATGAGCTGGAGATAACGCAGGTAATCTTGGAGGACACTCTGTCCCCAGCAACAGAATGAAACCTTACACCAGAGACATATAAAGCAGATCACAGAGGCTATTATACAGTACTCAAGAGGTAGTTATATTCCAGTAAAATGTGACCATATCAGCTTATTGCTACAGATCCTATTAAATTGTTAAATGGCACTATGTTCCTTATTTCCTTCTTTTTGTATATTTTGATTGAGAAGCACAGTCCTTTACCAAATACAATCTCTCTTTGAAGACACTAAGAATTTTCTATTATTTCTAAAATGTTGCAAAATTGTTCTGAACAAAGTAAAGATTACCTTTGGTACTCTGGCTGATGATACTGTCGGAAATGGGAGTTTGTTGTCTCTTAAAAGTGCCATAGGAAGCATTCCATTTATGAGTTGATTTTTCTTTAAATAAAATTACGCATTAGACCAGTCCCTAGTAACTCTAATGGACGTATAGGATTTTTATATGGTTATTAATATTAATACTAAATATTATTGTATATTAATTCACAAATATCTTGTTCCATATATACTGGGTACTTATACATGATACATATTCATTTATTAAGAATCTCTGTGCTCTCAAGAACCTCACTTTAGGTGTTTTTTATTGTATGTAGTTTTCAGTAACTGAAGGAGCCTGCATATTGTTACTTCTTAAAATGCCTTGGTGGCAATTTTATATTATAGCTTTTGTGGTGTAGGCGATGTTAAGGGGTGTACAGTCATTGTAGGTGACTGATAGCTTGGATAAGTTGTTTAGTGGTTAATTCATCAGCCCACACACCCATGTTATGCAGACACCTGTATGGTCTCTGTCCCATTGTTAAAGAACAAGCATACTTTTTCCTAACACATCAATAAAACACCCCTGTCAAGCCATCATTGTAAAAGCTTGTTATGAGAAGAGAACAAATTCTATGCCATCATAGTTTTTACATGTAATGGAATGGTTGTCATTTTTCCCAAAAACTTTCCTCTATCTCGAAAAACTTCATACATTCTTGTCATTTCCAGTTGCTACATCAAGACAGCTTCACTGATGTGATTGACTGTCCAAATGAGAAAGCCTAGGCTGTGTGACCATGCCTAGCCGCTCATAATCTTCACAGCTTCTTATGGAAGGGAGTCAATGCTTATGTAGCAGTGAGGTCCACAGACCTGTACACATGATACAGACCTTTAGCAGCTGAATTCACACAAAGTACAAGAAAACCGGATGATGGCAAGGTCAAGGGTAGGATATGTTCATGTAAAGCCAGATTAGCAGATTCTTTGGCAATTGGAGAGCAGACAGGTAAATACAGCTAGAAAATCACCAGGGTGCTTGCATATATGGATTGGCAATGAAGGAAATCAATAGACATAGTGGGTACAATATCACTGGCAGGGATGGTGTAAAACCCAGATCGGGCTGAGAGAGGCAATTTATAAAATAAATCAATACCAATATCACTGGGATGTGTTAGATATTATTGAGAACAATATTTAAGAATCAAATTCAATTTAATATAATTATTTATTAACCATTTAAAAAACAAAATATCACCTGGAACAGGCTAAAACAGGCCGATACGCACTCTTTATAAAGGGAACGTATCATGCTAAAATCATTGGGATGTGTTAAATATAACTGAGAACTATATTTAAGACCCAAAACCCATCTGATGCGTATGTTTTATAAGCCCTTCAGCAAGCCAAAATAAAAATTTTCATTAAATAAGCGGGAATGGCGACTTTACAAATAGTTAAAAAATACCAAATTGATCAAACACACATGACTAGGTGGGATACATGCACTAACCTACATAAATTCCACAGAAACTAATTTCAAGTACCCGTTCCCGGCCAGAATACAATATTTCACAAAATTACCCAGAAAGGCGACTTTTCAGGGGGTTTAAAAATACCAAATTCACCAAATACACATAGCTAGGTGGGATTCATGTAATAACCTTCATAAATTCTACAGAAACTAATTTCAAGTACCCGTTCTGGGCCAAAATACAATATTGTGCAAAATGACCCGGAACAACAACTTTTCAAGGGGTCAAAAATACCAAATTCACCAAATGCACATAACTAGGTGGGATTCATGTAATAACCTTAATAAATTGTATGGAAAATAGTTTCAAGTACCTTATCTGGGCCAGTATACGAAATAACTGCAATTGCTACTTCTCAGAGTGTAGGAGATATCAATGTTATACATATATACATATACATATATATATATTTTTTTTATATAATTTTTATTTAAGGGAATGGTGGTTGTAAAAATAGCCCACGTATGGACGGATACAAAATCTTAGAGGAATTGTGGGGTTTTCAGATACCTCAAAAGCCAGAAGAAGCCCAGATCTCACAAAGGAGGCTCAATATCCCTTAAAGTAAAATTATATATATATATATATATATAAAAAAAAAAATATATATATATATATATATATATATATAAAACATTGATATCTCTGATACTCTCTGAGTAGCAATTGCAGTTCTTTAGTATTCTGGCCCAGATAAGGTACAGGTTACTACATGAATCCCGCCTAGTTATGTGTATTTGGTGAATTTGGTATTTTTGACCCCTTGAAAAGTTGTTGTTCCGGGTCTTTTTGTGCAATATTGTACTTTGGCCCGGAACGGGTACTTGAATTTAGTTTCTGTTGGAATTTATGAAGATTATTACATTAATCCCACCTAGTTATGTGTATCTGGTGAATTTGGTATTTTTAACCCTTTGGAAAGTCTCCATTTTGCCAAATATTCTATTTTGACCCGGAACAGGTACTTGAAATTAGTTTCTGTGGAGTTTATGAAGGTTTTTATACGAATCCTACCTACTTATGTGTATTTGGTAAAATTGGTATTTTTGACAATTTCTAAAGTAAAGATATATATCAGATATTTTAAATATAGTTCTCAGTTATATTTAACACTTCCCAATGATATTAGCATGAATTCCCTTTTATAAAGTGTCAGTTCCGGCCTGTTTTAGCCTGTTCTGGGTGATGTTTTGTTTTTTAAAGGGATAATAAAGTATTATATTGAATTGATTTTGGTTCTTAAATATTGTTCTCAATAGTATCTAACACATCCCAGTGATATTGGCATTGATTCCTTTTATAAATGGCCTGTTCTGGCCCGTTTCGTTCCGGCTTTTACACCGTCCCATCACTGGCACATGTAGGTAGCAGTGGCACAGCAACACTTGCACAAGTAGGTGCCAGTATTATAGGTACACAGATGCATTCATCATTTTTTTCACCAGCATGTCATCTCACACTGATAACCCTCTCCATTGACTTGAATGGGAAAGAGAATGAGAAGTTGTTTACTTAACCCATAACATGGTGAATGATAAAGCTTGGCACATCTCTGACAGATGCATGGCAGCACTGGTACAGGAAGGCTGGTACAGGCATTGACACTGGCAGAGCTAGCTCAATACAAACACAGGGACCTGGGAGTATGATCCAAACATGGGGAATACAAAGGACAGGCAGTTGAGATGCAGATGATGTGTTGAAATAGTCAAGCATATGCAGGGCTACAATCACTGGAGACTGCTGTAAGATGCATTGTGTGCCCAAGTCTTATTGGGGAGCCAGGAGGACTTTGAAAGCCTGTAACTTAACCTATAAACATATTTTCCCCATGATTTATATCTTCTATCCGATGAAAAAAAAAAAAATCCTTTTAAATATTATTGGCAAATACTTACAGCTTTATTAAATTGCGGTTCCGCCAATTGTAAAGGGCTCTATATAAGCACAGAGCATATTTATTTTACAGAAGTTTTTAGTTAGTGAACTTCTATCCAAAAGCAAGGTCTTTACTAACTAAAAACTTCTGTAAAGAAATATGCTCTGTGCTTATATAGAGCCCTATTCAATTGGCCGAACCGCAATTTAATTTAAGGCTGTAGATATGTAACTCTCGGGAAAATCAGGTTACACCCTAGAAAGTCAGGTTACATCTCTTAGAAATCGTTGCCAATAATGCCAATAACCTGTCTTGTATTTTGATCACAAGTAAATAGTTATCTTGTTCAGACCTTTTGGAACTTTTTGTTTTCCATGTTCTTCATGTGCTCATACAGTTCTCTTGTGTCTAGGTTCTCTTCTGAGAAAGCTGCAGGACCTCACCTGTACTTTTCTGTCTGTTTGTATTTCAGGTAAAGTCAGTATTTGTGTCCTGAGTTTGTCAACTGTCACATGCCCATGATATCACCTACCATCACTAGTGCCAAACAGGAAACCAATCCTGTGAATGGGATTAGCTTTCTGAGAAATCCAATTACAATTGCAACATGCAAACATTATGGCTATGTATCCTCCATTCTAAAATATATGTCAACTGCAAATGACCTTGGAGCATGGCTTAGTTGGATTGTGTAGCAGAGGCATTTGGCAGTAAAGCATATTTACATTAAAACTTCTCATTTCGTTCTTCCTTGAATGTTAATAAAAGTAAGGGAGCGGTGCAAAACAGGAATATAACTCATACCAGTATGGTCAAATATTTTTTCTATATGTTACATTGAAGGACTAAACTATATACCGGTATATAGAATGTGAAAAACACAATACAGCCTCTAATCTATTATTTCTGCTCTAGTGAAATATTCAATTTTGGTTTCTGTTAATCAACTTAGATAGAGGTAAAATATAAATTAGAACATGTAATTTTAATATTTTTTGCTCTTTTTTGCTTTCTAAAAACACTTTGCCAAATAATAAACATAGTAGAAGTAGAAAGGAAACCTGTCAATCATGGTCGTTTAAAGCGAGTTCCTTTTTACCAACAAATGTGTGCGGTTGTTTAGGTCTGTAAGAGACGAGCAGGGGGTCACCATCAATAGCATTCTGTATTAATATCCTATCAATCTCCCTTGTTACTGCTGTCAATGCGTGGCTTAGGGCAGTGGACTTTCCCTACGAATATCCACTTCACTTATATGTTCAACTACACATAGGCAAATTTTAAACGGCCCTTTGTTTTGTTTGTTACCTATTCAAAATTACTTACTTCAGCTTGTTTATTTTTTTATTCTAAATAAAAAAACAATTTAAAAATCTAAATGAATATATTTAGCTATGATTTGCTGAAGTGCACAAGTCAAATCAACAGTTTTCTCAATATAATTAACCAAATTGAAAGTTTGTTGAGAATCAGAGCAGCATATCTATTCACTAAACAGTTTATGTGTGTGTAAAATAAGATTTAACATGCCATTTGGGAGTTGTTCAATCATAACTACGTGTACATTCAAATGGCAGTAAGTGCTGTTAAATAAGCTAGAATAAAGCCTATAACCTAACATGTATTTTAGGTTACATAATGCAATTATAACTTAATCTGTATATAACAACGATTTTGCATTCAATGACCACAAAAACAATTTAAAAATTATAGCAAATTTTAAGTTACTGGCTACAATAAAACTAATAATTAAGCTTCCAATCACGTGAATGTTTGAATGTAGTCGTTCCTGCATTGGGAGGACTACATTCCATGAGGCTAAGAGCAGACCATTTTTATTTTGTGAATAAGTAGGTTTACTTAATAATAAGAATAGGAATTCATTTATTTACTGCTTTTCTCCCATCATGGGCCGTAACACACCATGTTAATCCACTTAGTATTCATGGCAGAGATACTGGAGTAGGTTGCCAGTTCCTACACCAATGGGCCACAACATACAGCTCCTGGTATTCCTAGGTCTCCAATCCAAGTACTGACCAGGGCCAACCCTACATGGCTTCAGCGTGGTGTGACCTCTTGGTTCCCTGACTGGAATTGCAGCTGTGAAAGCACATAATCCTATCTGCTGGACCACCAGGGAACCCCAAAGCCCTTAGGAGAGAAATAAAAAGTTGTAACTTTTTGGAAGGTCTGGGTGTAGAGCATGGTCTTTAGTCTCTTTCTGAAAATGTTCAAATTAGGGGCCTCTCTGCTTGAGTGTGACTGAGGTGTGCCTTCAGATAACTGATGCCTTTACAGTGGCGACTGGTGACTTTCCAACTTGGTAGGGCATAAAACAGAAACCTGGCCCCTCCCCTTACATTAACTCCACCCAACAGTATAAACCCCTCCCCTTCATAACATGTTACCACAACATGTATAGACCTTGCCTAGTGACACAGTCTCCACCCGCAAAAGTGATCCTATAGAGAAAGACAGGGATAGAGATAGAGAGGAAGGGATAGAGAGAGAGAGAAAGGGATAGAGAGAGAGGGAGATAGAAAGTTAGAGATATATATTCTATGCCTCTTCTTCTATCCCTCTCTCTTCCTCAATATTCCATATCTCCTTCTTACCCCTTCTTACCCCCCCCCCCCCCCCCCCCCCATCTGCATACCCCTCTATCTATCACTCTGAACCTAGGTCTGGTAATGAAACAAGCAGATACTATGATAGCAGCAAATATACTGAGAGAGTAAAACTGCATAAATAAATGTGTTAATTGAGCAAATACTGTAGATTAATTAACCAAACAGAGACTAAACAGCACATGGGAGGAACATCTTGCACCTACAGAAGGACAGGGTGATTGTTATGATCAGAAGGGACCACTGGACTGTTTGGGGTTCATCGGTTATTATATATGTGGTTAGAAGGTACTAACAACTTGCTTAACAGTCATATCTGGGATATACAAATGGCTAAACATTCTAAAAAATGTATATGGCCCTGCGATCGGCCATGTTTGAAGGCTCTGGCTTTAGTCATGAAGGGGGGAGCTAGTTTTATGGCTCTGTAAGAGGAGAAATGTGTAATGACAACAAGAAAGCCATGTGGGTGAGGGGTATTTGCCTAGGAGGATGGGCTAGAACTGGGGGAAAGTCTTTGGTGTTTTGTGTCATCTTTCTGTTTTTTTATATATCTCTTGTGATGGAGTGCCACTAGGGGTCACAAGAGAGCTCTGTAAGAGAATGGAAAGAGTTAAATCCAGACAGTTATCAGAGGCTAAATGGAAACCCAGCTGGATACTGCTTTTAAAAGCACAGAGAGATGGGTGGAGTTTCTCTCACTTAGGCGTGGGCCTAACAGCCGTGAGCTGTGTGTGAAAGCCCTGGACAGCTCAGCTGCGGGGATCCTTAGAGCTGGGATTTGTGCTGGAGCGAGACAGTCAGGAAGGCTGCAGAGTTCCAGAGTTTGCGCACAGAGAAGACTTCTGTGGTATTGGAGATATTCCACAGAGAGAGGATTATCTAAAGACCCCATCCCTGGGAAGCCGAAGGCAACAAGGGATAAAAAGGTTGGTGACAAATATATGTTGTTTTCACCATATGTGGATGAGAAGTACAAATGCCCCAGGAAGAAGAGTGCATTGAGAGAAAGTGATAGTTCCTCATTTCAAGAGGGTGACAAGGGCCCTAGGCTTCACCCACTATTGGCAGAAGCCGTAGGGGAAAAGACATCAGAGACTGTTTGTTTCCTGACCACAAGGTGGCGATATAACGCAAACAAGAGACTGTTTGTTCCCTGGCCACAAGGTGGCACTCTCCTGAGCCAGAGAAGCTGGCAGGATATAGTCAGGGCGTTCCTGAGTATAGTAAGCACGTTTATGCAGGATTTATTTTATTTGCTGAAGATAAGCACTGTTTTTGTTCTGTTTTTGTGCTGACTAATAAACAGCAGAAAAAGTCTGTCAAGCCTGCTGTGTCTTCCTCCCTGTATAAAGAAAGATAAGAAAGTGCAGGACGCAAACCCCGCCAGAAGGGGGCGCCCTGCTACACTGGTGGCAGTGGTGGGATGGTGAAGTGTCTGAGTGCAAGAAGACAGCCCACAGTACAGTACAGTGATGGAGGATATACTGAAGGCCTTGCTGCAACAGCAGCAACAGCAGCAACTGCAGCACCAGCAGGAACAGCAGGGACAGCAGCACACACAGTAAAAAGACTGGAAGAAGATATCGAATCGGAAAGAGCAGCCCATCGGGAGTCTAAGGTTAACTCTGAAGTTATCCAGTTGCGGATCCTGGACCTTGAGTCTTCACTTCAAGTGGAAAAGGCCAGCTACTCGCAAAGTGCATCCGACTTAGAGATGATAAAAAACCAGTTCAGAGAAGTGGAAGCTGCTTATAACAGAGAAAAGAAACGGGCTGACCGCAATGCGGAAAAACTCAAGGAGTACACACTGTCCCAGACAGGACATATGACGCAGAGCATGGAGATGTGTCATACCAAACCAGACCAGCGAGAGGTAAAGATGATGCAAGACTATATTCCTGAATGGCGGAGGATGCCTGCATTTGAGGACTACAGAGTGTCCTACAGGAATGATAAACTGATGCCTATTTGGGAGCAGAGGAAGAGTCCTCCCAAGTCTAAGCTGGAAAATATGGGGGAGAACCATATACAAGAACAAGGAGAGCGCATGGGGGACATCCTGAAGATGGAAGGATTGACCCAGGAAGTAGCTGAAATCACTGCTAGGTGTACAGCCCTCCAAGTACAGATCACCAAGCTAGAACAAGAGAAGAGCTCCACCAATGCAGAACTAGAAACCCAGAGAGCCCGGTTTGATTCTGAGAAACTGCAGCTACAGGGAATAATTACCAATCTGCAGACATCCCTTTCAGAGAACGCTGTACAGAAGGAGAGACAAGACCAAGCGGCTAAAACTCAAGAGGAGCAGCTGATTTGTCAAATAACCATATTGAAACTGGAAATCTCCAAGCTGAAGACAGTATTAACGCAAAAGGACAAGGAGCTTGAGGGACTCCAATATCGGGTGGAAGATGAGAAGAGGCAGAAGGAGCAGGTGATTGAAGACATGCAAAGAAATGAAGAGTCATCAAGACAAAACATAGCTGGACTCAATCACCACGTGGACAATCTAAGCAGTATATTGAAGCAAACTGAGGACAAGCTTGCAAAGTTCACCAGAAAACTGGAGAGCGAGGCCCAGCAGATGGTTCAGTTAATGGAAGAGCACAATAAGGTGATTAGTGAGAGAGAGTCAACTCTTAATGTGTTTAATGAGTACCAATCCACAAATGAACAAGAATTAAACTCTTTAAACCAAGCTGTTGAGATTCTGGAGAAAAGTCTTCAATCAAGTTTGGCCACATCCGAGGAGCTAAAAAAGGAAAAATCAGAGTTGGCAGTTAAAGTGCAAGAACGGGATGCAACCATCCTTGATCTAATTGCTAAATGCCAGAATCTGGACACTGAGAATGAGGCACAAAGTAAGACTCACGCAGCCACAATGGAGTCTCTAAAGACGCAATTAATTGAGAAGAACAACCAGTTACAGCTTTATGAACAGAGAATCTCCGGGAAGGAGATAATGACAGAAGAAATCCTTCACCTAAAAGAACAATTGCTTGCTAGGGAAGAGACTGTGAAAAATCTGAAAGATCTCTTAGAGAGTGACGTAAACCAAAGTCTACATAACCTCAAAGAGAACAGTAAGCTTTCAAGCTCAGAGAATTTAGAAAAATCCCCAGATCTTGGAAATGATCACATTACTTCATCTCTTGAAAAATCAAACCAAAAAGTACTTTCAAAAGAAGAGCTGCGTAAGACCGATTCAAACAAAACCAGTGCCAAGGATGAAGAGACAGAGAAAAAGAAAGACATTATTTCTGTCTCTAATAAAGAGAGAGTGAGTGTAGGCAAAGAAGCATCTAGTAAAGTTGAGAGTGGTGCAAAGCAAACTAAGGCGTCAGCTGTGATAGATCAGCCAGAAGAAAGCAGGGAAACAAAGGTTTCACGAACCATAGCGGATCAGTGTGATACAGAGCAGACGGACAGAGCAAACTCAGTGGTTGAGTCTCAATTGACAGAGGATGGAGCTGCAACTCCAGAAGTAGAGAAGTCTTCAAAACCAGAGAAGCAAGCTCCAGGTTTAAGAAATAAGCATAGATCCAAGTTAGTACCTGAAGATGAAAACAGTGGAACAGAAGGGAAGGAACTGACAACCCGGATCTCCAACAAGAGGCAGAGAGGTGACGCATTATTTGTGGTTTCCGCAGTTGCAGAAGCTGAGGAGCCTGAAGCAGAGGAAAGCATAGGCCGGACATTAAGACGGTCGCCGGGAATTTCACGTCCCTCTGTCAAGGCCGTTGAAGTCAAAGAGCGTAAACCTGAAAAGAAACCCATTAAAGAGGAGGACAAACCTACTGCCCAGAAAGCAGAAAAAGAATTGGAAGAATGGAAACATAAGAGTAAGGAACTCAAGGCAAATCGTTATAGAGATTATGTAAAAGAAACCGGTTGTGAGAGGAAGGATACAACCAAATCGCTCTCTGCAGAATTATCTGAACTGCAGGTCCTATTAAAAGAAATTGAAGAAAAACAAAGCAATGAAGAGAAAGTGATGTCGATGACTCCGGTCCAGAAGGACGAGCTTCTGTTGTACCAAGGAAAACCTGTTCTTCTGAAAAGAAAGAAGAGACAGAAAACTGCGTACAAAGGTCGTACAGATGACACTTTCCTAGATGAGAAGATCAGGAGGAACAGAGTTGTGTGTAACAACCTAAAGGTGTGGTTTGGAGATACTGTCAGTATCCAACCAGGTCCAGAGGTGCCATGTGGCGAACAACACAGTGCATTCCCCATAGATGATGCGGTGGACGAAATCCAAGGTAGTCTATTCGAGGGGTATCTCAAGCCTTGCCTCGTCAAAATTGATGGATCAATTGAAGAAGGGAAAGTTCTCCTGGCGCATGGAAGTACGCGTGCTGTTGAGCTCAAGAGAATAGAGCAAGACCCAAGCCCATACTGCATAGTTACACCAGAGAATATTATGCCCTATGAAGAGGAGCCCCGTAAACGAGAAGACAAGGGGAAGATAAAGTTACGAGTGAACGTTTTCGGCCTCTCGGCTCATGTAGCTCAACTACATGGTGTTGAGCTGAGGGGGAGGATATGTGATGGAGTGCCACTAGGGGTCACAAGAGAGCTCTGTAAGAGAATGGAAAGAGTTAAATCCAGACAGTTATCAGAGGCTAAATGGAAACCCAGCTGGATACTGCTTTTAAAAGCACAGAGAGATGGGTGGAGTTTCTCTCACTTAGGCGTGGGCCTAACAGCCGTGAGCTGTGTGTGAAAGCCCTGGACAGCTCAGCTGCGGGGATCCTTAGAGCTGGGATTTGTGCTGGAGCGAGACAGTCAGGAAGGCTGCAGAGTTCCAGAGTTTGCGCACAGAGAAGACTTCTGTGGTATTGGAGATATTCCACAGAGAGAGGATTATCTAAAGACCCCATCCCTGGGAAGCCGAAGGCAACAAGGGATAAAAAGGTTGGTGACAAATATATGTTGTTTTCACCATATGTGGATGAGAAGTACAAATGCCCCAGGAAGAAGAGTGCATTGAGAGAAAGTGATAGTTCCTCATTTCAAGAGGGTGACAAGGGCCCTAGGCTTCACCCACTATTGGCAGAAGCCGTAGGGGAAAAGACATCAGAGACTGTTTGTTTCCTGGCCACAAGGTGGCACTCTCCTGAGCCAGAGAAGCTGGCAGGATATAGTCAGGGCGTTCCTGAGTATAGTAAGCACGTTTATGCAGGATTTATTTTATTTGCTGAAGATAAGCACTGTTTTTGTTCTGTTTTTGTGCTGACCAATAAACAGCAGAAAAAGTCTGTCAAGCCTGCTGTGTCTTCCTCCCTGTATAAAGAAAGATAAGAAAGTGCAGGACGCAAACCCCGCCAGAAGGGGGCGCCCTGCTACACTCTGTAACAAAAAAGAAGTGGCAGTCTGAGTTTGGACACACTAAACAAAGGTGGTGTCAGAGTCTGCTTGTACTAATCACAGGTACATGGTGTGTTATTCTGAGATCCTAAGAAAAGGGGTCTGATGGTGCCTGTCTCTTCAGAAATTGTGCTGTCATCTGAAGTGTCTGCTGGTGTCAAGATCTGAACAAAAAGTTGCAACCCGTGGAGAGAGAGAGAATTGGGGTGAGCGTAGTTCCCCCAAATCTGGCGGGCGTGACAGTGATAATTCACCAACAGCAGACCGGAACAAGAAAGTTGCACCCCAAGTTGGTTCTGCATGGTTCAGTACTGTTTTGTTTCTCCCTCCAGTTTAAACATTATATATACACATACACAGACATATATACACATACACACACATATATATATATATATATATATATATATATATATATATATATATATATATATATATATATATATATATAGCAAAACCCAGAGAGGGATATGAGCTCACCTGAGCTCTACAGCTGCTTCTTTCTGGTATAGGCTGGGGTGGTGACAGACAGGTCACAAGCTTTGTGTGTGGAGCAGGGTAGTCAGAATCAATAAGACCACCAGAGTATTGAGAAAACTGAAGCTTTACACGCAGCTCTCTCTATCTGCATGCATTGTGAGCTGGGAGTTGTTTTTTTTCCAATAAACTTTACTGAGATTGCACCGATGTATTCACTTTGAGGGGGACTGTGAGAGGTGCAGCCCCTTCATGATACAGGACTTTTCCCTCCCAGCCATTCTGATTGGGTGATGCTTCGTTTGACAGACAGGATCAGCTCTGTCAGTTAGAGCACAGTTTGGGAATAGACAGCATTATGACTGTAGGGCGGACAGGTGTTATGTGGCAGAAACTAGGTAAGTTTGTTAAAAAACACACAGCCATGTTCTGTACCTAGTTGGTAGGGCTAACTCACTATGCAGGTATATGAAGATAGAGTCCCATTTTACTTTTGTATAAGTATAATTGACAAGAGACAAAATAAATGTAGAAAATAAAAAATAAATACAGCCCTTATTTTTTTACTTTTACATTTTTAATATTTTCTAATGTGGATTTCAATTGTTTTAGTCACTTCTTTCACTTGCTCTCTTAGCAGGGTGTGTCCTTCCACTGGCAGTTTGAGTTGCCACATTTCCCTTGTAGTAGATAGATGGTTCCTTGCATTCAAGCTCGCCTTCCACCTAAAGAAGCAGATCACCAGAAAGCAACCTGGTGGCTTCCGATATATAATAACTGCATATACTAAGTAATACATTGAAGGCTGTATTATTGTTGTTATTATTATTAATATTAAACATGTTTAAAGTGTAGTTCTTATACAGTGTTTATTTTTTAAATGGAAGACTATAGTCGACCTTTAAAATGTATATTTAATGTATGGAACCACATTCTATTGCAGAAATTTTTATACTCAAAAAATATACCTCATATTATTTGAAATATGTACCATGATAGTGATTTTTGATTATACTAATCAAGTCATTTAATTCCTATTTACTGGGCTTTTTTTATAGAACATATGATTTGGTGTTCTATTTATAGACACAGTTATGACTCATACAAACCATTCACCATGCCACAAACTGTAGTTGATCTAATAAATTCATAATTATATACATATGAACATTTCAGAGATGAATATTTAGGGCCTCATTCAATTCCGATTTGGCCAATTGAATTTGGCTCTATATAAGCCCACAGCATATATTTTTTTACAGAAGTTTTTAGTTAGTGAACATCTTTCGAAAAGCAAGGTCTTCACTAACTAAAAACTTCTGTAAAAATATATATGTGCTTATATAGAGCCCTTAGTGCTCAAAAGCATTGCTAGATTCTTACATTTACAATTTTCAGTTACTGAAATTCTTCAGCCCTCAAATATATGCAATAATAGGAACTAAATGCTGATTAGTGTCTAATATGTGATTATTTCAAAACATGTTTAAACTACTTTCCTGTAGATAAATTACTATTGGTTAGTAACAATCCAGGCAGCCTGGGCTTGTTCCTCAACAAGCTTTGATGTAGCCTGCCATGTATCACTTTCAGACCATGGCTAACGCTACTATGATCTGAGCAAAGCGAAAAAGGGAGGATGAAGTGGGCTGTTGAGATGTAATTGAAACTAGTGTTGAATAATTAACACACAAGGACATATTTTCCACAAGTGTTGAAGAATCTTTTAGAGATGTCACATCTTGGAATGTATACCCCATAGGATAACACATGAAGCAGATAATGTGAAGAGATTGGGAGATCTTAAAATGTAAGAGTAACCCAACTAATGTAAAGAATGTTATTTTGACATTAGCTGCGTGTCTGTTGTTATGACTCCCTCAGAGAAGAAGGTAAGGCTGCACTGCAAGATCAAGAGTAGTCTGGGTACAGTTTTGACAGGAGGTTTGAGATAAAAGAAGATTAACAGTACAGTTAAATCAGGCAGGGCATTTACTAATACCACTAAAGTTAGCAAGGTTCCGCTCATACATCATCTGCAGTAATATGTCCCATTTCCAATTCTTATGATCCAGGTGAGGAATCATCTACTATGTAGCAGTCATCAACTTGCAAGATTACAGTACAGGGAAGGTCAGTACAGTACACTGCCTTGCTCATCTGTGGATACTCAATCTACATTATTGGGGGATATGAAACTGTTGATGCATTGCCATGACTCCAGTATCACATCAGTCTTCTAGATCATCGTCTCTGAACCAGGAGGAGTTTGCAGCCTTCAGTGCTAAACACAAGGCTAGTAGGCATAGGAATGTTCCTTTTTCTTACAGATACAGGAATAGAAGGTCTCCTTCACCGAGACACAGGATCAGATTTACTCCCTCTCATAGTAGAAGGTCCCGCCATAGAAGAATTACTTGTACAAGGTCAAGAGAGTATGGTGGGAAGAAACGGGCAGGGAACATTGTTCTTTTCATTACAGGTATTCCAGGAAATCTTCTGTTAATTGAGAAGTACTGGACCATATACTCTCTTCCAGTCAAGTGAGAAGTGAACAATGGTATTCCTCAGGAAAGGACCAGCAATTTCCTAGGAGAGATGAATGGGACAAGCCCAAGTGGCTAAGGGTAGGATGACGTGTCCTTTCCCTTATGTTCCTTTTAATAACTTATGGATTTCTCCTTTGGGTTTAGTTCCAAAAATGTTTGGCCTAATACAACATCTTTCTTATCCAAAGGGGTTATATGTTAATGATGGATTAATAAGGAACTTTCGTCAATGACTTATGCTTCAGTTCAGTATGTGAGACGTGCAGGTCGGGGGTGTTTGTTGGCCAAGGTCAGCATATAGAGTTTTTTGGCTACTACTACTTGGGTTGGGTGTCATGTGCAGAAGCAGTATTTTGTTGATTTTTGTTCATGCATGGGCTTATTATATTGCCTGTTCTTACTTTGAAGAATTTAACACGTTTTTACATTAGGTTGTTAGTTTATCCTCCTTAGTGCATTACCTGGATGATTTCGTTTTTGTTGCTCCTCCTGCTTGTTATTGCTTAAAACTTTTTTGATCTGGCATTGGAATTTAGAATACCTGTTGCAGTTGAGAAGTCTTAAGGGCCTACTAATTTTTTGAGTTTCCTCAGTATTTATATAGATAATTGTCTTTTGAATGTTGGTTAACCATGGATAAAGATAATGATTTAAAAGGATTGTTGAAAGGTTTATGTCTGCTAATAAAAAGTTTTTTTTTTACGGTTAATGTAGTCATTGCTGTGTTAACTTAATTTTGCTTGTTGTATAATTCCCATGGGTCGTATTTTCTCATGTTGTTTATTTTTTGCAATGGCAGAAATAAGCCAGCCACACCATATTAGAATCACAGCGGAACATAAGTCAGATTTGCGTATATGGCACTTGTTTCTAAAACATTTTAATGGTCAAACTTTTATTCTGCATGAAATTCCAATTTGTTTACTGATGGGGAATGTTAGGTGGGTTTTGGGTCTTATTTCAAAGCCACAATGAAGGTTTGGAGAGAAATTTGGCTTTTCTAAAGTTTTTCCTATAGTTGTGTACATTTTTATTTGGGGAGAGACTGGGTAATCCACTGTAATAATTTGGTGGTAGAACAGGCCATCAATTTGACCACTGCCACATTGCTTCTGGTGGTAAAATAGCTTTTGTTAGTTGGTACGTAAATGTTTGCTGTGTTACTTACTATGCCGGGCATCTCACATAGCAGGTGTTAGGAATGGAATAGTAGATGCTTTTTCATGCTTTCAGTGCAGAGGTTCCAGAAAGCAGCTCATACAGCAGCTCTACAGGGAACTCCATGCCCAATGCAGCTTTGCAAGTAGGATTCCAGGTATAGACCATTGGATTTCTAAGTCTTTGGCTTTTGCAATGAGGAATTTTTATGTTAAAGTATACGGGAATGGAATTAGTTTCATAGTTTGACCATGTTGGTGGGTATGTATGGAAACACACTGGAGGTTTTGTTATATTTCACACTGCAAATACATGCACAGTGTACATTATCTACTGCCCTAGTGTGAGTTCTTTCTGTGTTAAATTTCCATTTTAATGTCAGGGGTTTAGAAGGTGTTACAAAGTCAATCAAATAATCAAGTTCTTAAGTGTTTTAGGAAAGAAATGTGAAGATGGATAGGAGAAGACTAGGCCCATTGTTATTCAGAGTTTGCATTTCTGTTGTTTAAAACTGCTTTTTTTACTGACATTTTTTGTGCTTTCTGAGTTGATGTCTCCTATTAATGTCAGATGTGGTGGTGCAGGACGTATGCCTTTGCATATTATTGAGAAGCTGGGAAAGGGGATTATAATAGTCTTGTTTCCAATTTCTGGAAAATGTTGCCCATATGGTAATGTTGTGAAGTATTTGCAGGTGCGTCTGGTAGGACTAACCTATCACGTTATCAGTTTAATGTGGCTTCCAAGGCCTGTATTAGCTTGTTAACTTTAGATCCACTTCAGTATGGGATATATTTATTTAGGATTGTGGCTGCTACTGAGGCAGCTAGAGTGACTTTGGGTAATAAAGTGGAAATCTAATAATTGTACATCTTATATTCGTCCACAGTTGATATTGTAAATTAAATTAAATTAAATAGGTTTTTATTATGTTGGCATTGAGTTGCTTTATTTCAGGTGCAGCTTTGCGGTAGGGGGTTAAAGCACACTCTTTTATCAGCTTTAGCAGCTTTCAGAGGCTTGCAGTTGGATTTCCTACCAGAAGAAGTTTTCATTAAATGGTTTGGTGTAATCAGGTTAAGATGGGAAGAAAACTGTGTATACAGTTGAGGGTTATGCAAGGAATTGTCATCCGCCTAATATCATATTGAAACATACCAGTGGGAATGCAAGAGCTCATTAGTAATGAAAGGGGGTGTTCTGCATTTATCAGAGTTGTATCCAGGGTTGTTAATAATTTGGCCCTAAATTACTTCTAGGCTTACATGGCATTTTGCCAATGACCCTCATTAGTTAGATAAAGCCAGGTATAAGTGAGCTAAAAGAGGATGATTTCTAAGTAGGTAACTAAACCTTTATAACAAACATACTTAGGTGTTGTTCGTTCTTAGATTAGTGCTTCACTGCTGACACTTTTTTTTATTTTCTGACATGCAGCCTGATTAAACTCCCCCAACGTGAAAACCTGTAGTCCGTAACGAAGCCCACCAGACTTACAGATATTAAATTGGCCTCTCACAGCTACCCACAAACAATCTGAGGGTTACAGGTGGAAAAACCCTACAGGCAGACAAAATCGGAATATCCAGTTGGGAGAGCCCATTAGAAATATAAGTGTCTTTTCTCCTTTGACTCAATATATTCAGTATACACTTTTCTTATGGGTCAGTTTTCATGCATACCGTATTTTTCGCCGTATAAGACGCACTTTTTCTTCCCCAAAACTGGGGGAGGAAAGTTGGTGCGTCTTATACGGCGAATATACATTTTCACACTGCCTCTGTCCTCTTGATCTCACCCCAGCGCTTCCTACCAGCATCGCGTCGGCCGGTGCGTCCTAGTGACGTCACACACGCAACGCTGCAGTACACGAGGAGTGCTGGTAGGAAGCGCTGGGGTGAGATCAAGATGGCAGAGATCAGAAGAAAGGTGAGGATCAGGAGGGTCAGGGAGGGTCAGGGAGGGTCAAGGGCTCCCAAATGCTGCAGTATATGTATGTATGTGTATGTATATGTGTGCATGTATGTGTATGTATGTGTATATGTGTGCATGTATGTGTGTGTATGTATGTATATGTATGTATGTGTATCTATCTATATATATATATATATATATATATATATATATATATATATATATATATATATATATATATATATATATATATATATGTATATTTATGTGTGTATGTGTATATATATATATATATATATATATATATATACCGTATATATATATATATATATATATATATATATATATATATATATATATATATATATGTATATTTATGTGTGTATGTATATGTATGTATGTGTATCTATATATATATATATATATATATATATATATATATATATATATATATATATATATATTTGTGTGTAATGTAGGTGTGTTTGATTCAGATTTTTTTTTTCTTGTTTTCCTCCTCTAAAAACTAGGTGCGTCTTATCTGCCGGTGCGTCTTATAGGGCAAAAAATACGGTATATACCGGTATATTAAATACCTCATTTGAGAGTAATACATTTAAATAATAATTTATAATTTGGAAACCTCCTCCCTATAGTATACTGTACTTTTTTTGAAAAAAAAGCAAAAATACTACGGCCTCCAAATAGGATCTGCAAAGGGTTTACAGACAAGTTCTCAACACTGTAAAAGACAATATATACACACCAGTGGACTAAAAGATGGGAAAAGCATTGAAAGGCATTACAATTACTTGCACAACAATCCCCAAACAAAAAAATAAGCATTTAAAATTATTATTATTTAATCATATGTTGGAATGGTCATGCATATGCCAATATGAAAAGCCATGCTACAACATGCATAAATCAATTGAAGACACACTACCTGATTAAATTGCAACACAAAAACATGAAACTGCTTGTCACGTTAACCCTTTCTCACTCACAGAGGCTCTAATGTGTACCCTGGAATATATATATAATTGCATATACATCCCGCTCATCACATCTACATTGGAAAAATAAATAGTGGCCAAATTACAATGCCACATCACATATATCAAGTACCAGGGGAACATTTTATTATTTGTTGTTTAGTCCTTCAGTCATATCCGACTCTCTGTGACCATATGGACTGCAGCACATTTAGCTAGGTCTCTGTCTGTGCAGCTCCACAAGGTTTGCATGCCAAAGATACTGGAGTGGGTTGCCAGTTCCTTCTCTAGTGGACTGTGATTTTTCTGACCTCTCTACCTCTCTACTATGACCTGCCAGCCTACAGTGGCCGTAGATGGTATAGCTCACAACTTCATTCAGGTACACAAGCCCCTTCACCACCACCACTTAGTATTCCACAAGGCGGCCAGGGGAACATACACCACATTAATTTAAGTTGATAAATAGCAAAACATAATCGGAGGTCACCAAATGGGAATGGGTATACATCTTGGCACATGGCCACAAGCAATGACGTGCGACTTTCCAGCATGGGTCGTAGAGGAGATCATCCCTGATGGAGGTGAGTTGTCTGTTGATCCACGTGCCTCTGCATAGCCTCCATGTGTTTTTTGGGCCCCTCCTGATGGGTTAGAGTAGATTAGTGTGGTGTATGTTCCCCTGGTCCCCTTCAGGATTGCTAAGTGGTGGTGGTGAAATGGCTTGTGTACCTGAATGAAGCTGTAAGCTATACCATGCAGGGCCACTGTAGGTGTCATAGCAGAGAGGTCAGACAAATCACAGTCCACAAGAGAAGGTATTGCAACCCACTCCAGTATCACCTGTCATATTCTTATCAGGCCCTTAGGGGAATGTTGATACTCTACAATATCACAAATTGGACTTTGCATGTGTATTATCCGTTTATTATTATTATATGTGATATATATTATTATATGATATCTAATACTATTATTACTATTATTATTATTATATGTATTTCTCTAATGCATATTAACTAGGGCTCATTAATTTACATATATAGAAATGTGCCACAAATCTGATGTATGTGGATGACCCATAACCCCAACCATTCAAAACACACTGACATGGTGAGAACGGTATAACAAAGCTTTATTTCATACACAGAGCACAATCCGAAATGGACAAGTCTGTGCATTAATATTATACCTAGCAACATAGTAACATAGTATTTGAGGTTGAATAAAGACTGTTAGTCTATCAAGTTCAACCTTTTTAGATCTCTTCTGATCCTTTTAATATGCGGACTATTTGTTAATAATTGTTAATTGATCCAGAGGAAGGAAAACAGAAAAAAAGCCCATTTAAACTTTGCCAATTGTCTCATAAGGGGAAAAAAAGCAAAATTCCTTCCTGACCCCAGAGACTGGCGATCAAATTTCTCCCTGGATCAATATTCCTTCGCTAGTTATCTAGGATAACCTTGAATGCCCTCTTTATTCAAAAATATATCTAACCCCTTTTTAAAGTTATCTATCGTATTCTCTGTCACCATCTCCTTTGGTAGAGAAATCCACAGTTTAACCACCCTAACTGTGAAGAACCCTTTTCTTTCTTTAAGGTGAAATCTTTTTTCCTCTTACCT
This sequence comes from Discoglossus pictus, assembly GCA_027410445.1. Lineage (NCBI taxonomy): Eukaryota > Metazoa > Chordata > Amphibia > Anura > Alytidae > Discoglossus > Discoglossus pictus. Next base: position 504,830,997 of record CM050163.1, on the reverse strand, counting down.
CAAGAGATGTCCTCTTGTCAGTTGAAAATCTCTAGGTACAAAAAGTTCACTTGACAAAGCCTTTTATTGACCCTGGATGTATTTAAATAAGGCAATCATATCCCCTCGTAGATGCCTTTTTTATAGGGAAAATAAGTTTAATTTGGTTAGTCTTTCTTCATAACTTAGCCCCTTCATTCCCCTTATTAGTTTTGTTGCCATTCTCTGTACTTTTTCCACCACTAAAATTTCCTTTTTATGAAGTGGTGCCAAATATTGTACTCCATATTCCAAATAAGAGGCGTAATAGGGATTTGTATAGTGACAGAATTATATTTGCTTCCCTTGCTGCTAAACCCTTCTTAATACATGCTATTATTTTACTTGCCTTTGCAGCTGCTGCTTGGTATTGAGCACTGCTACCTAGGTGGTTGTCCGCAAGTACTCCTAAATCCCTTTCAATATCAGATACCCCTAGATTTGCTCCATTACAATTATAAATGGCATGGCTATTTTTCCATCCCAAATGCATAACCTTACATTTATTTGTATTAAATCTCATCTGCCATTTAGCAACCCATTTCTCAAATGTATGCAAATCCTTTTGTAGGGAAAGTACTGTACATAATTATCTGATTTCATTACCTTGCACAACTTAGTGTTATCAGCAAAAAGAGAAACTACTTTCAAGTCCTACTTCTACGTCATTAATAAATATGTTAAAAAGGAGAGGACTTAATACTGAACCTTGAGGAACCCCACTTACCACATTAGTCCAATCCGAGCATGTTCCATTTACAACAACCCTTTGCTTCCTGTCTTTTAGCCAGCTCTCGATCCATGCTCAAAAGTCTTCCATGTGGCACTGTATCAAAAACCTTAGCAAAATTCAAAAAGACTACATCCACTGAGTTGACCTGATACGAGTTCCTACCAGCCTCCTCATAAAACTAATTAGATTGGTCTGACATGGCCTATCCTTCATAAATCCGTGTTGACTGCAACTTATGATCTTGTTCAAATAGACATATTCTTGTATACTGTCCCTTATTAACCCTTCTACAAGCTTCCCAACTACAGATGTGAGGCTCACTCGTCTACAATTCCCCGGATTTGCTCTTGCTCCCTTCTTAAATATAGGTATCACCTCAGCTTTTATCCAGTCATCTGGTAGCGACCCTGTGGTGAGTGAGTCTTGAAAAATGTAATATAATGGTTTGGCTATTACAGAACCCAGTTCCCTCAGTACCCTTGGATGTATTCCATCAGGACCTGGGGCTTTATTAAAATTTATTTTCTCCAATCTCTTTTGGATTTCTTCCTGCGTTAACCAATTATTTAGTGATGGTAGTGTAGCCCCATTTTGTTGCAGTTTCCCAAACACTGGTACCTCCCTTGTGTATACCGTAGAAAAGAACCTATTTAGCTCATCTCCCTTTCCTGGTCACTAATTATCAGACGGCCTGTTTCACATTGTAATGTTACTATAGCTTCCTTCCTTGCCTTCTTCCTATTAATATATTTAAAAAATATTTTAGGGTTAGTCTTACTTTCCTTTGCAACTGACTTCTAATTTTCTATTTTAGCTAGTCTAATAGCCCTTTTGCAAGCCTTGTTGATTTCTTTATAGTCACATAAGGCTGCCTCTGTTTCCTCCTTCTTGTATAATTTAAATGAATGTTTTTTTTCCCTTATTCCCCTATTTTAACATTTGATATTATATCAATATTACTTGTAATGACTAAATCCAAGATGTCACCATTTCTAGTAGGTTCTTGTATTACCTTGGCCAGATAATGATCCCTGAGTGTACTCAAGACCCTGCTGCCTTTGGCTGAACTGCTGGTTTTATTTATCCAGTTTATTTCAGGGTAATTCAAGTCTCCCATTATTATAACTTGCCCATGCTTAGCTGCATTTCCAATCTGTAACAATAACTGCAGTTCCTCACTTTCAATTATATTTGGGGGTTTATAGCATACTCCCACCAATATGCGTTTAGAATTAGCTCCTCCACTACTTAACTCAACCCACAAAGATTCAATGTTGCTGCTAGTTCCACTATAAATATCTTCTCTGACTACAGGTTTAAGACCAGACTTAACATACAGACAAATCCCTCCTCCTCTTCTACCATTACCTCTATCTTTCCTAAATAAGGTATAACAATCCAAATTAACTGTCCAGTCATGAGATTCATCCCACTATGTTTCAGTAATGCCTATTAAGTCCCATTTTTCTTGTACTGCTAATAATTCTAGGTCACCCATTTTCCCAGGCAAACTTCTTGCATTAGAAAGCATACACTTTATTTACACACATTATGAGTGTGATGTGGGCAGATCCAGGGAAAGCAAGAGGCTTGTGGGAAAAGGGGATACCTAAAGGGGGTAATGTCATAGTCTAGAATAAGCATGATGCATAGCACCTACCAGTGTCACATGTGGTCACTACACCACTGCAACCGGAATCTGATAAAAGAAAGGATCATCAGAAATCACTCCATTTATAGCACTTACAACTTGTCTCGATCTCCTCAATGAAACAGATGATTAAACCTCTGGACTGTGTAATCCAACCCAGTTTCACACATACAGTGTGGTGACAAAACAAAATCTGAAAAAAAGTGGTCAACTAAAAAAAGGCAGTGGAGGATAAAAAAAATCAACATGCATGTACAGTACAGTGTTAAATACTGTAACAATATGCCAACTCACCTGATTCCCATCTGCAAGCATTACTAACTATTAGCTAGGTCTCTGGATAACTCACTGACCATGACCATTAATGTGTCATCTCATAATAAATGTTTAGCTGTGATTAGCATCAGTGGTCAAGGTTTACTATCACCTTCTCAATAGGATATTGTTCATCAACATTGATATCACATCCATCAGCTATACAGTTGTTAGCACATATTAAAGGATACTCATGATATCAGCAATAGGGGTAAATAACCATTAATACGTATAGGACACAAAGGTCAGCAGCCAGATTCAATGTTACTTACATCAGACCCCAGGATCTGTTCTCATACTGATATTGATGTCAGGATCATATGCTTCACTACTGCATATATTAATGCTGGCTGTCTTTAACATGCCATTGTGAGATTTTGCAAGTCCACCGCCATAGCGGTATTAGTCTACATTTAAGCTAACAACAATCATGTCTTAGATATCTAGCTATATGATAGATAAGGGGGGCTGTCATTAAAGGAATGTTTACCTGAGAGGCACTGTGAAACCTTACATCTCATACATTTCCTTCACAATGCTTGCAAATGCAGAAGATGCCTTCATGGACCTGTATTGTACCTAAAAAAAAGCATAACACCTACAAAATAAGGATGATAAGAAGGGTAGGGGATAGACAGCGAGCCACCTCCTAGTGCAATATGTGTATAATAGGCACATAAAAACATCAAGCATATAGTATTTCACTCACATGTGATAACCCCAAAGTTATGAGGCATCTGAATGGATTAAAAGGGGTACCTCTGGAAGTACCCGATGTCCAATCCTCAGATCTTAATCCCAGACACAGGACACAATCCAGATAGTCTTGTAGCAGGTATAGTTGGATCACCAATGTTATTGAGTACACTCTTATATAGTATCTATAGAACAAAATATGATACCAACTCCTTATGTGTACTTTAGGGGACAATTAAAGCACACTAATACAAACAATAGTGTGTTTGTTATATATTTATTGTACCATGCAATCCCAAATACATGCCATATATGCCAATAGGGATAGGCACAATGTGTATGTGATATTCACCTGAAATGGAGGCTGTGTCCTGTTGGGCCACCAGGCCTGAAGCTCCAGCGTTGATCACCTGGCTGAGAAGGTCCTTGGCCACCCTCTCCCACTCCTTATAGCACACAGTCATTTTCTTCTCCTCCTTGGCCATCATCCTCCTCACTTTGGCCCTGATGTCGTCAAAACGGTACTTGACCAACCTCACATCCCTTGGCACTGTGCCCTCTGCTGTAACCTCAGCCGCTACCTCCTTCCATGCCTGAGTCCTATGTCCAGGCCTAACTTCCCTTAGCCTGTGCTTGCCCTTAGCCTCTTGCCTTCCCAACTGTGGACAGGGATCCTTACCTCCCTGACCTGTCCCTGAGACCTGTCCCTTCCCCAAACTACCACCATCCTGGGATCCCCCTCTGTCCCTCTTTTATGAGTGCCTGGTGCTAGGGCCACCCTGCCATCATCCACCTCATCCTCTCCACTCTCCTTCTCCACTTCCTACTTCCCCTCCTTCTCCTTCTCCTCCTTCTCCTCCTCCTCCTCCTGCTCCTCCACCACCTCCTCTCATGCGCCACTCCTCACCTCCTCCTCCTCTCCTCCACTCCGTTCCTCCTTTCCTCCACTCCTCCACTACTCTCCTAGGGCTACCTCTCTCTGCCCCTCACTTCTCCTTTTCTCTTCCTCCCCACCTCTCCACTCCTCTTCCCTCCTCTCTCCTCCCTCCATTATAATCCCAAAAATAAAATAAGGATAAATCAATCAAAGTTTGACTGTATATGTATGATGGGGAATTTTTTTTTTGCGTATTATGTGTATTTAATAACTGTTGGGAGATGAGGTGTGTGTATGGAGTGACCTATCTCTATGTGTGTTTTTTACATTTTGTGTATTGCAATTATGTGTAATCTGTAAATATGTGTAATCAAGGATTAAGTGTAAAATTGTAAATAGCATAATATAAATAAACAAAAACACAATTTACTGCTCTCAAAATACTCCTACTCTGTCTCTATCTAGAACTAACCTCCAATTCCGGGACCTACGTACTACTTCGTCAGAAAATATAGTCAAGGCATGAGCGGGTGGAACGCAACTTCATAATCTCCCTCTGTCAATCATCTGCAGCTAGACCACTTTTTATTGGCTGGGAGGCCTGTGTCGCACTACGTTATACTGCGATTACGCAGAAAGGGTTTACGGGCTTGCGGCTCTGGCCCGTTGTTCGTGGCATTGTTGAATCTAATTGCTCTGTAGAATTTCACGCCTGTAGGCTCTGCGGGTGTAACGGTGCCACTACGGGCTTGGAATTTAAAATGGCTCATTGACTCCTTGCTTACTGTGTCTTAAGGTCTACAGCTGCACCTCACTGATGTGATGTGGCCCAAGAAAGGCCAAAGCATACGTCTGGGGTTTGCTTTTTGTCCTGTTCAGGGAACAATTGCTTAGTATTTCAGGGCTGGATCACTCTTTTGAGTGAGACCAGACTGATATACTACAGGATATTTCTCCCTGTGAAGGGCACGAGGCAGTAAAAAGAGGCTTCTCTCTGAGTAGGTAACCAAACTTCTAGAACAAACCTGCTTAGGTATTGTTTGCTCTCCATTGAGCGCCTCTGAATCTTTTGTTAATGTTTTACACAAAGTTGTAGCCCAGGATAGATGGTAGTGTATAAATCGTATGTGGTTCAGATAAAAACATGTATCAGAGATAATCTACTGACTTCAGGTCCATGTGTTGGTCATACATGTTTATAGAGCAGTATTTGCAAACAATTGACACAGCACAGTTTCTTGACTAAAAAATATACAGCCTTATTAAATTGTGATTTGGCCGAATTGCAATTTAATAAGGCTGATAGGTTTACAGTTGCACAAATTGAGTCAAATATCTTAATTAATTCAAACAGTAACAGAGAGATTATGATCACATACAGGCACAGAGTCACTTTGTATATACTGTATAACTACTAGATAGTTCAGTAAGAAACTCATTAACTCCTCTGTATAGTGAGACAAGGTTCAGAGAGACATGGTGCTGCCAATTAAAGTTTACATGCCCTGTCTTTGTGACTTAGAGAGATATGAAGATTTGTTCTGTTGTACTCCTTGCTGTAGGAAAAACCCAATACTTGTTTATTTAAAATTGAAGCCAAAAGCTGTATTCATACTTTCTGTAAAGACAGCAGATGTCAAAGGGATTTGAACAAACTCAGAAATTCCCACTAAGAGGTCACAGAACAGGGTTGATATTTATTTCTATGAGGCCTCTTAACAAGCCAAACATCACTCTACAAGGACTGAGGGTGAAATAACAAATAAATACATTTGTGTTCTGATGTCTTTTAATAGTATTTCATGGTATTTCATAAAATAATTTCATACTAAAATAAGAGGCTTTGTTTTCACCCACCAATATGATGTTCTTCCGACAGTAGCCTAAGTACATTTTAATTTAATAACCTGAATACTTGGACATGAACAAGAATGAGCTATACATCAATAAAATAAATTAAATTCTGTTGAACATGTCCAGATAAATCTAATTTTTTTATTACAAAATGTCCTCTTTGCACCATAAATCAAGGTCAGGAACTTCTGAGCAGAATTCTCTTATTTAAAACTGAAGCATATGAAGCATAATTTTATTAATGAGACACTGAAGTGTGCACATTGATAAAATGTGTTAGAAATGTAATGGAGAATGATCATTGTGTGAAGAATAAGGAGCTTAATAATTCTAGTAGCTGTAAATCACACCAGTGAGATGCCCTTAAAGCACCTCTAAAACTAAAAAGAAATTATTTTGGACAAAACAAGTCACTATTTGTGAGGTGTACATGAGAACAGGTTAGGATACTCAAGATAAAATGGTCACCTGTCATTTACCATCCAGTTTCTCCTCTCCTATTCAGATTTGTTCCCAGAATAATCCAGTGTGCTGCCTGTGGGTTTCCTATGCCCCCTTCATCAGGAGCACTTGTTTTTATTCAGCTATTATATACTGCCAAAAAGTATACATTGATTACAAGCTATAATCTTGTTCTTGAGTGTCATGCCTTTTGAATGTTTTAATAAAGAAGTCTGTAAATCAAATAACTTTTGTATATCAAAGAATATAATATTTACCATTGACTTTTCTTCAGTTTTGTGTTCATTAAGTTATTGAAAGCCACGAGATCCTATTATTTACAATTTAAACCTGCACTTAAAACCTAAGCAGAGAAGTCGATAAACAAGACAACCATTCTTCTCACATTACACTGACCTCAGTGCAAAAGAAGGGTCTGAAAAATACAATTTAATTGTATTTAATAAATACAAGCACTCAGCGATCTATGATAGTGGGAGTTTTACCCATAATTAATATAGCTTAATGTTGTCTGCACCCAGACTTTCTTTGATTTACATCTACAAATATATTATATACAAAGTATAGCATATTTTGTATATAATACATTTTAAAATATCTCCCATTTTACATCCGAGAAGAAAAAAAGTGGCTGGCAAACCAATTCTTTCTATGAGCTGTAGTTATGATAAGAAATTACAGAGTTGGCAGGACCCAATAAACAGTGGTGTGCCACTGGTGAAGAAAGTGGGCACTGCTCAGATGTTTGTGGTAAACCTTAGCTCGCATACATTAAGTGTAATTTAACACCCATAATCATATGCAGTTCTAGTATAAGTGTAGGAGTTTAAATAAAAGGAGGGAGTTCAAAGAAAAGAGGTCAAACTTCTAGTGCAGAAAAGGGAAAAAAAAAAAGTTGTGTTTTTTTTAATTTTTTATAAAGCTTTACACAAATATTTTTTATTATTGTTTATTTTTCCCACTGATTTTTTGTAGACAATAATTATGAGTTAGTCTAGTTGCAACCTCACTTAGTGTATATCCTGTCATATATATCCACTACTGGAACAGATGATAGAGGGTCCATACCTCTGTGACATGTGCGAGCATGTTGCCTCTCTGGAAGCTCAAACTAGAGAACTGGAGAGGAGAATTGCAGCACTTACTGATATTGCTCCACTGGAAAGTGGATCGGTGCTCACTGACCACAGTTTAGCTGGTCCTAGCATGGAGGGTGGAGCTGGGGCTAGTGAGGTTGTTCAGGGAGGTAGCTGTGTTACAGTTACAAGGGAAAGCAGGGGGAACACGAGGAGGAGGCATGCCAGTTCTGAGTTGGCAAACACCAACAGATTTGCCAGATTGAGTGAATGTTGTGGATTGGGTAGATAAATTATTGGGAGGGGCTGGAAATGAACCGGCAGTCTTGGTACATATTGGTACCAATGACAAAGTTAGTGGAAGATGGAGTGTCCTAAAGAATGATTTTAGAGGACTAGATAATAAGCTGAAGGCAAGGACCTCCAAGGTAGTATTTTCTGAGATACAACTAGTGCCACGTGCTAGTCCAGGGAGACAGAAGGAGCTTAGGGAGGTTAATGCGTGGCTAAAAATGTGGTGCAGTAAGGAGGGGTTTGGGTTTTTAGAGCACTGGGTTGACTTCTCACTTGGGTACAATCTCTATAGCAGGGATGGATTGCTCTTTGATGATGAGGGAGCTTGTGTGCTAGGGGATAGGATAGTAGAAAGGCTGAAGGAGTTTTTAAGCTAGTAGGTGGGGGGACAAAATTATTGTAATGGGGTAAAAAGTGTAGCGGGAATAAGGGACGAATTAACTACTCATGGGGAGAGGGTTAGTATAGTCAATAGGGAGGTATTACTGAGTAACTCAAGTATAGAGGCAGGCACTACAAAACTACAAACTCATAACATAAGGTGTATCGCAATTAGCATTATTGGCAAGTAATAAAAAAATTGGATTTTAATAGGCATTACTGAAACATGGTGGGATGAATCTCATGACTGGACTGTTAATCTGGATGGTTATAACCTATTTAGGAAAGACAGGGGAAAGGGTAAAAGAGGAGGAGAGATTTGTCTGTATGTTAAGCCTGAATTTAAGCCTATAGTAAGAGAAGATATGTATGCTGGAACTAGCAGTAATGTTGAATGTTTGTTGGTAGAGTTAAATAGAGGAGCAGCAAATTCCAATAGAATATTAGTTGGAGTATGCTATAAACCCCCAAATATAATTGAAAGTGAGGAAATGCGATTATTGTTACAGATTGGAAATGCAGCTAAGCACCGGCAAGTTCTAATAATGGGAGACTTTAATTACCCTTAAATAAACTGGATAAATGAGAGCAGCAGTTCAGCTAATGAGTTCAGCTTCACTCTCTCATCATTATCATTATTATTATTTTTATTATCTTTATTTATATCGTGCCAACATATTCCGTAGCGCTGTACAGGGGTTTAGTACATGGCAAAAAAACAAACTTAACACCTTAAAGAATGGAGGACCCTGTTTTTGAGCATATAATCAAATGTACATAGTGCTTGTTTCCAAAACAGGGACACACAATTGAAAACTCGCAAACTTACAATCTGAGGGTTTAGGTGTGATACAAGAGAGTGACAAATACAAAATGGCAACGTGAATGCAATTTGTTTAGTCAATTGGAGGGGTCTGTGAGCTGTACTGTAGATTGTGGGTGGGAGGGTTATTAAGCTGTGGAGTGTGCAGTTGTAATTATAAAGGCTCGACTAGATTACTTCAACCCGCTTCTTGTTGGCCTACCTACCACCCGACTGTCTCCACTTCAATCAATTATGAATGCCTCTGCTAGACTCATCTTCCGTACACAACATTCAGTGTCGGCATCACCTCTCAATCACTCCACTTGCTTCCATTAGCCTCAAGAATAACATTTAAAATCATGACCCTAACTAACAAAGCCCTTAATAATAATGTTCCCCCTTACATCTCTGCTCTCATCTCCAAATACTTCGCTACCTGCCCTCTTTGTTCTGCTAATGACCTTCTTCTTTCTACAACTCTTGTCACCTCCTCTCACTCCCACCTCCAGGACTTTTCTTGTGCTGCCCCTAGTCTCTAGAACTCCTTGTTTTAAACATTTAAATCCTCACTGAAATCGCATCTCTTTAAAGAAGCGTATCACCTTCCACCCTAACACACTTATCCTCTCTCTCCCTCTTTTACTACTCACTATCCTTTAGATTGTAAGTCTGCGAGTTTCTATCCAAAGTACTTTGGTAATTCACCATGGACATTAGATTCCTAGCTCAACGACAGGGCCCTCCTTCCTTTTCTAAAGGTTAATCTGTATTTATCACTGTCTGAAACTAATTTATGTACAGCGCTACGGAATATGTCGGCGCATTATAAATAAACTATAATAATAATAATAATGAGAACAGGTTCTTGAGTGCACTCCGGATTCATTATTTGGCCCTGGCTATACAAGAACCTATTAGAAATTAGACTATCTTGGATTTAGTTATCACAAGTAATATTGATATAGTAGATCTAGTAGATATTGAAATAGAGCAACTTTTGGGAAACAGTAATCACAACAGAGTCTCATTTGAGATTGAAATTTAAAAAAAAAACTGTAAGGAGCCAACAGAAACTCTTAAATTTAACAGGGCAGATTTTAACGGTCAGCAATACAACATTTAGACTGGGACAAAGAACTGGTGGGTAAAAATACTGAATATAAATGGACAACATTAAAATCCTTATTAAATATACATACTTATCACCATATACCATGTGGGAATAAAAGTAAAAGGAGTAAATTACATCCAATGTGGCTTAACAAAGATTTAAAGATCAAGATATGAAGTAAAAAACAGGCATTTATATTATACAAACAAAAGGGGACAGAGACTATCTTACGTAAGAAAAGGAAATCCACAAGGCTTGCAAAAGAGCTATTAGACTGGCTAAAATTGAAAATGAAAAATTAGTTGCAAAAAAGAGTAAGACTAACCCTAAAATATTTTGTAAATATATTAATGGGAAGAAGGCCAGGAAGGAAGCTATAGGAACATTCCAAGGTGAAACAGGCTGTCTGAAAATTAGTGACCAGGAAAAGGCGGATTAGCTAAATAGGTTCTTTTCTTTGGTATACACACGGGAGGTACCAATGGCTGGGTCACTGCAACATAATGGGGTTACACTATCGTCACCAAATAATTGGTTAACGCAGGAAGAAATCCAAAAGAGGTTTGAGAAAATAAATGTTACTAAAGCCCCAGGTCCTGATGGAATACATCCAAGGGTAATGAGGGAACTAGGTTCTGTAATAACCATCCACTTAACACAGTGTTGCTACCAGATGACTGGCGAAAAGAAGATGTAATACCTATATTTAAGAAGGGAGCAAGAGCAAATCCGGGGAATTATAAACCTGTAAGCCTCACTTCTGTAGTGGGAAAGCTTTTAGAAGGGTTAATAAGGGATAATATACAAGAATATGTCTATTTGAACAGGATTATAAGTAGGAGTCAACACAGATTTATGAGGAATAGGTCATGTCAAACACATCTAATTTGTTTCTATGGGGAGGTAAGTAGGAACCTGGATTAGGGCAACTCAGTGGATGTAGTCTTTTTGGATTTTGCAAAAACTTTTGATACAGTGCCGCATGGAAAACTATTGTGCAAGCTAAGGGAAACAGGAATTGCAGTAAATATCTGCTCGGATCGAGAGCTGAATAAAAGACAGGAAGCAAAGGGTTGTGGTAAATGGAACATAATCCGATTAGACTAATGTGGTAATTGGGGTTCCTCAGGGTTAAGTATTAGGTTATCTCCTTTTTAACATATTTATTAATTACTTATTTAGAGGTGGAACTGGAAAGTAGTGTCAAGTGTGCAAGGTAATTACATCAGATAATGATATACTTTCCCTCCAAATGGTTTTAAATAATTTAGAGGTATAGGCATCTAAATGGCAGATGAGATTTAATACGAATACATGTAAAGTTATGTACCTGGGAAGGAAAAATAGCCATGCAATGTATAATCTTCATGGAGCAAATCTAGGGGTATCAGATATTGAAAGGGATTTGGGGGTACTTGTGGACAACCACCTAGTTAACAATGCTCAATGCCAAGCAGCAGCTGCCAAGGCAAATAGAATATTAGCATTTATTAAGAAGGGTATAGAAGCCAGGGAAGCAAATATAATTCTGCCACTATACAAATCCTTAGTATGCCCTCAAGAGGACATCCTTTATGGTAAGAAGTAAAAAGATTCTACCTTAAAGAAAGAAAATGATTATTCACAGTAAGGGTGGTTAATCTGTTGAATTATCTACCAAAGGAGGTGGTTACAGCAAATTTGATAGATAACTTTAAAGCAGGACTGGATATATTTTTTAATCAAATTGGCTATTTAGGGTTATCCTGCTTAATTAGAGTGAAACTAGTGATCCAGGGAGGAGTCCAATCACCAGCATCTGGGGTCAGGAAGGGATTTTTTTTTACCTTTTGAGACAATTGGCTTGATTGGTTTCACTTGTTTTTTTTTTGTTTTTTTTCTGTTTGCCTTCCTCTGGATCAATTAACAAATAATCTGCATATTGCAGATCAAAGGTGATTTTAACTATATACTAATGAGCCAATCAGTAGAAGTTACTTCCATGCATTTAGTTCTCTTCCACATATTTAGATAAAAGCAACAAACAGCTCGTAATTTTTCATCATACTTCTAAAATCCAAGTTTAATCATATATTCATCTGCTGTGTTGTCTTCTTTGTCCTTTATTTTTATTTGAGGGTGACATACTACGTAACTGGTATATTAAAATATTATAATGTAATATAAAATAAAACAACATAAACTAAAATAATATAACATGATATAATATACTATAATATAATCTATATTATGGTCTAGTGTACTAAAACACAAGTAAAAAATATCTTCAACCACCACTGCTACAGGTCTCAGTTTATTGATTGCGTTTTGCATGGCTCTATGTACCCTATTATCTTGACTGTGTTTTGTATTTACTGTTACTCTTGTATATTGTGCCATAAATCTGCACTATAAAAAATGATGATGGCTTTATGGTACAACCGGTGTTCTGAACAGATAATGCTGATGTAAAGGTTATTTTGAAGAATTTGATATTTGTACTCATAGCATGTTTTTTCAACTGGTTGTACAGGTGATGCAGCTCCAAGTACATGGATTTTTTATACAACTTTTACTGATGTTTCTTACTATTTTCTGTTGTGATTAAACAATTCAGACAAATTCAAATATATTGGGTAATGCATACCATTACACTTTTTTGGGTTCTTTCTTTATGGATTCTTATGTTGGTCCTTTAAATCCTCACTGGAGTTGATTTTATTAAAAAATATTAATTATGTTTACAGTGTAGCTATGTTCAATCTTCTTATACAATGCTGAAACATTAACGGAACCCTGTAGTGCTCATACAATAGGATTTTAGTTTGTTTATTTAGTTACTGTTTAGCAAAAAAATACATATTTGAAGGAAAAAAATTGAAGGAAGGAAAAATCCAATTTGAAATTGGCATTGATGCGTACAGTAATTGTGCATCTATCAGGGGTACCTGTAGTAGAAGGAGCCAAATAGCAAGCACTACCAGAAAGGGACCAGAGGCAATAAGAAGGGTCAGACAGTCCAGAGTTAATGGGCCAGCAACACAACATCATACTTAAACCATTGTGGCAGGCAACAGACAGAGAATATCCAGTAGTTAGCTGGGGTCAAAGGGAGCCAGAAGGAATCGCATATTAGTAGAGTTTTCTACTAATAACTTTTTGTCTGCATTTAATCAGAAGGTTACAAGAACTATAAGCAATTTACTGTACTGTAAGAGTACAACTAATACATTTAAGGTGTACCTTTTCTTACTAGTATTTCTGGTAATCAAATAATTATTTAGGGCTGAGCATATTTAATTGCTATGTTTAAAACCTGTACTTTAACATAGTTGACATTTAAATAATAAATGTGCATGTGTACTCCTTAGAATTCACTTCTTATACTGTCAGCTTTTTAACATGTCTTGATCTTCAAATTGAAGAGTCAGTGTCATGTGATGCTGGTAACCTACACCTGACACTCCCCTTATTTGTCCTTTTCAGGGCATTAGGCTTCTTCCCTTTTATTTGCTTTAATTTTTTTATGCTGTTATTGTTGATATTTTTCTTAAAAAAAGATAAAAATATGGCAAAGGCTATGTATATTGTTCTTCTCCTTTTACTAATATTTTCATCTCCTCTTTTGTCTCTATTGTCTTTGAGTTTCCTGACCCAGGACTGTCCCTGCGTTCTCAGCTTAATGCTTTCCTTATATGGAGACTATATATTGTGATTATAACGGTGACCAGGATATATTCATGTCTGTACTGTACCCCTTTAGCAACCCATTTTTAATACCCGGAGGAGTACTTATACTACACAGTGTAATTCTTTATCTCTCCAGATAATCTCTCATAATGTAAAAGGAACGTTGCAGTTACTCACTATGCAAAAACTCAAACCCTGGGTATGCTTCTACTCCAAGAAACCCATTTATCATCCAAATCTACTACGAGAAATTTTCATACATAGGGAATACTTTTTATCTACTCAATCACAGAAACTAATGGTTCTATCTATATCCAAAACAATTACCCATTACGAGTGTTAAACCATTTTGTCCCCACTGACAAGGCCACTATTCTAGCACTGGGGATAAACAATTACTTAAACATCAGAAAAGGACAATCATCATAGGTTGTGACTTGAATATAAACCTAAATAATAATTTAGATAGATCTCACCACAGCCGGTGAAACAGAAAGGCCTGACCAAAACATTTAAAAGTCTCTTAACACAATGGCATGTGGCTGACTCTTGGAGAGACCAACATCCCAAACAGCAGTCATACTGCTTTTATGTTATCATCATCAGTCCTACTCATGCATATACCTTATACTAATTTCATGTTCACTCCTACCCAAACTAAAAGATACAGATATAATCCGGCCTCATGGTCAGACCACTCTATCAGGTAGACACAGGTTTTTCCAGAAATTAATCCATGCTATATTAGATGGCGATTAAATGGATATTATACTAAATTGACACACATTAAGGACCAAATTAACAATCTCCTCCAACCACAGGTAGACTGATCCAACACTTGGCTGAGGAGATTTTTTTTATAATAGTTGCAATAAACCAACTAGACCTCTGGCTTTGAAGTTCAAGGGTTTTTAAAAAAGGGTTTGTAAAAGGCCCACAAATATTACAAATCCATACCTCAAAAGCTTGGTAACATAAAAGCCCACGTTAATCAATGGTAAAATTATTTAATTTTATTAAACTTTATATGAGGAAGCGAAAAAAATATTGATCTTATAGAGGTCCACCGGGATGGACATTTCTGGAATTTTTAGAGCTTTAGATAAATACGCTGAATACCTCTGTCTTGTTAGAAGAAATTAAATGCACAATTAATAACCTGAAGCTAGGTAAGTCCCCTGGCCCAAATTGGTTGACTGCACTTTATTATAAGAAATTCTCAGACGCATTATCCTTGCATCTTAGCAGCGTATTTTCCATTTTTTTGGAGGACAAATGTATCTCCCTAGACCTCACTCAGGCTGACATAATAGCAGCACATCTGACCGACGTACACACCAAGCAGTATACAAATAGGATTCGTGCGATTCGAACCTATTAAAGACCATCGCCGATGAGACAAGATCTACCAAGCGCTAAGGCTAAACTTTGGTTGTGGTCAGATTGTACAAAACCACTGGACCCAATCGATAATTGTAATCCCATTCCTTCAAACATTAACAACTCTGATGAGCCAATCCCCAGACTACACTAAGAGCCTGATTCAATTGAGCAATCGTAAGTTACTAGAGCCCGTAAGTGAGTCCGTTAGTTAATTTGCTATTTATTTGCCGTCTTGAAAAACTTGAACACTTTTAATTGCACAACAGTATCAAGCTTGCAATTTGACAATAAAAACGTATTTTATTATGCGCCATTTCAGGGTTCTATCGATCTCGGGAATCAATGAGTTAATACATATCAGGCCACCCATATGGACTAGAACAGTATTGGTATTCATTTTTGAGGGTTCGCGAGTCCCATCACATATCGGACCCCAGAACCTAATTGATTACTGCCGTAATGATGGCAGTCTCATTTTCTATTGGCTGTTTCCAAATCGGTGGTTACAGTCTTGCTTAAATGATCCTGTTCCGGGCCTGAACTGGTAGAGTGCATGGTTTACAGCTTCGGAGTTCGGCTCGTAACTTGTGGGCTTGTTCAATTGAATAGCCCTGGAATCGGAGGCGAATGGGATCCTGCAGCACGCCCGCATACATATGGCCTGAATCCCACGAGATGCGGGCTTGCAATTGAATCAGGCTCTAAGATTGCAATGTCCAGCTTTGAACTCTTTTCAAATCCATAGAGACACTAGACAGGGATGCTAACTCTCTCCTCTGTTTTCTCTATCCTACTGTAGATAGAGCATCAGATAAGCCTTTTTTTTCTGATGATGTGATACTCATATTAACAAACCCACACTATTAAAACTGTATTCAGTGCTTGGCAGATTTGCTAGTGTAGATTCTCAATTAAAATGCTATAAAATGTGGATCAATAAGCCGTTTTACAAATAAAAATATATACTAATGACCCAGTGGCCCACCTAGACAAAGGAGGGCATGGTGAAAAAAAAATAAAAAAATGTCCCCCCCATGTATGTATATATATATATATATATATATATATAAATATATATATATATATATATATATATATATATATATATAAAACACTGAAGAAATAACACTCTACTACAATGTAAAGTAGTAAGTGTACAGCATGTATAACAGTGTAAATGTGCTGTCCCCTCAAAATAAATCAACACACAGTCATTAATGTCTAAACCGTTGGCAACAAAAGTGAGTACACCCCTAAGTGGAAATGTCCAAATTGGGCCCAATTAGCCATTTTCCCTCCCCGGTGTCATGTGACATGTTATTGTTACAAGGTGTCAGGTGTGAATGGGGAGCAGGTGTGTTAAATTTGGTGTTATCTCAGGACAGGTGCTACTCAGAACAGGCCTCGCCATGGTCGATAAATTTAAATTTGACTTTTGTAAAATCCCTGGTGCCTAACACCAAATTATATAGAAAAAGAATACTTTAATTAAGGGATAAATTAAAAAAGCCATGAAAACAAGATGATTAAGACCAGGGAACAGTGTGTAGTATACAGAATCAAATGATGAAGGAGAGTACAGAAACTGTGATAGCATGTGGAGTTAACTAGTAAATACAAAAGCGAATTGCTTCAAACACTCCAATAATCTTCACAAAGACACCTCCTCAAAAAATGATATCACATATATAGTTGTCAGCAGGCGGTTGTGGCCAGGCCGTAGGTGCTCCTTGCGCTGGTAGAGATGATCGCCGCAGGCGCTCATCCCTACAACCCCGTACCACTTTCGGACCCCAAATGCGGACCCTCACGAAGAGAGGGGCCGCATTTGCGGAGGTGGAAGCTCCCACGTCGGCTGCAATGAGCCCAAGACTCATTGCACACTGCAAATGCTGACAAAACACCCAATGACTAAAAATGGACTTACACAAAAAATCAGAGCCGCGGGACTTACAAAAAAAAATTGCGGACTTACAGAAAAATTAATACGTGTCGTGGAACTTAGAAAAAATACATTACGAACTTGTAAAAATACGACATTAACGGACAACTAATAAATACACACAAATAAAAAAAAATAAAAAAATACCTACAGCAAGGGGGGACACCCAGGACATCTGCAAGACAGGTTACACATCGATTCCAGTAGAATTAAAAAAGTTTAGACCCTCAAAAATCCCCTAAGAGAGATAAAAAATGGCCGCAGAAAAAACAAAAACGAGGCTACATGATCCCTAAAGCCACAAAACACCGCCAGGCACATACGACTTTTACTAAAACCTGTACAACCTACAACATACACCATTAGCAAGGACGCTAAATCATCCAAAACTGCGTACCACATACACATTTGCTGCCATTTTACAACACTACCTTACAGAATGCGGAAGTACCCTTCTACCCTTCTTCTAAATGTTTCCCCTCGCTCACACAGCCTATTTACACTGCACACATTGCTGACACTTACACCTCAGCTCAACAACACTGCAAATTTACATTGGATGCTGCAGAAATATCAAAACAGATTGTTAGCTCTTCAAACCATTGCTTCCTGCATATATTAATTACAAATAGGTAAGGTATAATTTCATTTATTTGGTAATTAATTATCATTAAAAAATACACATATACATTACTTTAAAAAACACCACAATACACGATCGCAATCAACGGCGAAGGCGCTTATTGCCAGCCACACGATGAGCGACATAGGCGCTTACCACGAGGCTCGGAATCAGCGCAAAAAGTACTCACTTCACCAAAGCACTTAATTTGTGTGCCAAACACCATTCCTTGACTTACAATTCTATTGCATCATTTTTTGACGGGCAATTCGCTAGTCAACTATAACAAGTTGACAAATAAACAAATCCTCATATATAGCAGATCCTGCTAATCATTGGGGTTGTAAAATATGTAACTTGATGAAACACTGTTTGTTGACTGGGAGGGGACCTTGGATATGTGAGAGAGAAAAAGGCGTGGTCCTCTACCTGGAGGCGTTTGTCAAAGGAATCCTATAACCACAGCATCCTAGAAACATTGATCAAGGTGTTACATAGAATGTGTATCACACCGGAAAGACTGCACAAGTGGAAAGCTGTTGCGAATCCATGATGCTTCAGGGGATGTCCAGTAGTAGGCTCCTTTTTTCACATATGGTGGACTTGCCCCTTTGTCCAGCATCTCTGGAAGGAGGTTTTCGACTTAGCATCCTCTCTGCTTCATACCCCATTAGAAAGAAATGTAGGGCGTAAGGGGTAAGTTATACCCCTTAAATTACGGGCTCCAATGGAGCGTGATGATGCTATTACGTTTCGCGACACGATGACGCGGCATGTATGCTTGCTTGTAACGTCACATACAAATTTAAATAGAACTTTAGGCAGACTCTGTGAATTGAGTGCAAATATCCATTTGCACTCTAACTGAAGGAGGTGTCTATCCATGTTGCCTCCTCTCGGATTTCGGAGAAGTTTGTCAATAACATAGAATTACATAAATTCAGGTTTGTTGTGATGACAGAGCTTGATGTGTTGTGAGACTGACATGTCAGCTTCATGGGTTACGGAGTAAGTGTGTTCCAAAATTCTCCTTCTTAGAAGTCTTATCGTTTTTCCCAAGTACATTTTTAAACAGGGACACATCATAATGTAGACCACGTGGGTGGTACTACAATTGACAAAACTTCTCAGTGGAAATTGGTGCAACGTCACAGGATGCACAAACTCCTTATTCAGCTGGATGTATGGGCAAGCTTTTCAATGACCACATTGGAACAATCACTCTGTGGGTTTGAGCCACATACTTTTAGTATCCTTTGATTGAAAAAAGCTTTTGACCAGACTGTCTTTCAGACTTTTATTTTTTCTATATGTGATCGATGGTTCTTTAGACAGATAATCTTGAAGAAGAAGTGGACTTTCTATATATAGTGGTATGTATTGATCCTTTTTGTCTTTGACCAGTTGGAGATCCAAAAAATCTATCTTTTCCAGGTTGTAACTGTAGGTAAATTTTAAACTAAGTTGATTTTCATTGATTTGTTGCATAAATAGATGGAGATTTTGGTACCTCCCCAAAACATACCGGTGCCACCATAGTATATCTTGTGCAAATTCCTCCATGGGGTCACCAAAAACTATGTTTTTCTCCTATTATCCAATGTACAGGTTAACATAGCTAGGGGCACAGGCCGTCCCCATAGTCATCCCCTGTATCTGGTGATCCAAGGATTTATTGAACAAGAAGAAATTCTTGGTCAAAATAAACCTCAGCAATGTTGATATGAATGCATTAAATACCTCAATTCTATTGCTCTTTTGGTCAAGAAAAAAATTGACTGCTAAAATACCAAGATCGTGGGGGATAGAATAGAGTAGGATTAAGTCAACATCCACCGTCACCAAATAGGCTTCTGGTGGAATATTTAATCTGTCAAGATGTTTTAATACATCAAGGGTGTCCTTTAAATGGGAGGGTAGCATCTCAACCATATGCTTGATGTAATCATCTACATATACACAGATTTTCTCTGTTATGTTGTTATTGCCGGACACAATAGGATGGCCTGGTACTGGCTTTCTTTTTTTATGGACCTTTGGCAGAGCATAAAACACAGGTACTGTGGGATGTTTTGTATATAGAAATTCACAGGTATTCTGATCAATAATGTTATCATTCTTCGCCTTAATAAAAATCTCCCTTAATTCTTGGTTGAATTCTCGTGATGGATTCTTTCCAATCTTCACATAGGTAGAGGTATCAGAGAGGAGAGCATTACACGTGGCGATATAGTCTTCCTCATCATGCAAGACTATATTAGCGCCTTTATCCACAGTTTTTATTACAGTGTTGCTATCATTAAGGTCTTTCAATGCTTTCCTCTCATCTTTATTAAGATTCTTTTTTGGCACTCAGGAAATCAGATTTGGCTTTTTCAGAGTGATTTTTAAGATCTTTTACGACTAGATCTAGAAACACCTGTATTCTTGCAAATAGGTTGAGGTCTGGAGTAAATTTACTAGAAGCTTTTCTTTGTAAAGATTCAGGGGAGCAAGGCAAGGATAGATAGTGCTCATTCAGCAAAGACATCATGTTGTTAAAGACCATGGTCGACCAAAGAAGTTAAGTGCACATGCTCAGCGTCTTATCCAGAGGTTGTATTTGGGAAATAGACATATGAGTTCTGCCAGCATTTATGCAGAGGTTGAAGGAGTGGGGGTTAGCCTGTCAGTGCTCAGACCATACGCCGCACTCTGCATCAAATTAGTATGCATGGCATCCCAGAAGGAAGCCTCTTCTATAGATGATGCACAAGAATGCCTGCAAACACTTTGCTGAAGACAAGCAGACTAAGGACATGGATTACTGGAACCATGTCCTGTGGTCCGATGAGACCAAGATAAACTTATTTGGTTCAGATGGTATCAAGCATGTGTGGCGGCAATCAGGTGAGGAGTACAAAGACAAGTGTGTCTTGCCTACAGGGACTGGGGACTGGGGAGCTACAGTTCATTAAGGAAACCATGAATGCCAACATGTACTGTGACATACTGAAGCAGAGCATGATCCCCTCCCTTCGGAGACTGGGTCGCAGGGCAGTATTCCAACATGATAACGATCCCAAACACACCTCCAAGACGACCACTGCCTTGCTAAAGATGCTGAAGGTAATGGTGATGGACTGGTCAAGCATGTCTCCAGACCTTAACCCTATTGAGCATCTGTTGGGCATCCTCATCCGTGATGTCATCATCTAGTAGTGGAAGGGGATTCCAGTTGCAACCTGTGAAGCTCTGGTGAACTCCATTCCCATGAGTGTTAAGGCAGTACTGGAAAATAATGATGACTACACAAAATATTGATATTTTGGGCCCAATTTGGACATTTCCACTTATCCCTTAATTAAAGTATTCTTTTTCTATATAATTTGGTGTTAGGCACCAGGGATTTTACAAAAGTCAAATTTAAATTTATCGACCATGGCGAGGCCTGTTCTGAGTAGCACCTGTCCTGAGAAACCGCTGTATGGTCTTGCCCACCGTGCTACAGCTCAGTTTCGGGATTTTGGCTCTTCTTATAGCCTAGGCCATCTTTATGTAGAGTAACAATTCTTTTTTTCAGATCCTCAGAGATTTCTTTGCCATGAGGTGCCATGTTGAACTTCCAATGACCAGAAAGAGAGAGTGTGAGAGCGATAACACCAAATTTAACACACCTGCTCCCCATTCACACCTGACACCTTGTAACACTAACAAGTCACATGACACCGGGGAGGGAAAATGGCTAATTGGGCCCAATTTGGACATTTCCACTTAGTGGTGTACTAACTTTTGTTGCCAACGGTTCAGACATTCATGACTGTGTGTTGAGTTATTTTGAGGGGACAGCAAGTTTACACTGTCAGAGTGTCATTTCTTCAGTGTTGTCACATGAAAAGATATAATAAAATATGTACAAAAATGTGAGGTGTGTACTCACTTTTGTGAGATATTGTATATATATATTTATATATATATATATATATATATATATATATATATTATAGTATATATATATATATATATATATATATGTATATATATATATATATATATATATGTTTCTATACATGTATAGAAACATATATTATATATATATATATTATAGTATATATATATATATATTATATATACATAAATAAATATTGTATTTTATATTTTATATATACAGTATATATATATATATATATATATATATATATATATATATATATATACCGGTATACATTACATAGTCACATAGTAATTAAGGTTGAAAAAATACTTTTAGTCCATCAAGTTCAACATTTTAAGATTTCCTCTCATCGCAATATGAGGATTAAATATTAATTGATCCAGAGGGAGGCAAACAAAAAAAAAAAAACAAGTGAAACGTGCCAATTGTCTCAAAAGGGAAAAAAAATTCCTTGCTGACCCCAGATACAGGTGATCGGATTCCTCCCTAGATCAACACTCCCTCTCAAATTAAAAAGAATAAACCTGAATGTCCTTTTTATTTAAAAATATACTCAACCTTTTTAAAGTTATCTATTGAATCCGCTGTCACCACCTCTTTTGGTAGAGAATTCTAGGATTAACCACCCTTACTGTGAAGAACCATTTTCTTTCTTTAAGGTGGAATCTTTTTACTTCTAACCTCAATGGTTGTCCTCTTGTCTATAGAAAACGTCTTGGCACAAAAAGTTCACTTGACAAAGCCTTGTAGTGACCTTGTATATATTAATATAATGTAATCATATCCCTTCTTAGACGCCTTTCCAGTCCTGCTACTAAGTCATTAATAAATATGTTAAAAAGGAGAGAAACGAATACTGAACTCTGAGAAACCCCACTTACCACAATAGTCCAATCTGAGTATGTTCCATTTACAACAACCCTTTGCTTCCTGTCTTTTAGTCAGCTCTCAAAATTATGAGCAGATATTTACTGCAATTCCTGTATCTTTAGTTTATTTAATAGTCTCCCATGTGAAACTATATCAAAAGCCTTTGCAAAATCCAAAAATACTACATCCACGGAGTTGCCGTGATCCACGTGCCTACTAACTTCCTCATAGAAACAAATTAGATTTGTTTGACATGACTCCTACTTATAATCCTGTTCAAATAGACATAGTCTTGTATATTATGCCTTATTAACCCTTCCAAAAGCTTACCCACCACAGAATTGACGCTCACCGGATTTGCTCTTGCTCCCTTTTTAAATATAGGTATCACATCTGCTTTTCTCCAGTCATCTGGTAGCAACCCTGTGTTGAGTGAATCTGGAAAAAATATATATAATGGTTTGGCTATTACAGAACCCAGTTCCCTCAGTACCCTTGGATGTACTCCATCAGGACCTGGGGCTTTATTATCATTTATTTTTTCCAACCTCTTTTGGATTTCTTCCTGCGTTAACCAATTATTCGGCGAAGGTAGTGTAGCCCCATTATGTTGCAGTGTCCCAACCACTGGTACCTTCCTTGTATATGTCATAGAAAAGAACCTATTTAGCTCATCTGCCTTTTCCTGAGCATTAATTATCAAACAGCCTGTTCACATTGTAATATTCCTATAGCTTCCTTCCTGGCCTTCTTCCCATTAATATATTAAAAAAATATTTTAGGGTTAGTCTTACTCTCCTTTGAAACTAATTTTTCATTTTCTATTTTAGCCAGTCAAGCCTTGTTGATTTCCTTGTACTCACGTAAAGTGAGTCTCTGTCCCTTCTTATTTGTATACTTTATATGCCTGTTTTTTACTCCGTATCCTGATATTTAAATCATTGCTAAGCCAAACTGGATGGGATTTCTTCCTTTTGCTTTTAATCCCACATGGTATATGGGGATAAGTATTTATATTTAGTAAAGATGGGAATGCTGTCCATTTATTTTCACTATTTTTACCTGTCAGTTCTCTTTCCCAGTCTATACTTATTGTATTGCTGCCCTTAGACCGTTAAAATATGCCCTTTTAAAATTAAGAGTTTTTGTTGGCCCCTTACAGTTTTCTTTTTTTCATTCAATCTCAAATGAAACTGTGTTTTGATCATTGCTTCCCAAAGGTTGCCCTATTTAACACTTGACACTATATCAATATTATTTGTGATAACTAAATCCAAGATAGCCTCATTTCTAGTAGGTTCTTGTATAACCTGGTCCAGGTAATGATCCCTGAATGTACTCAAGAACCTGCTCCCATTAGCTGAACTGCTGGTCTCATTCATCCAGTTTATTTGAGGCTAGTTAAAATCTCCCAATAATAAAACTCAGCTGCATTTCCAATCTGTAACAATAATTGCATTTCCTTAATTTCAATTATATTTGTGGGGTTTTAACTCTACCCACAAACATTTAACATTATCGCTAGTTTCAGCATAAACATCTTCTTTGATTATTGGATTACATTCAGGCTTAACATACAGACAAATCCCTCCTCTTCTTTTGCCATTGCCCCAATCTTTCCTGAATAGGTTAGAACCATCCAGATTAACCGTTCAGTTATGGGATTCATCCCACCATGTTTCAGTAAGATCATCAATAGCTCACCTCACTTCGATGCACGAGGACCGCAATTATTTAACATTGTGTGACCAACTTCACAACGGGATGAACATTGACAACTATATATGTGATATTATATATATATATCTGTATTTAAATATTTAAATATACGTATCTACATGTCATGCCTATTGTGCCAAGGGGCCTACATTGTTTGAAAAAGTATGCTTCCAGAGTTGGTAGTATCTCTTTGTACAACAAAGTAATGAAAATTATCAAATCCCATTTGGACATCTTAAAAGGTTGTGGGAACATGAACTAAACAAATCTATAAATGATAAAGAATGGACTAAAATGTTAAAATGCATAGGTCACAATTGCAGGAATTGTATTAAATTGGAGAACAATCTTAAAGTGTTTCATAGATTGTATTTAGTACAGGATAGTTTAATCAAATATTCCCATCAAGCTTTAATACATGCTTCCTGCGTGTGTCAAAGTAAGGGAAAATACCTACACATATGGTGGGATTGTTGATGAATTTGGGTCAAGATGGTTAAGATTTGGGTTAAATTAATCTGTGAAATGTATGAAAGGAAATAGTTTTGTAATTGTTAAATTACATATAGCATCAATGTGGAAAAAAATAGACCTTATCATTGTTGCAAATCATTAAAAAAATAGAAGATGTAGCACACTTGGAGAAACTTACCTATATCTTATACAACAGTTTAACTCCTCTATGGACAAAAAAAGTGGGCTCCATCGCATCATAGAACTCAAAACTGGACATCATGGGTCCCTTTCTCTCTACTATTTGCCTTTCTGTTCTCCTGCTTCTCTTTTGATTTTCTGTTTGTTTTTTACATTGTTTTTGTTGCTTGTTTTTTAATTACGGTGTGGTAGGTGTGTATTTGAAATAAAAATAAAAAAAAATAACTACATGAAAATATGTATACCATTATATATATTTTCTCATTCAATAAAAGAAATAAAAAAATAAATGCTGAAAATATCATATAGGACAGCGTTTCCTAAACTGTGGTCAATGAGCTTAAGCAGGTGGCCCTCAGAATAATTAAGCTTAAAAACTATGAAAAAACATACACAAGGCATGAACATATTGAACAAAAGTGCCTAGATACTCAGTTTTGATTATAAGTGTGCATGCCAATAGACAAAATAGCACAACATATTACATTTAAATGTAATTAATAAACAACACTGTATATTTACAATGTGTTCTTATGAAAGCTACACTTGATATTGGGCAAAATGATTTTAGAATGCAATGAAAGATACGATTTTGTTTCTTCTGCTTGAAGATTCCTATATCTTGCCAGTAAAGTTTCTTTAAAGTTTCTTTAAATAATATAGTAGTTTACTGAAACAGATACAGTAATTTCACTCTTTATTCCTAGAAACTTCCTTTATTTTTCTTAGACTAGCTGGCAATGGACACGCAGGAGAACAATTTAGCTTTGCTTAGCATCCCCTCCTTCGGAATTCCCTACCTCGCTTTATTAGACTCTCTTCTAGTCTTCAGATATTTCAATAATCCCTGAAAACTCACCTGTACAGAAAAAACATACCTCATACTTTCTTTAAAAAAATCTAAACAATGCACCCAAAACATGAGCTCCATGTTTTCAAAATAAAAAATAAAAAAATTCAATTAGATCAAATTCATCAACTGCTGGTTGCTACCAACATAAAGTGAATGGGGGGGGGGGGGGGGGGGGATCGCTTTGTCTTGAGGGTAGTGCTAAGCTTTTAGGCACAAAGATATATTAACATAATATACTCCACTGGCTGGAGACTTGCTGTGTTAAAGCAGTTCCTCTTGGCAATACACATTTGCTGTGGACAGCCTTTGAATGATTGTTGGCCTCTTATCTGATCAGATTGTTACCTTCTTCTCCACCTTTGATCAAATGTTAGGGTGGTGACAATCAACTGGAGGCTGGTACACTAATATTTAAAAGTGAATTTGCTACTCAATATTGCTATTATAAGTCAATTAAAGAATTAATGATCTATGCATATCTAAAGCAACTAGCTTCTCTTGTTATGACATCACAGTGATCCTTTAACGTTGCAATCCACTATCTTAAACAAGGTTGTCCTAGTTCTCTTACACCTCTCCTTCTATTATGCTATAACATCTATCCATCAAGGGGTCCCCGCACATCATTCCTCTACCGCCCCAGCAACATCTTAGATTATAAACTGTTATACTAGCAGGGCCCCATCTCCTCTGGTATCTGTTTGCATGTGTGAATGTCATATTTAAATAACCACAAAAGTCGCAATATGTTCTCTGCATCTCAGTTAGAAGGTGGCAAATAATGTAAAAAATGTGTTTACATTTTTAAAATTGATCAAGAATTGACTTACAGTATATCACAAAAGTGAGTACAACCCCTCACATTTTTGTTCATATTTTATTATATCTTTTCATGTGTCAACACTGAAGCAATGACAATCTGCTACAATGATGAGTAGTAAGGGTACAGCCTGTATAACAGTGTAAATTTGCTGTCTCCTCAAAATAACTGAACACACCGCCATTAATGTCTAAACCGTTGGCAACAAAAGTGAGTACACCCCTAAGTGGAAATGTCAAAATTGGGCCATTTATCCATTTTCCCTCCCCGGTGTCATGTGTCTCATTAGTGTAACAAGGTCTAAGGTGTGAATGAGGAGCAGGTGTGTTAAATTTGGTGTTGTCGATCTCAAACTCTCTCATACTGGTCACTGGAAGTTCAACATAGAGCCTCATGGCAAATAACTCTCTGAGGATCTGAACAAAAGAATTGTTGCTCTACATAAAGATGGCCAAGGCTAAAAGAAGATTGGCAAGACCCTGAAACTGAGCTGCAGCACGGTGGGCAAGTCCATACAGTGGTTTCACAGGACAGGTTCCACTCAGAACAGGCCTCGCAATGGTCGACCAAAGAAGTTGAGTGCACATGTTCAGTGTCATATGCAGAGGTTGTCTTTGGGAAATAGAAATAGGAGTGCTGCCAGCATTGATGCAGAGGTTGAAGGGGTGGGGGGTCAGCCTGTCAGTGCTCAGACAATACGCTGCACACTGCATCAAATTGGTCTGTATGGTCATCCCAGAAGGAAGCCTCTTCTAAAGATGATGCACAAAAAAGCCTGCAAACAGTTTGCTGAATACAAGCAGACTAAGGACATGAATTACTGGAACCATGTCCTGTGGTCCAATGAGACCAAGATAAACTTATTTAGTTCAGATGGTATCAACGTGTTTGACGGCAACCAGGTGAGGAGTACAAAGACAGTCAAGCAATGGTGGTGGGAGTGTCATGGTCTGGGCCGGCACTGGGGAGCTACAGTTCATTGATGGAACCATGATTGACAACATGTACTGTGACATACTGAAGCAGAGCATGATCCCCTCCCTCCAGAGACTGGGCCGCAGGGCAGTATTCCAATATGATAACGACCCCAAACACACCTCCAAGATGACCACTGCCTTGCTAAAGAAGCCGAAACTAAAGGTGATGGACTGGCTAAGCATGTCACCAGACCTAAACCCTATTGAGCATCTGTGGGGCACCCTCAAACGGAAGGTGGGGGAATGCAAGGTCTCTAACATCCACCAGCTCTGTGATGTCATCATGGTGGAGTGTTGACTCGAGTGGCAACCTGTGAAGCTCTGGTGAACGCCATGCCAATGCTGGAAAGTAATGGTGTCACACAAAATATTGACACTTTGGGCCCAATTTGTACATTTCCACTTAGGGGTATTCACTTTTGTTGCCATTAATGGCTGTGTGTTCAGTTATTTTGAGGGGACAGCAAATTTACACTGTTATTTACATTGCAGCAGAGTGTCATTTCTTTAGTGTTGTCACATGAAAATATATAATAAAATATTTACAAAGAAGTGAGGTGTACTTACTTTTGTGAGATACTATAGATATTTTAATTTTAGTTTAGTCCTTGAAGCCGTACAAGAGCCTGCACAAATAATGAGGTCTGTAACTGCTACACATTGTATTAGGAATTTACCTGATTTATAAATGTAGTATAGTAGCACTATGGTTTAAAAATCTTTTTTTATTGCTAAGTCATGGGTTTGAATCTTCTGCCTTTCACTTTTTTTTTTAATAAAACCAATGTGTACATATATATATGTATATACCGAGTTTTTCAGCCCTTTTTTTAAGGCTAAAAAAGGGCCCCATCGGCTTATACTCGAGTCACTCTCCCCCCGTGTCTCTCAAACCCCCCTGTGTCTCTCTACCCCCCCCTGTCTCTCTACCCCCCATGTCTCTCCACCCCTCCCGTGTCTCTCTAACCCCCCGTGTCTCTCTACCCCCGTGTCTCTCGAATCCCCCCGTGTCTCTTTCCCTCCCCCTCCTCATCCTCAACCCCCCTCCTCATTCTAAACCCCCCTCCTCATTCTAAACCCCCCTCCTCACTTTACCCCTCTAAATACCTCCCCCTCTCCCTTTCCCCTCACTTACCTCCATCTGCAGCTTCTCCTCCGGCCTCCGTTCTTTCCTGCTTCGGCACCCGGTATATGCTAATGACATGACATCACATGCTCGCCACATCATTAGCATTGGCCGGGTCAAGACGCAGGAAGGAGCGTGGAGGCCGGATGAGAAGCTGCAGATGGAGGTAAGTGAGGGGAAAGGGAGAGGGGGAGGTATTTAGAGGGGTAAAGTGAGGAGGGGGGTTTAGGATGAGGAAGGGTAAAGTGAGGGGGGGTTTAGGATGAGGATGACGGGGGGGTTTAGGATGAGGATGGGGGTTTAGGATGAGGATGGGGGGGTTTAGGATGGGGGGGTTGAGGATGAGGATGTGGGGTTGAGGATGGGGGGTTGAGGAGCGGGGTTGAGGTTGAGGAGGGGGGCTGAGGAGAGAGGTTTTGGAGGGGGCTGAGGAGAGAGGTTGAGGAGGGGGTTTAGAATGAGGAGGGGGGTTGAGGATGAGGAGGGGGGTTGAGGTTAGGGAGGGGGATGAGGAGGGGGTTGAGGATGGGGGGGTTGAGGATGAGGATGGGGGGTTGAGGATGGGGGTGTTGAGGTTGAGGAGGGAGGTTGAGGAGGGGGTTTAGAATGAGGATGGGGTTGAGGATGAGAAGGGGGGTTAAGGAGGAAGGTTGAGGATGAGGAGGGAGGATGAGGACGGAGGGTAAGGATGAGGAGGGGGGTTGAGGCTGAGGAGGGAGGTTGAGGAGGGGGTTGAGGATGAGGGTTGAGGAGGGGGTTGAGGATGGGGTTGAGGATGAGGATGGGGGGTTGAGGATGGGGTTGAGGTTGAGGAGGGAGGTTGAGGAGGGGGTTTAGAATGAGGAGGGGGGTTGAGGATGAGGAGGGGTGTTGAGGAGGGATGTTGAGGATGAGGAGGGAGGATGAGGACGGAGGGTAAGGATGAGGAGGGGGGTTGAGGCTGAGGAGGGAGGTTGAGGAGGGGGTTGAGGATGAGGGTTGAGGAGGGGGTTGAGGATGGGGTTGAGGATGAGGATGGGGGGTTGAGGATGGGGGTTGAGGTTGAGGAGGGAGGTTGAGGAGGGGGTTTAGAATGAGGAGGGGGGTTGAGGATGAGGAGGGGGGTTGAGGAGGAAGGTTGAGGATGAGGAGAGAGGATGAGGACGGAGGGTAAGGATGAGGAGGGGGGTTGAGGCTGAGGAGGGAGGTTGAGGAGGGGGTTGAGGATGAGTGTTGAGGAGGGGGTTGAGGATGGGGTTGAGGATGAGGATGGGGGGTTGAGGATGGGGGTTGAGGTTGAGGAGGGAGGTTGAGGAGGGGGTTTAGAATGAGGAGGGGGGTTGAGGATGAGGAGGGGTGTTGAGGAGGGAGGTTGAGGATGAGGAGGGAGGTTGAGGATGAGGAGGGAGAATGAGGAGGGAGGTTGAGGATGAGGAGGGAGGTTGAGGTTGAGTACAGGGTTGAGGATGAGGAGGGGGGTTGAGGATGAGGAGGGGGTTGAGGAGGGAGGTTGAGAATGAGGAGGGGGGCTGAGGAGGGAGGTTGAGAATGAGGAGGGGGGTTGAGGAGGGAGGTTGAGAATGAGGAGGGGGGTTGAGGAGGGTGATAAGGGTCGGGGGGAAGAGACACAGGGAAGAGAGATGGGAGAAGAGACACAAGGAAGGGAGAGGGTGAAGAGACACAGGGAAGAGAGAGGGGTGAAGAGACACAGGGGAGGGAGAGGGGAGAAGAGACACGGGGGAGAGAGAGGGGCGACACAAGAAAAGGGCACAAGAGGGACACAGGGGGCAGCACATTTCCCACCCTCGGCTTATACTTGAGTCACTCATTTTTCCCAGTATTTTGTGGTAAAATAGGTGCCTCGGCTTATACTCGGTCGGCTTATACTCGAGTATATACGGTATATATATATATATATATATATATATATATATATATATATATATATATACTGTATAAAGTAAATAAATAGTACATTTGTGTTCACATTTGAATGTCTAAAACAAGTTAAGAAAAAAATTGTTTCATGTCCAGTATTCTGAGAAATACAGTTATTACACTGCACTCTTGGAACCCTGGCAGGGACATGCAAATGTGTCCAAAAGGCTTCACTCTTGCAATCCATAATCATACCAAACATGACTTCCCTTAGGCATATGCCCACTGTACCAAACAGCTTTGAGAAAAGCTAGAGTTGGATTATAAACAAGCTAGGAATCCCACCCAAGTACAGCCGTTTCAAGGTTACTGCCTCTCATCATATGTTCCTTAGCTAGTGTAGTGGATATTTTGAGGAGGTAGTTCCCCACAACAATCATTTAATACAGTATATGGTGGGCAAAAGAGGGATAGAAGCCCGCCACCGTATAGTAGTACAGTAAATAACTAGTACATTTGTGTTCACATTGGAATGTCTAAGACAAGTTAAAAAAACTTGTTTCATGCCTAGAATTCTGAGAAATACAGTTATTATACACCGCACTCTGCGAATTCTGTCAGGTGCATGCAAATGTGCCCACAAAGGCTTTGCTTGTGTAATCCATATCAAGCATAGCTTCCCTTAAGCATATACCCGCTGTATCAGAAAGCTGTATCAGTCATATGTGTGTTAATAAATAAGTTATTTAATTAAAAAAAAGTGATTTAGAACCAATGACTTACTAATGAAAACATTTTATGAAATTCACTTTTCACTAGCCTAACACCCTCTTCTGCTTTAAAAAACTATGTGTAAAAGTTAAATTAAATTCATTTTTTTAACTATATTTAATTATATTGAATAGTTAAGCAAACTGTGAGCTAGATCTTTATTGCGAGTCTTTTACAGTAACTGTCTTCATTATGCTTTTTTAGGAGATTCTATGAAGATTCATCCTCACGTGTAGTTTTTGACTGGTTTCCCCAATGTAACTACCCTTTTCACATACAGTACATTGTATCATTTACACTACATTGAAAGAAAGTGTTTTTAAGTGTTTATCACAGTTCTCAGTGTTTGAGCATATGCAAGGATATCTGAGGGCTTGCCTATGGATAATTGCTTGTTTGGTGTGGGAGGGATGGAAGCTAGAGTTGTGGAGGTAACATATATATGTGTGTGTATACAGAAATATTCACATAATTATTATTCCCATAAAAAACACAAGACAACAGTACCTCATGCTGACATATGTTTTATTACATAACCTAAAAAAATATGTCCGATTTTTAAAACAGTAAAATAAATACTAGTCTTTGGGTGGAATCAAAGGTTCAACCTTTAGGTCCAAAGGCAGTTGTATTACTCATTAAGCTATTGCACCGGCTAATAAATCAGCTGCTAGAATATATCTAAGTAGTTACAAAGTCAGTCACAGCCTGATTCAATCACTGAAAGCTTCTGCACCTGAATTTAATTAATTAATCATTGGTCTGCATGGTACAGAGCTCATTACTCATTCAGACACAGTTAACTCACTCACACAGCCAGACTTCAACTTACCATAACTCCACCAATTCAGCATCAATTTTCAAAATTCAAACACTTTTTCACTATGAATTTTCACCCTCTATCTAATGGATTATGTAATATGCTTGCAATCTAGAATGAAAACATTATAATATAATAATAATAATTATTATTATAAAAGTTTTTGCTCTCAGTTTTGCTCGACTTGAAAAAAATGAACTGCATCTCTTACAATCTTGTCACTCTAAATAAATTTTTGTCCTATAAAAAGACTGTCACTGTATACTGCAATACTCTTTTTTCGATGTAAACATAGGTATTTCCTTACAACTTTTTGTCATGTTTCTAGGAAACTGAAATCACATTTTTGTTATGATCTAATGCATGTAATGATTGATAATATAATTGTTGAATAATTATAAAAGGTTAATAGCACTACCTTCTTAGTTAATCTAGTAAATAAATAGTACATTTGTGTTCACATTTGAGCATCTAAAACAAGTTAAAATACTTATTTTGTGCCCAGAATTTGAAGAAATACAGTTATTGTACTGCATTCTGGGAACCTGGGTAGGGACATGCAAATGTGCACACAAAGGTTTTGCTCTTTAATACAATTCAATTTCAAACCTGACATATGCCTGCTGTACTACACATCCTTAAGCAAAGCCCAGTACGTTTTATGCACAGGTCAGAAAACTTCCCACGGACAGCTGTTTTGCGGTAACTGCCTCTCATCAGCATGGGGCCAGCTTGTGTAGTAGATTTTATGAGGAGGTAGTTTACCACAATAATAATTTAATTTATGGTGGGTAAAAGAGCAGCAGAAACCCTCCACAGTAAAGTAGTACAGTAAATAAATAATACATTTGTGTTCACATTTGAACATCTAAAACAAGTTAAAAGACTTACTTCCTGCCCAGAATTCAACAAAATACAGTTATTGCACTGTATTCTGGGAATCTGGGTAGTGACATGCAAATGTGTCAACAAAGGCTTCACTTTTTAATCCAATACCATTTCAAACATTGCTCCTTTTAGGCATATGCCTGCTGTATTACACAGCTTTAAACAAAGACCAGGATGTATTATGCACAAGCCAGGAAACCTACTTTGAGGTTACTGCATCTCATAAGAGGGGGCCCGTTCCTAGCTTGTGTAGTAGATTTTGTGTGGAGGTAGTTTACCACAACAATAATTTAGTTTATGGTGGGAATAATCTACAAAGCTTGCTACTTCATACCACCATAATGTAGAAATAATATTGACAGATATGTACATTAGTTCACTTTGATACATTAACCCTTGTTATCTTCTATCACTTTTCATTTTTAAACAATATTCTCCTGCATCCATGAAGAATACAAAAATAAGCAGTTTTGAACATGTTGCAGAATTGTTGTTTGATGTAGCACAGATTATTGCTTATGTCTGAACAATATCATTTTGTATTAAACGGTGACATCATACAGCAGTCAGTCTCATTTCATGTAGCTAATGTAATGCATGTGATGTGCCTGTGTTGACACGCATACATTTATAAAACACAGCACTCCCAGGCTGCGTGCTAATCTGTCTGCTCCAAAACAGATAACTGGAAGCACCCATTTGTAATTTTACGCAAGTGCACTGAATGTAGCTGCTATTCTCTAAATTAATCATCAGAAACATGTATGGATGCGCACAAGATCATTAAGGGCAGCTTGAGTGTTCCCGAAAAGAGGATTAAGGGAATTAACAGAAACTGAAATGACATAGATGTATATACAGTATATAGGTCAAGCTTTATAATTTAGTTAAAGAAGATGTCATACAGACTCTAATCAAATCAATAGTCTATGTTTTAGGACTTAAAGGTACATTTGCAGCTGATTCAGGAATCCATTAAGTCACTGTTAGTAGGGAACTTAATATGTTCTTCAATATATTTTTAAATCCCTGTATATATTTAAAATTCACAAGGCAGAATAAATTTTGTTTTCTAATGGACAAAATCAACCAAACTGGTAGCTTTCATAATGTGATTACAGACATTATTCTGCACCCTTGCTCATGTTTAGTAGAACCTCTCCCACATCAAGGTCATTTGTGTATTTTTGATATAACATTTAGGGGCATGGTGTCTGTAGATCATTTCACTCCAAGTGCTGTCAAAATAAATAAAGCACAGTTGAAAGAAGAAACCGATGTAGCTTTAGGTGATTAAGCATCCTCCTTAGCAGCCCACCTTTACACCCAAGCAAACATCCCTGATGTCTAGTTATGATTGGGCAATAAAATTGTTTACAATAATTGATGTTTAAAAGAATATGATATCTCTAGTGTGAGAATTTTTTTTAAATGATACATCTACTTTGATTCAAATTTTAGGATATTTCCTGTTATGTCCCCACCATCATAGTGGCATGCAGAGGTCAGCAGATGGAGCGACAAGGCCTCCATTCAATTGAGCAAGTTTGAGTTACTGGAGCCTGTAATGTAGCCTGTAAAATAATTTGCTATTCAATTGGCATCTTTTAGCTACCCGCAATCGGCTTGTGGATTAGATGCTCAGAATCCCTGCGTTTGACAAAAATCGTAACTCCAACCCATCTAAACCTTTGATCTTTCAAGCCGGTTACAATTGCAAAATCGCTATTCAATTGCTACAATTCCTCAAGCCTGCAATTGTTTTCTCACCCGTAAATGGCAAATGTAGAAGAGAATCCTACGAGTACTAGATAGGACTCGCAAGGGGGTTAAACACCTGTTTGTAGCACTGTAAATGCAAATAAAAAAATCAATACTGCACTTTAAAATACGGGGAAAGCGATGAAAGACATTATAATTAATTGCACAACAGTCTCAAGCTCGCAAATCAGCAATCAAATATTATTTTTTAATGTTTCATTTCTGTGTCATATCAATCTCGTTAATGAAGGAGTTATACATATCAGGCTACCCACATAAACTAGAAAAGTATCGTCATTTCTTTTTATTATTTTGTATATTGCCGGACTGCGACTCTGATCGCATATCGGACTTCTAAATGCTAATTGATTGATGTTTAACCTCCATGTTTTACTGACGTCATGATGACGGTCTCATTTACTATTTGCTGTTTCTAAATCGGTAATTACGGGTGCATGGTTTACGGTTTAGGCTTTCGGCCAGGCAGCTGCGGGCTTGTTCAATTGAATTGCCCTTTAACAGTTGCAATTTTCAAATTTGCAATTGACTAGAGGCCTAATATTTTTTTCATGGAAATTTTTGTTTCAAATCACCTTATATATCAGAGCACTGGATCCATTTTGATAGTTCTTTTCATATGTCTACAAACTACAATTTCAACCAGTATCATCTCTTCACAAATCAATCCATTGCAATTCTTTTAAAGATTTACATAAATAATTTATTTTCCCTATTTCAGTACTTTACTTTCATTTGTATATGTTCATGTTCTAAGCTTGCTAATAAACTTTATTTTATTATTACATCCATCATCTTAATTCATATGTATTTAAGCTTGTCTATATTATTTATTTAATCTCTTTTATTATTTATCTTGTTATAACAGTTATTTTAATTTGTATTGCACATTATTTAATTTAAATAATAAAAAAATAGTTTCTCTTCCATTTAATTTTCTTAAACGTGTCACATTTTTCTTAGTTTATACTCTCTCAGTAACCTTATTCTGTTTCTCATGTTGTCAACATGTATAATCTGCCCATTTTTTGCCTAATTTCGAGGCACTTACATTTCACTTTTACAGATGAGAAACGCCTCTGGGAGCCAATAGAAAATGACAATGTCATGATTATTATACCAAGTGCCATAACTGCCATTACATTTATATAGATATATATATTATACTAGCGACTTGCCCGTTAAAAATGACGGCATGATGGAGTTTTATAAGTTGTTTTTCTCCCCCACTTTCCCTCCCCATGTCTCTCTTCCCCCCTCTCCCTCCACTGTGTTCCTTCCCCCCTCCCATCTCCCCCCCCACTACCTCCTCTGTTTCCCCCTCTCCTTCCCCTGTTTCTCTTTCCCCCTCTCCCTCCCCTGTGTCTCTTTCCCCCCTCTCCCTTCCCCTGTGACTCTTACCCCTCTTCCTCTCCGGTGTCTCCTTCCCCCTCTCTCCCTCTGCCTTCCCCTGTGACTCTTCCCCCCTCTCCCTCCCCTGTGTCTCCTTCCCCGTCTCTCCCTCCCCTGTCTCTCTTTGCCCCCTCTCTCCTAATATTTCTCTCACCCCTGTGTCTCTTCCCCCTCCCCTGTGTTTCTTCCCCCTCCCTTTCTTCCCCCTCCCTTTCTCCCTCTCCCTCCCCTGTGTCTCCTTTCCCCACCCAGTGTTTTCTTCCCCATCACCCTCCCATGTGTCTCCTTCCACCCTCCCCTGTGTCTCCTTCCCCCTCCCCTGTGTCTACTTCACCCCCATCTCCCTCCCCTGTGTCTCATACCCCCTTCTCTGTTCCCCTTACCTCCCCCTGCCCCACAGATGCTCCCTCTGTCCCCCTTTTGCACTGTACCTGCTGATTCATTGGTGGTTCAGCCGAAAAATGGAGTTCCACTCCTGTCGGCACATCCTCTCTAAAGCATCGGGACTCCCGATTGACGTCATAGCTACGTGCCTACGCTACAGAGAGGACACGCTGGCAGGGATGGGACTCCACTTTTCCACTGAACCACCAATGAATCAGCAGGTACAGTGAAAAGGGGGGGCAGAGGGAGCATCTGTGGGGCGGGTGGAGGTAAGGTGAACAGAGAACGGGGTATGGCAGGGTAAGGCTGAGGAGATCGGGGGCTTGGGTTGCGACCCCCCTCTCATTTACGGGCTTCTCCACCCTCTGTGGGCCCTGTGGTAGTTGCGAGTTGTGCATATGCTCAAGCCGTGAATATTAACATTGCGTGACGACAACTCGCAATCTCCACAACTATTATATGTGATTTTTTATTATTTAAAATTAAATAGATGTGACCATTGTACTTATAGATTAAATATATATAATAGTGTTTATATAACATATATATAGACAATGCATTAGAGCTAGGTAACGTGGTTTCCTGACATGTACTGGGTTGTGTGTTTTCCTTGATGTTGTATAATGAAACAGATATATAATACAAAATCATATTTTTTAATTACACATATGTTTATATTGGACTGTTAAGTGTCAGTTAATGTTGGAATTTCATCAATTTGAATTTGAATTTTAATGCTGCTGTGGCACTTTGCAATGGTTTTAAAACAATTTGCGAGTAGTCTTTGGTACACAAAATATTTCCTTAATCTTTTAGTAGTTATGGCAATGCCCGGGTTTGCGAGTGATCCGTAAATTATTATTACCATAGGGTTTTGGTGTAATAGTATAACGGAGTAACTTGTAATCTTTCAGCAGTGGAAAGATCAATGGAGATGAGTGCCGTGCCTTTCGGCTTTGGTATGCCGCAGTCACTCGTAGCATAGCTAGGTCAAAGTTACCACCCATAATTGCGAGGCGATTAGCAAAGGGGTCATAGTTTGCAGCAAATTTTATTGCAAAGTTTGGTACCATTTTGTTTGTTGAACTGTTAATTGGCCAATCTTCTGCTGATCAATGT
Organism: Discoglossus pictus; assembly: GCA_027410445.1. NCBI lineage: Eukaryota > Metazoa > Chordata > Amphibia > Anura > Alytidae > Discoglossus > Discoglossus pictus. The sequence continues at coordinate 504,793,145 of CM050163.1, read as the reverse complement.
TTGTTTCAGGTTTGGTGGTTGTCTAAATGCAAGAATTGAAGGCTTGGTGAATATATATTTTAAGTCTGTGTCCTCTGTTTGTATGTGAAGTAGTTTATTTAGTTATGTGTTATGTGTAATGACACAGTGCTTATAACCCTTCTGTCTGAAAGATGCAGACAGCCTTTTTAAATGTTTATCTTGGTCCCCAATGTTTGAGCTAAAGGGGATGGTATCTAATGGCTTGGCTGTGAATGATTACTTGCTTAATGTGAGAGGGGTGGAAACTGGAGCCGTGAAGGTGGCTGCATTTGTCTGTAGGTTTCCGATATGCAGATGACTGGAGTGTGCCATTTGTGATGGATATAGACATGTCCAGAAGGTTCACTGGTTCTGCAGAGTAATCTATTTTAAGTTTCATCTATGGATCAACTATGTAACAGTAGTATCTGTAAGGTTTGTGAACATACTGTATGTGGATAAGAATCTCTGTTCCAGGGAGGCCATAAATAGATCTGTATATTATTAATCAATCGATCTATCTATCTATCTATCTATCTATCAATATAGATAAATAATGAGTGTTGCAATATAAAGTGATACCTTTTTTATTGGACAAACATTTTCTTTATAGTGATGAGTGGTTAGACATCCTGAAAGGTCCAAGTACAAGTCTGAAGCTATACCAGTATACCAGAATACTTATTATTTCATTTGAATGTCTAAAACAAGTTAAAAAACCTGCTTCCAGCTCAGAATTCAGAGAAAAACAGTCATTACACTGCATTCTGGGAAGCTGAGCTGGAACATGCAAATGCGCCCACAAATGCCTCACTCTTCAATCCATAGCCATTATCAAACATGGATTCCTTTAAGCGTATGCATGCTGTATTACACAGCTTTAATGCAAAGTCAAGGTTAAATTTAACACAGGCTGAGTATCCTATCCATGTACAGCTGTTTCAAGCTTACTGGCTATCATCAGCATGGAGCAGGATCTCAGCCTATGTTGTGTACTTTATGAGTAGGTAGTTCACCACAACAATCATTTAATATACGGTGGGCAAAAGAGCGATTGAAGCCCTCCACCGTACAGTAGTACAGTAAATAAATAGTACATCTGTGTTCATATTTGAATGTCTAAAAACAAGTTAAAAAACCTGCTTACAGCTCAGAATACCAAGGAAAACAGTTATTACACTGTATTCTGGGAAGCTGAGCTGGGACATGTAAATGTGCACACAAATGCCTCGCTCTTCAATCCATAGCCATTATTAAACATGGCTTCCTTTAAGCGTATGCATGCTGTATTACACAGCTTGAATGCAAAGCCAAGGTTGAATTAAACACAGGCTGAGTATCCTATCCATGTATAGCTGTTTCAAGCTTACTGGCTATCATCAGCATGGAGCAGGATCTCAGCCTGTGTTGTGTACTTTATGGGTAGGTAGTTCAACACAACAATCATTTATAATATGGTGGGCAAAAGAGCGATAGAAGCACTTCACCGTACAGTAGTACAGTAAATAAAAAGTACATCTGTGTTCATATTTGAATGTTTAAAACAAGTTAAAAAACCTGCTTTCTGGGAAACTGAGCTGGGACATGTAAATGTGCCCACAAATGCCTCACTCTTCAATCCATAGCCATTATCAAACATGGCTTCCTTTAAGCTTTTGCATGCTGTATTACACAGCTTTAATGCAAATATACACACCACATATATATACACATATATACACACTTTCAGGATTGGATAGTGCCATTGTTCAATGTAGAACAATATGCTGCCCCACATTGACAAAAGGTAATATTATACATTAAGTCATACAAACTGTACAACAAACATCTCTAGGTCATCTATTTCAGTGGTTCTCAAACCTCTCCTCAGGACCCATCAGACTTGATTCCGGTGAAACGCTGTGTGAACACAGTAAAATCTAAACAGTCTGGATAACAAACTCCCTTTTCTTCTAACCCCTTGTAACAGTAGCAGATCCCGGAATCAACTTATTAGCAACTGCTATGGTTTTATAGAATAATAGATATTGACCTGTAATACCAAGTTATATGACTTGTTAAAATTTTTGTTGATTTTTGTTTGATTTGTCATTAAAATACTTTGAGCCTCTGAATGCAAACTATTTTTGTACAGTTTTCTTGGAGTAACTTGCTTTCTCTCTATATAAATAACGTAAACATCCTGAAGTTGCACCATAAATCATGTTTAAGGTTGCTAAATGCAGTTATTTTTTTTAAACCAGCTCTCTATAATATTTTTTTAAATATATAAATAAAAATAAGATCATCAAAACAAAAATATACATATGTACGAAAAGATATGGCCATGCTGCTTTTTATTTTGTAATTTATAGCATTCATTTTTTTTTTATATGTATGAATGAATATAAGGTAGGTTTTTAAAAAAAGGGAGTGGGGAGATTAAGAGATTTTATTTTACAAGCTGAAGCTGCAATGATACTGTTATTATACATATTATTACCTTATATACGCATATTAAAAGGAGGAGCGGCTTACCTTGTCAATAAAAAAAACCCTCTACTATGGGAAAAAACATTTAGCTGAAAGCATGTAGAAATCTTTAAACCACTTAAAGGGACAGCATTTAAAATAAATAAATCTAGAAATATTAAAAAAGTGATTTTTTTAAAATGAAATTAAGTGATTTAAAGGACCACTGTAATTAAAGAATTTGTGAATTTTTTGTCAACATAACAACATTAGCTGCTGTGTAAGCCATGGGCATAGAAAAAACATCTCTTGAGGAAATCAGAATTTTTGAAGACACTTTCTGAGAAGAGGAATACAGTTTGCATTTGTTACGCCACTGCCTGAGAGTATCATGGATTCCTCCTGGGTCCAGCAGATGCATCACATTTTATTTTATTGTTTTAACTCAAAACTAGCTTCATGGCTTTTTCTCTGCTTAATTACCCTTTTAATAATACTCAAACACATGTTTTGTTTTGTTACACCCTGGCCCTTTAAACTATGGAAACATCATTAACAGAATTGCACAAAATACTGCTATACAGCTTTACATTGGCTGGACAGTAAATAATTTTTTTTCAAATATATGTTCTTAGAAAATTAAGGCCTTCCATGTCGCTTCAAAAGTATTTTGCAATTTCCCTGTGAAATTGTTCATTTATAGGATCACTGATTTTCCTTATTTATAGTATACTTGTGTGAAGAACTAAACATAATATAATAATGAGCAACATGTATTTAAAAGTAAAGTGTGCAGTTTATTACCATATCTGGTCAGTGGTCTACCATTGTAATTTCTGATTTTCTTCTCTGGTCATGAGACAAAGAGCTAAGACACTGATAAGAATTGTCTTGAAAGGAATCTTAGGTGCTGCATTTTATAATTTTTTTGCATATTTAGTACTGCTCAGGCAGTCATCCGTAATCCTAATTTAGTTAACTTAGTTTGGCAAAGTTACAGACCTGAGAGTACTGAATATATATATAATCGTGTGCATCTTTTGAGGGGTTGTCATTATTTAGTCTTCGTTGGGCTTGAAAAGGTCAGAGTGAACCAATTCTACCCTTATTGAATAGAAATTTGCAGCAGTTAGAGAGCGATTCAATTGAAAAAGCCCCCAACTACCTGGCCGAAAGCCTAAACCGTAAACCATGCAATCATAAGTAGCATTTCAGAGTGTGATCATGATCAATTGAGCAAGGCCGTAATTACCGATATAGAAAAAGCCAATAGTAAACGTGAGCGTCATCATGACGTCAGCAAAACATGGAGGTTAAACATCAATCAATTAGTGTTTAGAAGTCCAATATGCGATCAGAGTCGCAATCCTGCAATTATTAAACAAAATAATACAAATGAATGATGATACTGTTCTAGTCCATGTGGGTGACATGATATGTATTAACTCCTTGATTACCAAGACTGATATAACATGGAAATAAACCGTAAAAAAAAAATATTTTTTTATTATAGGTTTGCGAGCTTGAGACTGTGCAATTAATTCTAATGTCTTTCATTGCTTTCCCCATCTATTTTAAGTACAGTATTGATTTTTTATTTGCATTTACAGTGTTACGCACAGGTATTTGCGGGTCCTATCTAGTACTTGTAGTGGTTTCTTCTACGTTTGCCATTTATGGGTGTGAAAACATTTGTGGGCTTGAGGAATTGTAGCAATTGCATAGCGATTTGCGATTGTAACATTTACAGGCTTGAAAGATCAAAGGCTTAGCTGGGTCGGAGTTCCAATTCGTACAATCATCGGGATTTTCAGCCTGTAACCCGCAAATCGTTTGCTGCTAGCTAAAGGATGCCAATTGAAAAGCAAGTTAGTTTACTGGCTCCATTATGGGCTCCCGAAACTACAATTTTCTCCATTGAATAGAGGCCATACAGCCACATGACATTCAAGCACCGTAAGTGCAACGTCAGACCTGCAACGGCTGCGGGCTTGAAATTAGGCAGAGTTACTGGGCTATTAAATTCGAACGGGCTGCGGGTTACGAGCTTGAGAAGCAAACCTGTAAACCATTTGTCAGCCGTCAGATTTACAGCATTGTAAGTGATCAATTAAGCAAACCCGTAGTTGATTTTAGATGAAGCCAATGGAAATAGAGATCACCATAATTGCTTCACAGAAAAATGGAGGTTGGATTTCAAAGTCTTACGGGGTTCAATTATAATTTCCGATCAGACCTACATTCCAGATGTGATGCAATATTAATAAAGCCGTAAATATGATATTCTATTAAATGCAAGTTTTAATCACATGTATTAACATACTGATTGCCGCGATCAATACAACACACAATTTAAACATTAAAGCAAGTATTTTCGTGGGCCGATTTGCGGCCTTGAGAATGTAGTGCTATTAATTCTAAGACCTAACATCCCTTTCCCTTTCAATAAATGTAAAGTAGTGTGGTGATATATGCATTTAAATAGTTTGTAGCTCGTATGTTGTTCCCTTCGACCAGGATAGTAGGAGTCACTGAGCAGCAAGTAGTCAAAGCAGACCTTTTCTCAATAAAACACACCATTGTTATGTGTTCCAAAGTGAGCAAAATCTTTATTTAAAACTTTGGGCATTTTATACAGTCTTAAAACCATAAAACAATGGGTTGATTTGCCTAAACAAACAGGATTTCAAAAGTTTAGGAATTTAAAATTTCCTTCCATCATCCTACCCTGGTTGGTGCTTCACTGCCCTCACCCAATCAAGAAAGTTTGTCCTAATCGGGAATGATTCTAAATCCAAGTATAGGATGCTCAGCAGGGAAGCTTCAGGCTACCCCCTAGCTTGTGGCTCCAGGGTGTTGGCGGCCACCATATGGGTCTCTGATCGGCCTGTTGGCGTAGTGCCCTGTAAAGAGCATGCTGTGAACCGCGAGGCAAGAGATAGGAGGATTAGGGTAAGGGAAAGACAGGGTCTTACACTTGCCCTGGGGAAAGGTTCGGGGTCTTGGGCTTAAGAGCTGTGTGGAGGTTGCTATTGTCTTATTACATACTTTCTCTGCTCCATTCATAATTTTTGAATGGGCTCTCATAGTAGCAAGTGGAAGGTGTAGGCTAGACACCATTCATAAATCACATACCAAGCAGACAAAGGATCAAAGGGGTTTCAGTGACAAGCACTTGACACCACTTATCATTTGTCAATGAAACCACTTAACTTCAAAGATGTAATTCTTTGCTCTGTAAACTGTGCCTATGTCTCAGTTAGCTTGCTAGACAGCTTACCCCCTCTTTTTCATGTGAAGATCCCAAAAAGCTACAGACAATCCCTGCCTTTGGCCACAGGAACTCCCCACTAAATAGGTGATCTTCGTTGAAAGAATGGGCTGCTCGGTATCCGGCTAACAGATCAGGAACATGTACATGTACCTTAGCTTAGGAAAATAATAAAGCCCTCCCGTCAAATGAAACAAACCATCCTCTATGCTGAGTCCCTCGGAGGGCCTGGGGCCTGTTCCGCTAGGGTACGACTGCTGGTGCGGCGAGGATGGGAAAAGGCGACCCCTCTCTATTTCATGAGCTGCTTTGATATGACGACCGTGTAGCCACCTGCATCTCCTGGTACTGATCCGCCAGGGGGACCACCTCTTCAGCAGAAGTGGGCTTCTGGTCTAGGATCCAATCTCGCATTGAGTCTGGGATCCGATAATACAACTGTTCCATCAACATAATGTGTGTAGCATCTTCCAGGCTGTAGGCAGCCTCGCCCCTTAACCAGCTTTTACAGGCATGCCTCATCTTCCACATTAGATCCACATGAGTTTCCCTCCCCGACTTAGTCATGGTGCGAAATTGCCTATGGTAGGTCTCAGGCGTTATTGCATATCGGTCGAGGAGTCTTTGCCGGACCTTGTAGTAGTCCTCCGCCTGGTCCAGGGGAATAGTCCGGTAGGCACTGCTGGCTTTGCCTCTAAGCTGACCAACAAGGAGCTCGGCTTGGGGAATACAGTGAAGCTTGCACTGACACTTAAAGTCCATCAGTATCTTCTCTGTCCTCATCAAGATACCTCAAGCTTTTGTAGACTGCTTTGAGTGAGGGTGATAGAGTGTCCATTGCCCCAACGGCTGAATTGTGAGCAGGAGCCTCGGATGATCTCCTGTGAAATGTCTTTTATCATTTGCTCAATTCGTTCATCGGATGGTCTAGTGGCAAAGAGGGCTATTCGCTCTTGGCAGTTTCTAGTAACCTCATCAGTCACTACCGATTGCCCAGGGGTGAATTGTCCAAATCGGGTGGTATCATTTGCAGAACAGTCTAGGTCCTCTGGTCGGCCTAACTTCTGGCCAGCTTCCTCTACCCTTCTCAGCTCCTGGATCGTGGCAGCACGGGTTGCCGGATATTTTGCCATCCCTACTACCGGTTCTTGCACCAAGCTTGCACCACTGCCGCCAGCTTGTGAAATTCCCCAAAAAACTATTGACAATTGCTGCCTTTGGGCACAGGAACTCCCCACTAAATAGGCAATCTTCATTGAAGGAATGGGCTGCTCGGTATCTGGCTAATGGATCAGGAACATGTACATGTACCTTAGCTTAGGAAAATAACAAAGCCCTCCTGTTAAATAAAACACTCCATACTATATGCGTTCCAAGTAACAACAGCCACTTTATTTTTTACAGCAAACTATATCTCACATTTTTTCATGTCGGTGGGATGACCTATCCCAAAAATCCCCTCCCCGATCAGGATCATCCAGTAACGGAACGGCCCCTGGGGAGTTATGGGCCGACTTGTGATTAGAGCCAATCAGGAGCGGATGGATATGGGGGCTTGGCTTGGGGGGGTGGACCACTGGGCCGCACCGCAGAGGATCAGAACAGAATAAAGAGCCTGTAATTACCCCATGTCCTGCAGTAACATCTTGTGGGCAAGAATTGGAATTACGTGTCCTTCTACAACTATCCATTAAAACATAACGGTATATTAGTTAAGAGCAAACTGATCTTCACACCCCAGTAACAAGAAACACATAAACCCCACATTTTAAACAGGTGAACAGGTGCTTCCAATAAGTTTCAATCCCAGTAGGACCCTACATGTTACCCTACATGTCCATCCATGTCCTCTGCGAAGGTCCAGCAAATACACCATCTCCTTGTCTCGCCAAGATGCTTCAGTGGTGAGCCCATAGCTTATTATGGGTTTCTACAGCAATGTTATTTGCATTGGACACTGTATCCTAACCTGTTCCCTCTGGTTAAATCAAAGATTATATATGTGACCTCACTCCTAATAGCCTTAGATTGGGTTTTACCTTTGTGGAAAAATAACTCTCATATAATCAGATACTTGGACTTGTCTGAACTTTTGAGGTAAGATTCTGCTACTGATATCCTAATCCTCAAACAAGGCCATCAATCTGTAGTCTGATAAACCATTTAGTTTAAGATTCTTGCAGCATAACTCTCCTGGGATCAAGCATCTCTTCTGTACATCTACTGCAATGGCCTAAACTTGCCCACTATGATACTCCAGCAACCTAAGTAGAGATGACTAGTCTGGCTATATGCATTGACTCACGCTTCCAAAAAAGGTCCTCAGTTAGATCTCAGTGTGGCAAACTTTTACCTATATGATCTCTGTATAAGCTCACTAGAACCACATCAGCTGCTCCAGAACTTCACCCTAATGAGGAACCTATGGAACTTGGAGCACAAATGAAGAAGGTCTAAGGACTACGGCCCCCATTCAATTGAGGTTTCGGGAGATCTGAAGGACCCTAAGTGAGGTCACAAGCTACTTTGCTATTCAATTGGCGTCTTTTTGCAGGCTCAGATTGCTATTCAATTGCTCAACTTCCCCAACCCCGCAAATGTTTTCACACCCGTCCACTGCAAATGAAGGAGAAAATCCTACGAGTGCTAGAGAGGACCCGCAAGGGGGTTAAACACCTATTACTAGTATTGTAAATGCAAATAAAACAAAAGGGGAAAGCGACGATAGGCATTATAATTAATTGCACAACAGTCTCAAGCTCGCAAATCGGCAGGAAATAAAAATAATTTTTATGTGTCATTTCAGGGTTAAATCGATCTCGGGTATCAATGAGTTAATACATATCAGGCCACCCATATGGACTAGAACAGTATTGGCATTCATTTTAATAATTCTTTATTTTGGGGATTTGCGAGTCTGATTGCATATCGGACCCCCAAACCTAATTGATTGACATGTAACCTCCATGTTTTACCATAATAATGACAGTCTAATTTTCTTTTGGCTGATTCAAAATGGGGGGTTACAGGCTTGCTGAATTGATCATGTTCCCACCCTGAAGTGCTCCGAACCAGTGCATGGTTTGCTGTTTTGCCTTGGGGCCTGTAACTTGTGGCCTTGAGCAACCGAATAGCATCGCAATTGGAGACCAACGGGAGCCTGAAAAACACCTGCAGACATTTGGCTGTCTGCAATCGAGTTGTGGGCTTCTAATTGAATGAGGTCATATGTTTATATTGTGGAGAAAGAAGTTATCAACCCAAGTCATGTCCAGAAAATGTTGGGAAACACCAAAATACGATGACTCATGAGGTGCATCCATCAGAGCAGTTGCCATCTTCTCATCATCATCCCAAGAGATTACTTATTTCAGTCAAGCTGTCTGAAATACAAAAATGTGTGGACTTCGACTGAAATACAAAAGTATTACTGTGCTTAAGAATGTCAATTAATGGCAAGAAACACAAACTACTCACCCATGCCATAGACAGTGCTGTTCTTAGTTCTGTTCTGATCTCCCATGAGACATGGGACCACTCTATGATCTGCTGAATACTTAAACCATCAATTTTGTTTCTGCTTGACCTTTCCATCACAGAGTTTTGGGTATACCTTGCCTCCAATGCCATGATCAGAAGATATCCTGGGCCAATGCTCAAAATCATCTTGAGGAGTGATTATCGTCAAGTAAACTCTCCAGTTCTCCAGTTTCTCCAATAAAGAATCAAAAGTCAAAAGTTAAATGCTCACCACCAAGTATTTGCCATGTTCCAACTCTGGCTAAGAAAAAGGAAATAGTTGAAATGGTTTTACTGTAGCCACAGTTTCTTTTAAAATTCCAGAGCCCCATTTAGTTCCCCAAATGTTGCCAGGAAACTGGATATTCCTTCTGCATATCGAGACATACCAGATGTGTTTTCTATAGTCAAAGCTGAGATGCTGCCACCACATAGGGCATATCACTGTCCTGTAAAACTTCTTCCAGGAACCATGCCTCCAAGGAGAGAATCGACCAATTGTCAGAGTCTAAAGCCATGTCAGAATTTGGCTTTAGGATTTACCCGGGAAACTACCTCTCCTGGAGTGGGGTTCTTCTTTGTGGCTAAAAAAGATGGAAATCTAAGACTTTAGATTGCCTAATAGGGCTTAAAAACGGTTGCAGAGTTTGATTGGAGTTCATTGCCTTTAATATTCAAACTCATAGATTGCCTAAGGGGTGCAAAAATATTTACTAATGAGTGAGTTTCTAATTTCATTTGGATATGTCAAGAAGACAATTGGAAAACAGGCTTCAACACTCGAGATGAACACTGTGAAATATATGGTTACTAGCGACTTGCCCGTCAAAAATGACAGCAATAAAATTTGAAGCCTGGCAATGCTGTTTGCCACACAATGGGAGTCTCTCCCCCTCTACTTTACTGGCGCTCATTGCGAATCTTTCCATTCAACGGAGTTGCTCATATCTTAGTTGTCAAACTGCGATTTGTCGCAAGTGTGACGATGAAGCGCAGTTTGACAACTATTATATGTGATGCCCTTTGGTTCCTGTGATGCTGTATATGGAGCTGATGTAATGCTCTACCAGCATAAATCCCATAATTCCACTTTACATCCCTGTGTGTTCTTCTCTAGGAAGTTTACATGAGCAGAGTGAGACTATGACATAGGGAGTAAGGAGTTCTTGCCATAAATAAATAGGGCATTTGAGAAATAGAGGCACTTATGTGAGGGAGACATCCAGTCCAAGTTTTCACTGCAAATACAAACTTAAATTATTTGTAGGCTGCAGAAAGACTGAATGCCAGGCATATCAGGTGGTCTCTCTTTTTGAACTTGAAGGTGGAAGCCCTCTTTTGCATCCTTGAACAAAAGTCACACTTCTTAATAACATCTAAGAATACCCTGCTATCAGTTTTCTTTCTGTCGATTCTTTGTATGCTTCTCATGCAACAATTTGTTGAGGCTCAAAACCCTCTTCCTCCAAGACTCATGGTTCCTCCATCCAAACCATATGTTCTACCTAATCTTCATCTCAAAGTCACCCATTGGCCACATGGGTCTCTTGTGATCAAGCACCCTGGTATCTGTTGGGTTTGCGTCAGACATAACGTTTTCTTTGATGGACGAAAAGTTCAATTTTAGTCTCATCAGACCAGACCACCTTTGTCCATTCATTTTGGTCTCCCACATGCTTTTTCGCAAACTAAAAACGTACCATTTTGTTTTTGCTGAAAGTAATGGCTTTCTTCTGGCCACTCTGCCATAAAGCCCAACTCTATGGAGCGTATAGCTTATAGTCGTCCTATGTACAGATGGAACTCTGCAGCTCCTTCAGGGCTACCTTAGGTTTCTGTGCTGCCTCTCTGATTAATGCCCTCCTTGCCTGGCCCTTTTTGGTGGGTGGCCGGCTCTTGGCAGGTTCTTTCCATTTGGCTATGATAGAATTGATAGTGCTCCTGGTGATCATCAAAGATTTGGATATTTTTTTATAACCTAACCCTGACTTGTGCTTCTTAACAACATTGTCCCTTACTTGTTTGGAGAGTTCCTTGGTCTTCATGGCAGTGTTTGGTTAGTGGTGCCTCTTGCTTAGGTGTTGCAGCCTCGGGGCCTTTTAAAAAAGGTGTGTATATGTACTGACAGATCATGTGACACTAAGATTGCACACAGGTGGACATCATTACACTAATTATGTGACTTCTGAAGGTAATTGGTTGCAACAGAGCTTTTTCTGGGCTTCATAATAAAGGGGGTGAATACATACGCACATGCCAATTTTCTGTTTTCTATTTCTAAAAAATAGTTTTATGTATAAATCTTTCTCAATTTCACTTCATCAACTTAGACTATTGGGTCCCGACACAGAAGACGCACTGGACAGCAGCAGGAGCAGAGCAATGAAGTTAAGTGAGGGGAGAGGGGGTTAATTGGAGAGGGGGGAAGGGAGGAGGGAGGATGAGGGGAGGGACGAGGATGAGGGGAGGGAGAATGAGGGGAGGGAGAGGATGAGGGCAGGGAGAGGATGAGGGGAGGGACGAGGATGAGGGGAGGGAGGGGAATGAAAGGGGGGGTTGAAACAGACACAGGGGGAGAAGAGACTCATGGAAGGGGGGAAGAGACACAGGAGAGAGGGGAAAGAGACAAAGGAGGGGGAGGACGAGGGGAGGGAGGATGAGGGGAGGGAGGATGAGGGGAGGAAGGGAGGAGGAGGATGAGGGAAGGGAGGATAAGGGGAGGGATAGGATGAGGAGAGGGAGAGGCTGAGGGGGAGGAAGAGGATGAGGGGAGGGAGAGGATGAGGGGAGGGAGGAGGGTGGTAATGCGAGCCCTGGGACTCCTGTTGCTGTCCATCGGTCTTTGGGACCCGGCATATACTAATGACGTGACGCACATGTGACGTCACGTCATTAGCATTTGCCAGGTCCCGACACAGAAAAGCGATGGACAGCAGCAGGAGCAGCTGATGACAGTAAGTGAGGGGAAAGGGGGGTTAAGGGAAGGTGGCACTGGGGGTGCTGCACTGGGGGTGCTGCGAGGCTGGGGGGCCTAGCGATGAGCGCCTCTTGAGCTCATCGCGTGTTCTCCCCTGGCAGGAATCAGGTAGTGCCATGGGCCTCGTGGTTACTTGCCGCAAACAGCTGACCTTGCAATTGCAGCCCGTACTGCTGGTCGGCGCTCATTACCTGTCGTACAGTGTCTTAGGGATGAGCGCCTATGGCGCTCATCTCCGCCAGAGCAAGGAGCACCTCCTTTCCAGCGACTACGGCCCTTGCTTCGCGTTAGCACGACCCGTGTTGCTGACAACTATATATGTGATATATACTGTATGTGTACTGGTTTTTGGGGTTTATCCGTATCGACAATGCACCAGTCAAGTTCTTGTTATTTTACATTAAATACTTAAAAAAAACAAATCTGGGTACAACGAAGGGGCTAGTCAAAAAGTTCTGAAACTAAAACTAAACATGTATTATACATTTATAGCTAAAAACCAAAGCACATTTTCTGATGTACTTATCTAATCAGTATATTAAAACACAAAACAAACATCATGCATTCGTGGCTGTTATTTCATACATGTTACAGACATCCATCAATAAAGATAATTTTGTCAGACGTTGCAGTTTAAATTTTTATAACATACACAATCCTCTTCAGAACAGAGAAAATAGTGATGTCCTGTAAACAATGAAAGCAATTGCCCATTATGTTTAAGATCAGTGTTGTGAAATGTCAGTGAGTGGGATTAAACTGATCTGGACAGAAATGTCCTGATGAATTTTCCTCCCACCATAGTCTGTTTCCCGCTGGCTTTTGTACTTTAATGTATTTTGAAAGCTTTCTGTATTAATGAGTGTAAGTTATATATATTGCAAAGACATTAGGTAAACAGTATGCAATAGTTGCTGTAGAAATCATTTACTGTATATACTCGAGTATAAGCCGACCCGAGTATAAGCCGAGGCACCTATTTTACCACAAAATACTGGGTAAAATGAGTGACTCGAGTATAAGCCGTGGGTGAGAAATGTGCTGCACCCTGTGTCCCTCTTGTGCCCTCTGTGTACCCCCTCTTGTGTCCCCCTCTCTCTCTCGTGTCTCTTCTCCCCTCTTCCTTCCCTGTGTCTCTTCCCCCCCTCTCCCTTCCCTGTGTCTCTAACCCCATCCGCATTCTCAACCTCCCTTCTCAACCCCACTCCTCATCCTCAACCTCCCTCCTCATCATCCCTCCTCATCCTCAACCTCCCTCCTCAACCCCCTCATTCTCAACCCCCTCCTCCTCAACCCCCATCCTCATCCTCATCCCCCCCATCCTCAACCCCCTCCTCAACCTCAACCCCCCATCCTCAACCCCCTCCTCAACCTAAACCCCCTCCTCATCTTTAACCCCCTCCTCAACCTCCCTCATCATCCTCAAGCTCCCTCCTCATCCTCAACCTCCCTCCTCAACCTCCCTCCTCAACCTCAACCCCCCATCCTCAACCCCCTCCTCTACCTCCCTCCTCAAACTCCCCCCCATCCTCAACCCCCTCCTCAACCTCCCACCTCATCCTCAACCCCCTCCTCAACCTCAACCCCCCATCATCAACCCCTCCTCATCCTCTCTCTTCATCCTCAACCTCCCTCCTCATCCTCAACCTCCCTCCTCAACCTCCCTCCTCAACCCACCTCCTCAACCTCCCTCCTCAACCCACCTCCTCAACCCCCCATCCTCAACCCCCTCCTCAACCTCCCTCCTCAAACTCAACCCCCCCATCCTCACCCCTCTCCTCAACCTCCCTCCTCAACCTCAACCCCCTCCTCAACCTCAACCCCCCATCCTCAACCCCCTCCTCAACCTCAACCCCCCATCCTCAACCCCCTCCTCAACCTAAACCCCCTCCTCATCTTTAACCCCCTCCTCAACCTCCCTCATCATCCTCAAGCTCCCTCCTCATCCTCAACCTCCCTCCTCAACCTCCCTCCTCAACCTCAACCCCCCATCCTCAACCCCCTCCTCTACCTCCCTCCTCAAACTCCCCCCCATCCTCAACCCCCTCCTCAACCTCCCACCTCATCCTCAACCCCCTCCTCAACCTCAACCCCCCATCATCAACCCCTCCTCATCCTCCCTCTTCATCCTCAACCTCCCTCCTCATCCTCAACCTCCCTCCTCAACCTCCCTCCTCAACCCACCTCCTCAACCTCCCTCCCCAACCCCCCTCCTCAACCTCAACCCCCCATCCTCAACCCCCTCCTCAACCTCCCTCCTCAAACTCAACCCCGCCATCCTCACCCCTCTCCTCAACCTCCCTCCTCAACCTCAACCCCCTCCTCAACCTCAACCCCCCATCCTCAACCCCCTCCTTAACCTCCCTCCTCATCCTCAACCTCCCTCCTCAACCTCCCTCCTCATCCTCAACCTCCCTCCTCCTAATGCCGTGACGCCATATTTGATGTTTTTTGGTGGTCTTGTCAGTTCGGTTATTCGGCAGTTAATGTCATAATTTTGTGAGGCCCACAGTTCATCTATGTGCTTCTGGTCCTAAGTCCTATGGGCCGTAATTGTGCAACCCTCGCTAAGTTCGACAGGCATCGCAATGAGCGCCTTGGTCCTAAGTCCTACGGGCCGTACGTTTACCGCCTTCATTAAGTCCCACGAGCCTTCGGCGCTCATTGCAGCCTAAGTCCCGTGGGCCTCATGATGAGCGACTGTGGCGCTCATCGTGAGGCCTGCAATGAGTGCCACGGGCAGCCACGGGCCTCGCACTTGGGCATCAACTGCTCGCCTCGCTTCGTGACCAACATCGCAAAGGGATCAACTCTGACAGCTATTATAGTGATACTTAGGGCACTATTAAATTGTCAAAAACGCAATTACTAAAGCCCGGAACATAGCCCACAAAAGTTACTGATATTTAATTGGCCACTTCTAGCTACCCGCAATCTATTTGCAAGCTGAAAATTCCTGCGGTTGTCAAAATCGTAACTCCGACTCATATAAGCCTTTGATCTTTCAAGCCCGCAAATGTTACAAGCGCTAAAATTGCAAATTGCAATTTAATTGTAACAATTCCCGAAGCCAGCAATTGCCTTCAAACCATGTAAATGGCAAATGTAGCAAAAACATTTACCAGTACTAGAGAGGACTCGCAAGGGGGTTAAACACCTGTTGTTAACACTATAAAAGCCAATAAAAACAAAATACTGGACTTCAAAATACAAGGAAAGCGATTAAAGACATTAGAATTAATTGCACAACAGTCTCAAGCTCTCAAATGTGCAATAACACTTAATTTTGTATGTTTAATTTCCGTTTTATATCAATCGCGGGAATCAAGGAGTTAATACATATCAGGCCACCCACATGGACTATAACTGTTTCTTCATTCATTTTTATTGATTTTTAAATTGCTGGATTGGAGCCTGATCACATATGGGACGTCTAAACACTAATTGATAACATTTAAACGCCATGTTTTACAGATGTTTTGATGAAGGTCTCATCTACTATTGGCTATTTCTAAATTGTTACTGATGGGCTTGCTTAATTGACCATGATCATGCCCTGAAATGCTACGTA
The DNA here is from genome assembly GCA_027410445.1 of Discoglossus pictus. Classification (NCBI taxonomy): domain Eukaryota; kingdom Metazoa; phylum Chordata; class Amphibia; order Anura; family Alytidae; genus Discoglossus; species Discoglossus pictus. Next base: position 504,777,356 of record CM050163.1, on the reverse strand, counting down.
CGGTTACATGGTTTACAGATTTGGCTTTCGACCTTGTAATTGCGGGCTTGTTCAATTAAATAGATCTGTAACTGTTGCAATTTTCAAGGCCTTACGTTTTTATCAATGGAAGAGTTTTGTGTGTTGTACAATAAAACTCTATTACTGCTAGGAGGATGAATCACACTAGCAACTAACTGAGGAAAGGTTCCCACTGTAATGTTGTAAGTGGAACCTGTCCAGCTGGACAGTTCCACCACCAACAGTGACATCTTCTGTAAAATATGAGAGGTAATATAAAGCAAGTAGTCACACAATATAAATGATATATTTCACTACCATGTTTATAAAAAACATAGGAGAGTATAATTTTGAACTAATGTCATTGTAAGTCTTAATCAGTGGTGGTACAGCAGGTTCACTACCCCAGACTAGAGCACTCAGTGCACCACCGTAAATCATGCTGTAGACATAACAGATTTCTGTGCAGGGAGCAGCCAAAACGAACTTTACAAATGAGACAGGGCTGTAGAAGCCAATGGTGTTTAGTCCATGTAAATCTTTCTTCTTCGTTTTGGCTCCTTTTTGTGTCCTTATTTGCGAGTGATCTGTAAAATCTAGCATAGGGTTTGGGTGTCAAAGTCTAACTGAGTAACTCGTAATATATTGTCAGTGCAAAGCTCTATGGAGATTTAAACATTGCTTTTCAACTTTTTTGTGAAGTTCACTTGTAGCATTGACCCATAACAATTCTCTTGCAATGTTTAAGGGATGGGGGATTAAGATAGCTAGGTAGAATTTTTTGTGCCACTATGGCACTCATAGTTGATTTTTCAGGTATTAGCATAGGGCCCTAATTTACTGGAGGAGAGGGAAAGATAATTATTTTCTAGAAGGGGGATCAGACCACCTACTTATATACATATAATTTTATTGATACCCAGAAGCATCTACCTTGTAGATAAGGGCCCCCCAAAATATTATCTATTTTTTTAATATAACATTCAATTGACAAAAGTACTTAATACCCATAGTTTTAAATTATACCAAATCTGGAACCCTGCTGTATTATTTTAACAGTTCTATGTAAAAGCCTATGTCATTCCAGTTTTTATTAATTCCACAGACAGCGATTCCTTTGGTCCTAGATGCCATAATTGGTAAATTCCACAAAGTCCTGACAAAAAAGTCAGCAGATTCTACCTGTTCCCAGGTCCATTAACCTACTTCTGAGTTGTTTAAGAACACATAGACAGGACGTATTAATATGTAAAATATGCACAGTAATAAAAGTATATACACTTATTAGTAGTAAATAAAATAGAATTTCCTAAACATGGTTCATAATCACAAAAATTATTAGAAGAATCCAAAATAGTAGATTCCACAGCAGCATAACTGCATATAAAAGGTAATCAAAAAGGACTGTAAAAAGCATGTGATTTTATAAAGAAACTCATTATATTTTTCTAATATGTAACCGTGTATAATTTCTCTGCAAATAAGTTAAAAGTATTCAGAATTGCTCTAGGGGCCAATTCCTCTTCACTACACCCATAAAATACACAAATATATTTTCAACTGAGTATAGACGTGGCAAACAATTTTGCCATAGAACATATCACTGAAAATGCCAGTAAAGATATACAACAGGTTTAGAGGAACATTTATCAGTTTAAGGGATTTTCTTTGTCCAAATTTATATTTGTGTCCGATTTCACAAATTTTGCACTTCAAGATATTATTTCCATAATGTAATTTAAAGCTGTAATCATTAATTGTGTATTTTCATATACAGAACATCATCTTCCTGTTCATAACAAAAAGTTTCTATAAAACGACCTATGACAAGATTTAACAGTCATCTATAAAACCACCTTCAATGTCTGTCTTAATAATCAGATACACCACTTCTTTTCGTTGAACCGATGAATATTTCAACACATAGTCTATAGAATTGTAAATAACATATAATAAGATCTCAGTGACCTTTCCATGCACTGTATGTAATGCCTTAAATCTTGATGTGGATTACCTAGTTAGATTTTGACATCATTTTAATAAGTTCTACTTTGTGTCTAGCACCATAAAAAAATGTAATAATAATAATAATAATAACTTAATTATGTTTTTTCACTGATGCTTAAAAAAATTGAAGTGTTAACTAATATAAGTTAGTATGGAAAATCCAAAGATTAAACATTTTTATTAAAGTAAAAAGAACAATAAACACACACAAATTCAACAAACATATCTAGATAGCGCAGTCTGCAAATTAAACAGCTGAGGAATCTACGATTGAAGTTTCTAGTGTCCTAGTGCCTTAGGTGGGGCTAGACTTTCAGCCCCGTAAAATTCCAAGCTTGTAGTGGCAATGGCCCACCCGCAAAGCCTGCGGGCTTGAAATTCTGCTACGTTACATAGCTATTATATTCAACCATGCTGCAACCAACGTGCCGGAGACGCAAACCCGTAAACCATTCTTGCACACAATGCATGTGCGGACGTGAACATGATCAGTTAGTCAAACCCGTTGTTATGGGTTTAGACGGAGCCGATGGCAAAAGAGATCGTCATCATTACGTCACTGAAAAATTAAGGTTAGATTTCAAAGCCTAACGGGTTTCATTTATGAGTTTCATTCCAGAAATAATGCAATATTAATAAATCAGTAAATATGATATTCTAGTCCATGCGCATTCATTTATATGTATTAACACATTGATTGCCGGGATTGATATAACACTGAAAGAACATAGAAAAAAAAGTATTGCATATTGCAGATTTGCAAGCTTGAGAATGTTGAACTATTAATTGTAATACCTAACATCACTTTCCCTTTAATTATAAGCACAGTATTGTGTTGATATTTGCAACACAATACTATGCTCTCTCTAGTACCCATAGGCTTTTTGGCTCTACTTGCGGGTTACGGGTTTGAGCGCCAGTGGATTCGCAGCAATTTAATAGCGATTTTTGAACATAACATTTACGGGCTTGACAGATCAAAGGATTTGCGGCAACGGAGTTCAGATTTCGACATCCAGTAGGGTTTTGCCACATGTAACCCGCAGGTCATTTGTGGGTAGCTTTAAGAGGACAATTTAATATCTGTAAGTCTTGTGGGCTCCGTTACAGGCTACGGTATTACACGTTGGGGGAAATTAACCAGAAATGAGTCAACGGCGTGATGCTGCTGTAAGGTTGTGGGGGAGGACAGCCGCTGTTAGCTCTTTGTAAGATCTTCTCCCCAGATGGATCAAAACTACCAGAAATATATTTTAAGTGAGGCCTGTGACCCTAAGGAACTTGCTGTACAGCTGAGTACAGATTGGTGAGAGACCGTAGTTATAAGGCGGGAAAACAAAAGAGAGTTCTACAGTTTGGTTCCTGCTTCCCTGATCTTGCGAGAGGACACAGTGAATGCGAGACAGAAGGCGGCTAAGCTGTTCGGCGTTGGAGACAGAGCTGAGATACAACAGAGCCGCAGGATGTCTCAGATCAAGAAGTGTCAATCCCCTCCTGATTGGTAGGCAGATCCCTGTATTGCATAGCTGATACAGAGTGATAAAATAACAAAAAAATTAATAAATATTTATATATATATATATATATATATATATATATATATATATATATATATATATAAGCTAACCACTAAATGTGTTGCATACTTTATTGGTCCTACACCATAGATGGTAAGTAATCAAGCAAATATACCTACAAAAACAAAAGCGAAGGACAAGAAGAGTATACCTCAAAAACCATCAAACTTTTGCCCCCCCAAAAATAAAGGTGACATACAGGACATTTCCTACTCTGAGACTTTAAGTATTAAGAAGTTTATTGATCAGAGCCCCATAAATGAAGCCCAAAGCTCGGATATTAACAATACAATCTCACAAGAAGAAGATCAACTAACCTTCATAAAAATTAAGAAATTATTGCTTGATTTTCAAACAAACTTGATAATTGAATTAAAGAATTAAATTACGGACAATTCTAAAGCAATATGAGAGATTAATTCTAAAACATAAGATATAGAAACTAAACTGGACAAACTAACAAGAGATCATAATTCCTTATTATTGTAATCATCCTCCTTAGAAGATAAAATTAAATATTTAAATAATAAAATTATCGTTCTAGAAGATCGATCTAGGAGGTATAACCTCGAATTAGAGTTATCCCTGAAGCGATATCAGACTGCGATCTGAATAAATATCTGAGGAAGTTGTTTTCCTCATTAGTTCCGGATTTTCCTAAGGAGGACTGTAAAATGGATGTGTTCCATAGAATTCCTCTACCAGCTAATATGGACAAATCCAAACCTAGAGATGTTAGAGTAAAAATCCATTATCTCCCTTATAAATAAGCTATTGTGAAGGCAAGTTATAAGAAACCAATTATAGATACTCCTTTTGAAAAAATAAAAATGTTTATGGATCTATCCTCACACACGCTGGCAAAATGTAAAGAATTCTCTAGCATTACTTAAATACTGAGACTAGAGAAACTTCCATACAAATGGAGGTCCCCGAATGGTCTTGTGATCTTAAGAAACTCCTGATGGCATTGAATATCTTCAGTACAACAGGAATGGACCTATTACAAAAATTGGATCTGATCTTAATATTGTAAATAATCAACACCTTATCAAAAAATGTAGCTATTAGTTAAAGTTTATCTTACAAATGTTCCTCTTCACTTCCTTTTTATAAATGAGGGATAGGAGATAGAAAGGGGAAGGAGGAGGGAGGAGGGGGGAGAGAGCGGAGGGATGGGGGGGAGGGAAAGAGAACATTTTCTTATTTCTCTTTATATCCTGATAGAAATAACATTTTGGAGAGTAGGATGATAGTTGAATAGAACGCATGTTATTTTTCACATTAATAGTAGATGGGAGGTAGAGAGACAAGGTGACATAATAAAGGTTTACAAATTAATAGGTGATTGATATATAGCACCATTGAGATAGTTTAAGATAAAATATGAGATACTGAAAATTACTTTGAAAAAAAATAATAAAAAGAGTGTAAAGTTTTGTAATTATTATGAGTCCGAGCTAGACTAACACAGGTACACAAGAGTAGATAGGATATATAATAATATCATAGGTGAAATAAAATGTCACTGAATATTATTGGATGAGTTAAATAATAAAAATCATTAGGATATAGTGAAACACTAATACAATACAGAGATAATAAATACAGTATACAATAATAAAAAGTGGCACTAAGAGTGTTGGTGTGCTATAACAAAAGGATTTATAATAGATATTAGAATTTTTTTTTTGTTCCCTTTTTTTTCCTCCACTCGTCCTTGACATAAATTCATCCAAAGACATCTGTCTCTGCTTTCCATGGCCATCGAGCAGATGCTGGTAGCAAGACACTGCACCAAGAATGCTGCATCTCAAATTTCTGCTCCTCACAGTGTCCAGATCATTGGCCACAAAATCATCGATAAGGTCATGGTTAGATCACATCCATGACCTTATGAGGTACTCAGTGGAAAGTAATTTTGGTTCCTCTATGTCATTGCTTTCCTGGGATTCCTCAATGCCCTGTTCTGCCAGGTCCTTGTTTGTCAGGCTTTCGTCTGAAGCTTGTACCAACTCCTCAATGTCCTTGGCGTCTGTATCTCCCAATCCAGCCGCATCGACCAGGAGCCTAATTCAATTCAAAGGCTGCATCTCGCGGAATATAGGCTGTATGTCTGCGGGCTTCTGTGGGCTCTCAGTCTGCTACAAATCTGGTGCTATTCAATTAAACAAGGGCGCAAGTTGTGGGCCGAAGCCTCAAGCACGTAAACTCTGGTATCCCATGTAACGCTTCCAAGTATCTGATCCGATGAATCGCGCCAAAATTAATCAATCCGTAATTTGTGATACTGTCATAGGTCCATTAACCAATAGGAACCGTAAAACGCCAATTAATGCCTTGGAAACTGGTGTAACTCTCTGACTGTGCTGTAACTAAGAAAGTCAACACACAGGTCTAGGCGTTGGTGGGTTATTTAGCAAGATTTAGATAGAGAGAGAGAGGGAGGGAGGCAGAAAGTGCTAGAGAGACAGATAGAGTGCTAGAGATAGCGAGTGAGAGATAGAGAAAGAGAGTGCTAGAGAGAGAGATAGAGAGTGCTAGAGAGAGCGTGTGAGAACGACTGAGAGATGGAAGTAGAGAGAGAGAGTAAGAGTTTGAGAAAGCGATAGAGACTGTGAGATAGAGAGAGAGAAACACTGGAGGAGGAGGAGAGTGAGGAGAGAGAGGGGAACACTGGAGGAGGAGAGTAAGGAGAGGAGGAGAGTGAGGAGAGGAGTAGAGGTAGAGGTATACAGAGAGGGAGAGAAGGAAGTAGGTCATGGAGGAGAGGTAGAGGTGTAGGAGAGCAGGAGGGGGGAGGGATGTGCCCCCAGATGTAGGCACACAAGGTGTTGGAGCAGATGGTCAGGGGCCTGATCCCAGGGGGAGAAGTAGTGGGGATCAGGGGAAGGCCCCAGGGAGAGAACAGGGTGGCCAGGAACCCCAGGCACAGTTGGGAGTGCAACAGGTTGTGTCAAAGCACAGGGCTGACAATAATAGCCCAGAGGGGATAGACATCCTCCTCAGGGAAATCCATGCCCGCTGTAGCATCATACATGTGGGAGGGATGTAAGGCCTAGCGATAAGACATGTGCCTGGAGTTTGGTTGCCTCAGCTGTTGCATCATTAGGGGTTGCAAACAGGGATGTGAAGTCTGTCAAACACAGATATGATAACTGCCGGATGAAGGACAAGAGGAAGATGGCAGCAGAAGCCAGGGCAGCCCGTGCAACCAGCGGTGGACCACCAGCCAACATCACATTCTGTGATGGGAGCAGACTCTGAAGGAGTGGATGGTGCCAGCGGCAGTAGTGGGCATTCCAGGACAACTGGACTCTGGCTTTCAGACAACAGTGCAATGTGAGTATCATATACACCATTATACCCCCTCCCCCATATGCACACACATGAACCCCACACACATAGATAACCGACATACAATAGCACTGTAAGATCTGGTTATGACTACAGATATATGGGACAGCAATATCCATGTAAATCCAGGAAGCAAACATATTATTATCATAATTGTTATCAATGAAATGTCTGTCAAATACCTGCAGTTAAAACTGATTCTAAATAGCAGTTGCCAATTCAGTTTGTGTTAGAGCTATGTTTGCTGTTTGTTCAAAGTTCTTATTAAACAAAAAAGTTTAAATTTCAATTGCAATTGTTTATTTTTTGTCACGAGTTCCCCTATCCCTATCTTCCCCATGTGGAACTGCACCGTTCAGAGCTGTTTCACTTAACACTCATACTGCTTGGAACCTACAGTATCTACAGCATTAAACAAGGTACAGCTGTAAATCAAGATTGATTTTGCATCCAAAAGAGAGTACATGTATGGGTATGCACACTGCAGCATATGGGGATACAGCCTCTGAAGGACTGCATGTGTATGTCATATACTAGCCTAACCTGGACCATGTCTCATAAGCATGTTAACACCCATTGCTGAGAATTGGTCACAGATTGGTCAGTCTCACACAGTACACAGTAGATTCAGCTTAGCATATGTCCTAATGAACTGCAGATGGCACACTGCACCAGCATTACATATATTGATATGAGCCATTATCCACAATGCTCATGATACAGGTCAATGTTTATCTGTATAAAACAATCACCACAACCAATTACAAGTGACCATAAAATCAGGGATATGGAAACACACAGCAAACAATTGTTTACAGAATCAATACTCAAATACTATTGTCCTCTCATTTCAGTACCCAGGAGGCCGCAGAGACCCAGGCGGTGGTGCTACAGGAGAAGGAAAAAAATCACCAACGCAAGTGGTGATGGAGGAAGCCGAGGGCTCGGGACCATCACAGGAAGCTGGCCCATCTGCAGCAAGTCTATTGTGGGGAACACCCCCAGGCCCTCACACACATCATGGGCACGTTCTTAGCCATTTGAACCAATTGAAATATCATGGAACCATCAACCACCTGCAGGGATATCGGGGTCCTGGGGACCATTTTCAATAGGCTCACCACTGCCACCTGGTGAGATGCAATGGATGTATTGGCCAGACCCCAATGCTCTTCCACTCCTGACCGGACCCCAACAGACTGGCCCCAACAGACAGGGCCCCAACAGATGTGGCCCCAACAAACCTGGCCATAACAGATGATGCCCCAACAGATGATGCCCCAACAGACAGGGCCAACATCTTCACCACGGGCAGCACCATCACCATGGGCAACATCATCACCACAGGCCATACCATCGGCACTGGCAACACTGCTGCCTCACCACAGCCCATCCCCAGTCCAACTATGTCTAGTGACAGACCTCACACCCCCTCAGAAGGCACCTGTTGGGACTTCTTGTGTCACATCCAAATGGATGATGATCAAAATTCTGTAGTAATGCAACGGCTGACAGCCCAGCTTGAAAGGCAAAATGATATTGCTACCGGTCAAGTTGACAGCATTAGATCAGCATTAGATATGGTGAGGTGAGGAGGCATAATCGAAGAATGGAGAGGTATGAGCAAAAGGCTCATAAGGACAGACAAGCCAAGACACATCTCATGGAGCGGCTAGTGCAGTTGTCGGAAGGCCAGTTCAATACACTCCAGCCTTCGGTTCCACAGGCTCCACCACCACCGTGACCAGAGCCTGCGGCCTCTTAATTTCACCCCTTACCACCAACGCCAGCTGCTACACAGCCACCCCAGTTGGACGCACCTCTCAGTCCAACACCTCCTCACCGTGTTAGAGCGAGGAAGCGTGCAGACTTGGAAGGCCCAGTGCTCAGAAAGAGGAAGTAGGTGAGAGCGTTCCCTAGGTCATTGGTTGTCAAACCAATCCTCAGGACCCACCACACAGACCATGATTTAGGTGAAACACTGTGTGAATACTGTGTGAAGCAATTCGAGGCTCCACCACCTGTTGAATACTAGTTGCCTCACCTTTGGTTCCAGAGTTTCACATAAATCATGGCCTGTCTGATGGCTTGTGAGGATAGCACTGAGAACCTCTGCCCTGAGTCCTACTCATCCACACTCCTCAATGAATATTATTTTGCATTAATGATGACATTCTATTGGCTGGCTACAGAGTGGGATGTATATAAGATGATCGTTGTATTTTTAGGGTCCACATTAGAGCCTCTGTGAGTGTGAGAGAGTTAATATGGCAGCAATTTGCAAGTATTTGTGTTGCAATTTAATCAGGAAGTGTGTCTTTAATAGCTTTCAGCATCTTGCAGCATGACTTTTTCATATTGGCATATGCATGACCATTACAGCATATGAAAAAAAAATATTGTGCAATGATTTCTAATGCCTTTTTTCTAATGCCTTTTTTATTGCTTTGCCCACATTTTAAAGTCCATTGGTGTGGTTTTATTGTTTTTTGCAGTGTGACAAACTAGTCTGTAAACCCTTTGCGGGTTGTATTTGGAACCTTTGTGATTTTAGCAAGCGTAACTCTTGCGGAATAAAAGATCAAAGGCTGTAAATTCAATTTTTAACAAAAGCAAGGATTTCAAGCCCATAACACGTAGGCTGTTTGCTGCTCGCAAAAAAAAGCCAATCGAATAGCAAAATAACTTACGGCCTCCATTACGGGCTACTGTATCTACAATTGCTCAATTGAATGAGGCCCCAGATCGGCTATCTCCGCAGTGATAGGCTGTTCTGGTTGCACATCCGCACACATTTCTGGCCATATCTTCCTCTACGCTGCTTTCAGACATTACTGCGTCCCTTCCTTTCTGGGCAAATCAATGTTAGTTATGGCCATCATGATGGTAAGTTTTTTGCTGAAATCGAGGATTGTTTTGTCTTTGCTATACGTTTGATCAATGAGCTGACGGAATGATTGGCAAAGATAATAGTCCTTCAAGATTGCAATTACCCCCTGATCCACTGTCTGGATGAGTGAAGTAGTATTAGGAGGCTGGAAAACTGCTTTACATGGATGCATCAATGGAGCTCAGACAAATTGGTAGGGTCGCTTGGAGTGCTTTGGCCTCAATCCCTTTACATCTGCAGTGGCGTTGCACCAGTTGATAGAAATGTTCTCTGAACCAGTTTGTGAAGTTGTCCATTGTAATTCAAGCTTTGCTGGTTGAATTTTCAAATGACTGGTAAAGTGGATTTTGGAATCCCCTTCATGGCTCTAGATGATTTAAATGGTACATCAGCATTGGCTTGATCTTGGAGTTGCCATTGGGGTTCCCACTCAGAAGAAGAGTTAGTCTGTCTTTAACTGCTTTGAACCCTGGTGCTCAATTCTGCTCAAATGAAATGAAGGAGCATCTTGGCAGTCACTTCCAGAACAGCCATGTCTGATCATCGTTGAAAACAAGGTCATGGGGGTAATTGGCTTTTTCTACAATGTCCTTTAAAGTGACTGGAAAGGCCACAGCAGCTTCGATATCAGAGATCACTACTTCTACTGTGATTTTGATGTTTTAGAGATTGTTCCTCTTCTTAAAGTGGTCAAACCAACCTCTGCTGGCTGAGAAGCTGTCGGACACATTTGGTGTTTGGATTTGGATATGCCTATAGATGCTTCTACATGATGATGGCCTGGCTGCGAGGCATGTTGCGTCATTGATCCAAATGGAAAGCTCCTTCTCCATTTCCTCGACTCTGTAGCTTCTGGACCGGTTAATCTTTTTCGCAGAAGATCGAGTGCTTGTGGTTGCGGAAGACTTGATCTTCTTCTTATTTTTCAGGATTGTGCAGATTGTGGAGGTTAGCACCTGCATCTTAACATCCAGAGGAATGCTTTGGCGCTGTAAAACAGTACAAAAATACAATTATTGTAGTTCTTATTAGACAATGAACCACCATATTATGAAAAACAAAGGAACATGAAAAATATTCTGTATCTTCTATCTGGTTGGTGGAGGTAGGAAGTGGTATTTATTTGTTGCTCTTTCTTTGTCCAAGATGGCACTTTTCTTCTCCACTTTTGCTCTTTGCTCTCTATCTCTTCTACTCTATCTTAACGCTGTGATATGGTTCTGAGTGGTCCTGAAAGGAAAAAACAGCTCTATATCTGAGGACAGTGTTCAATAGGGATCGGTGCCCAAAAAACTGCAATATAGCAGGGTTTAGTGCAAAGCGGAGAATTTCAGCACTATAGAGAATCAGCTCTAAAAGGGGTAGCATTAATCGGGGTACACATGTATGTGGAAATAAAACATATTATATTTTTATTGTTATGCCCGTGTCATTATACAAGCTAGTGCTCAAGAGGTTAATACATATAAGGAAACCCACATATATACACAAAATAAACACAATTATATATATATATTTTTTTTAAAAAAAATACATTTTAAGTTATAATGCTATTTGCATTGCTCAAATAGAATAGGACTATAAAATAGTAGATTCCTCAGCAGTCTAATTGCATAGGACAGTAATAGATTAGAGGTTATATTCTTATTATTTTTTATATTCTAGAAACATGCTGCCTATATTGAAATTAAGTTCTTCAAAGCCATATAATTTAAATGTATGACCACAGTGGTCCTTTAAACTTGCAAGAGATTTCTCAGTGAACACTGGATAACCTATGCATTTCTTTTTGATTGACAGGCAAGACGTGTAACTATATAACAATGCTGACCAGGACAAACCCATTAGAGCAATTATACATTCAAAACGTTTATTAAACACTGTGCCTTTTTCAAAAAAATAAAAACACACCGTGACCCAATTTCAAATATCTTTCAAATGAAACAAAGACAAAATGTGGATTTCTATGGCCCTTTATATATCTGAATACATTTAGGAGAGACTTGTGCCACATACACTGTATTTTCTTTCTGTGCCATCAGAATTACTTCTGCTAGTGCTTTATATCATTTCTAGTGCTTTATTGCCAAGAAAAATATAGCCAAAAGGACAAAATGAAATCGTATTCATCTACAAAACAGGTTCATTATAAAATTATTATGTATTAGTCTAACCACCTATCATTTGGCTTTTTCATGCAATATTTCTCAAAATTAATGCTTTATTTACTACTTAGAGCAGATAAAAAATAAAAGTTCATATTATCACAAACAAGACACTATTCATTTTGCTGAACCTTAACTGATGATGTCACAAACATGGCTGCCATCTTTTAAAATGGAGACAATGTCTGACATCCATTAAAGAAGACCCATGCTGATTATTTTTCAGCAGAAGTCTTGTAATATTTTAAATGTACAACATGAACTTATTTTAATCATTTATGAGTAAAATAGAAAAAAATAGTTAATGCTGTGTTGATTTGTTTGTCTTCTGCATAATAGTGTCTAGGACAATTAGGGAGGTGGGGGAGGAGTGCAGCAGACATTATTCAGGGGAATGTTGTTAAATTATATTTTCTTTCTTTTAAGCCTTTCTTTGCTGCTGTTTGCACATTTATTGTTAATTTTACAGCTCATTGTTAATTAACTTGTCCTGAAGGGATCCTGGACTAAATTAGACAAGCTTTTAGGTAGAGCGAATTAACATAATATATCTGCCCATATCTGTTATTAAATCTATGTTTCTATGTTACAATGTGCTCTGTATATATCTTCTGACCTAAGTTAGTTGTATCATAACTCATTTGTTCTACCTAAAATTAGGAAGTTTTCATAAATGCAAAAAGGTGTTGTAATCTATAATTATACAACTTGAACAACTGTCAGTATATTTAGTTACATACCCAGTTTTTCACATTGTCCTTATTCTAACACCTATATATTTTATATATGTCGCTTTGAAATAGCTAGCAAATAAAAATCTGATTAGAAAATGACAGCATTCTATTTCACAGTGGCTAATACCTTAACATATATAAGAAAGTAAGAAAATACAATGCAACACAAGGCTAAATATTCTTTATGTAGGCTTCGTGGCCATTGAATGTAGTTCTCTTGACAACAAATTCATCATAAAATGTGTTAAACATAACATTGTCCTTGATAAAGAAAAATAAAAAAAAATATGTTACACTGAGAAAGAAATATTATAAAATGATTATTCCAAGCTTCTGCCAGCTTTAATTTGCATAGCACAAAAGAAAACGTTAATAAAACTGTATTTCTGCAATCATATCGCTATAAGAAAATCAAGCCATAATAACGTTATCACTGCAATAAAACTACATTTTTTTATGAGTGGCAAAAGTTTTACAATAATTTCAATGATACATATAGTAATTGTATACTGTATATCAAAATCCAAATTCTAGGACCATCAAGAAAGTATATACAGGAACATCACTGATTATCTAGCATCCTCCGTTCCAATGCCTTGCCGGATTAAGAGATTTGCAGGATCAGCAGTGGTCCGTCAAATGCATTAATCAGGCAAAGCCACCCAATTCCAAAGATGCAGATGTCATGCTGAAGAGACCCAGGCCAGAGTGGAGTCATCAGACCAAGTCAAATCCAAAATGGTGCCAATGCCACAGCCGCACAAGGGCAACCCCAACAGACGACTGTTTTGAAAATGTGTCTATATTAAAGGAGGTGCCAGACCATCTGATATTGGATAATTGGCATTGTACCTGTAGTTATTTAATAATCTAAAATAAGAGAAACAAAGATACTAGATATACCATACAATTAGTTCTCTGTAGAATGAGATGTTCCTTCTTCCCCCTGTTTTACCTCTTCCTTATTTTAATTGTTATTTTATTATTTGTATTACTGGAGCTATTATTCTTCTTTTTGGCATTTTCATGTCACCAGCTTATTTCATTATACTTTAAGGAACATGGAGGAGGTCTAAAAATATGATATAATTTATAAATATAGGTAATATCCAAGGACTTAAAAATAATATACTATTAAAAATAAAATTTTCTTAACGTAAACCTAGACTGAAAATTTTATTTTGTATCTATTATCTGCCTTTATGATCCACCTAACAAAGCCAGTGCTGTTATCATTATTCTATCATTGTTCTATTATTAATCATGGCTAATTGCTCATTGAGGTTTTCAATTGAAAAGCCTTTGAATCATGTGCATATCCAAAGGAGTAATTAGGTAGACGTTACTTGTAAGTGTAGTACATACTTATATAGTTTATTATCAGGTGTCACAAATAATAATCTGAAGAACATAAAAACTTGCCGTGTCCGTAGCTGGTTTGTTAATTGATTACACTGTTGAAACCACTTTGACATTCTGGGGCTTGTTGTATAGCCATACATCTGGAAATCTCAGTGTATCAAATACTCTCAAACACCACATAACATTCCTTATTCACACTTTCTGTGAAAAGAATGGAAGGGATGAGTCCAGTGGCAGAGCTAGAGAATGGAGCACCCCAGTGCCCCAAAGTGGGGTTGTTTAAATTGTTTTCTTGCTGTCCCCCTGGTACCAAATCACTTAGTGCCCCTCCTCAAGACCCCTTTCCATAACAGCTCCACTTCCTAAGACCCCTTCTCATAACAGCACCCCTCCCTAAAACACTTTCCCATAGTTGCTCCATCAAGATAACTTTCCATATCTGCTCCTCTTCCCATACCATCCATTCCTACACAACATCGAACTCCTCTTAGCACCCACCTCACATAGCATCTATCCCTATCTCCATTGCTGCTCCCTCACAGAACTCATTCCCCCTGGTATCCATCTCTTGCTCTCTAACCGCTTCCCTGATACATGTCCTGAACTGCTCCACATTGCCACCTCTCTGACCTTCAGTAAAAATTACCTTTTTTAAACCAGCACAGACCAGGGGTGGTGTGCTGCCAAGGAGGCCCAGGGGTGGGGGGGGGGGGGGGTCAGTGAATCCAGGAGGGGCAGGAGAGTTTGGCTGGGATCGGGTGTCCCTACACCATTTTTTGTTTTGCAAACAAAATTACACAGTACAGAGGAGGGCCCTGAGGCATTGCACTACCTGCACCACTGGTAGCTCAACACCTGTGTAAGACTACACCCAAAAACCTCTTAACCAAAATATGGTATAGAACTTTCTGTGTTTTTATTTCTGTTTTATTTTAATAAGTAGAGATGTCGCGAATAGTTTGCCGGAGGACTGTTCCCTGCGAACATATGCGATGTTCGATCTGCCCCCTATACTTTATCATTGAGCAAACTTTGACCCTGCACCTCACAGTCAGCAGACACATTCCAGCCAATCAGCATCATACCCTGCCTTCCACACCCCTCTACCTCATGGACAGCAGCCATTTTGGAATCATAACTAACTTTGCAGTCTTACTGAGAGGAGGGAGAGTGTAGGTGAAGCTGATTGAATAGGGAAATCAATAGCTAGGCAAGTTTATTCAGTGTCCAGTGCAGTGCTGAAGGACTCATCAGATCTCTGCTGTAAACACAGCACCCCAAAAAGCCCTTTTTAGGTCTATAACATCATTTTTTTTGTTTGTTTTTTTCTGTCTAATCTAACTTCATTTGCCTGTCTCCCTGCTAGCCCCTGCTAGCAAGTGTGTGTGTCAGGCTCACAGCTTATACTGTGTGTGCACAGTGCAACCAATACAATCTTGTTTACTAGTTGTCTACTTTTAAAAAAACAAAACTTTTATTTTGTTAAATCTTAGTTCATTTGCCTGACCGCCAATCTAAGTTCATTTGCCTGACCGCTAGCCAGTGTATGTGTCAGGCTTACAAGTATTGTGCCAAGTTCAACCAATCCAATCTAGTGGTGTACCAGCAGTCTACATTTAAAAAACCAATAATTTTATTTTGTTAAATCTAAGTTAATTTGCCTGACCGCCAATCTAAGTTCATTTGCCTGACCGCTAGCCAGTGTGTGTGTCAGGCTTACAAGTATTGTGCCAAGTTCAACCAATCCAATCTAGTGGTGTACCTGCAGCCTACATTTAAAAAAACAATAATTTTATTCTCTTAAATCTAAATTAATTTGCCTGACCGCCAATCTAAGTTCATTTGCCTGACTGCTAGCCAGTGTGTGTGTCAGGCTTACA
This sequence comes from Discoglossus pictus, assembly GCA_027410445.1. Lineage (NCBI taxonomy): Eukaryota > Metazoa > Chordata > Amphibia > Anura > Alytidae > Discoglossus > Discoglossus pictus. The sequence continues at coordinate 504,761,384 of CM050163.1, read as the reverse complement.
AGTATTGTGCCAAGTTCAACCAATCCAATCTAGTGGTGTACCTGCAGTCTACATTAAAAAAAACAATAATTTTATTTTCTTAAATCTAAGTTCATTTGTCTGACCGTCAATCTAAGTTCACTTGCCTTACCGCTAGCCAGTGTGTGTCAGGCTTACAAGTATTGTGCCAAGTTCAACCAATCCAATCTAGTGGTGTACCAGCAGTCTACATTTAAAAAACCAATAATTTTATTTTCTTAAATCTAAGTTAATTTGCCTGACCGCCAATCTAAGTTCATTTGCCTGACCGCTAGCCAGTGTGTGTGTCAGGCTTACAAGTATTGTGCCAAGTTCAACCAATCCAATCTAGTGGTGTACCTGCAGCCTACATTTAAAAAACCAATAATTTTATTCTCTTAAATCTAAATTAATTTGCCTGACCGCCAATCTAAGTTCATTTGCCTGACTGCTAGCCAGTGTGTGTGTGAGGCTTACAAGTATTGTGCCAAGTTCAACCAATCCAATCTAGTGGTGTACCTGCAGTCTACATTAAAAAAAACAATAATTTTATTTTCTTAAATCTAAGTTCATTTGTCTGACCGTCAATCTAAGTTCACTTGCCTTACCGCTAGCCAGTGTGTGTCAGGCTTACAAGTATTGTGCCAAGCTCAACCAATCCAATCTAGTGGTGTACCAGCAGTCTACATTTAAAAAAACAATAATTTTATTTTCTTAAATCTAAGTTCATTTGCCTGACCGCCAATCTAAGTTCATTTGCCTGACCGCTAGCCAGTGTGTGTGTCAGGCTTACAAGTATTGTGCCAAGTTCAACCAATCCAATCTAGTGGTGTACCAGCAGTCTACATTTAAAAAAACAATAATTTTATTTTCTTAAATCTAAGTTAATTTGCCTGACCGCCAATCTAAGTTCATTTGCCTGACCGCTAGCCAGTGTGTGTGTCAGGCTTACAAGTATTGTGCCAAGTTCAACCAATCCAATCTAGTGGTGTACCTGCAGTCTACATTAAAAAAAACAATAATTTTATTTTCTTAAATCTAAGTTCATTTGTCTGACCGTCAATCTAAGTTCACTTGCCTTACCGCTAGCCAGTGTGTGTCAGGCTTACAAGAATTGTGCCAAGCTCAACCAATCCAATCTAGTGGTGTACCAGCAGTCTACATTTAAAAAAACAATAATTTTATTTTCTTAAATCTAAGTTCATTTGCCTGACCGCCAATCTAAGTTCATTTGCCTGACCGCTAGCCAGTGTGTGTGTCAGGCTTACAAGTATTGTGCCAAGTTCAACCAATCCAATCTAGTGGTGTACCAGCAGTCTACATTTAAAAAAACAATAATTTTATTTTCTTAAATCTAAGTTAATTTGCCTGACCGCCAATCTAAGTTCATTTGCCTGACCGCTAGCCAGTGTGTGTGTCAGGCTTACAAGTATTGTGCCAAGTTCAACCAATCCAATCTAGTGGTGTACCAGCAGTCTACATTTAAAAAACCAATAATTTTATTTTCTTAAATCTAAGTTAATTTGCCTGACCGCCAATCTAAGTTCATTTGCCTGACCGCTAGCCAGTGTGTGTGTCAGGCTTACAAGTATTGTGCCAAGTTCAACCAATCCAATCTAGTGGTGTACCTGCAGCCTACATTTAAAAAACCAATAATTTTATTCTCTTAAATCTAAATTAATTTGCCTGACCGCCAATCTAAGTTCATTTGCCTGACTGCTAGCCAGTGTGTGTGTCAGGCTTACAAGTATTGTGCCAAGTTCAACCAATCCAATCTAGTGGTGTACCTGCAGTCTACATTAAAAAAAACAATAATTTTATTTTCTTAAATCTAAGTTCATTTGTCTGACCGTCAATCTAAGTTCACTTGCCTTACCGCTAGCCAGTGTGTGTCAGGCTTACAAGTATTGTGCCAAGCTCAACCAATCCAATCTAGTGGTGTACCAGCAGTCTACATTTAAAAAAACAATAATTTTATTTTCTTAAATCTAAGTTCATTTGCCTGACCGCCAATCTAAGTTCATTTGCCTGACCGCTAGCCAGTGTGTGTGTCAGGCTTACAAGTATTGTGCCAAGTTCAACCAATCCAATCTAGTGGTGTACCAGCAGTCTACATTTAAAAAAACAATAATTTTATTTTCTTAAATCTAAGTTCATTTGCCTGACCGCCAATCTAAGTTCATTTGCCTGACCGCTAGCCAGTGTGTGTGTCAGGCTTACAAGTACTGTGCCAAGTTCAACAAATCCAATCTAGTGGTGTACCAGCACTCTACATTTAAAAAAAACAACACTTTTTTTCTGTGTAGTCTAATTTCATTTGCCTGCCTTCCAGCGTGTGTGTTTTAGGCTCACATCGTATACTGTGCCCACTTGCCCAGTCAGTGCCACCACTCATATCTTGTGTAACAGTCAGTAGTGCACATTTAAACAAAGAATACAATTTTGACTGTAATACATTGAACAGCAGTTACTTGTCTGCAAGCGTCTGTGTCAGGCCTACAGCGTCTACTCTGCCAACTTCTGCAAGTGCACAGTGCCACTCATATCTGTTGTCACAGTAGCTTGCACGCATAGTACCACTAATCGTAAAAAAAATGACAGGCAGAGGCAGAACACCCCGCAGGGGCCGTCGTGGTCGTGGTGCTGTGATTCCCTTTGGCCCTACAATAATGCCCAGTGTTCAGAGGCCAGTTACCCTGAACTTGAAAAGTTCAGAGGACGTAGTTGACTGGCTAACACAGGACACCCAATCTTCGACAGCTTCCGCTTGGAACATTGACGCACCATCCTCCTCCAGCTTAGCTTCGGGCACCTCTCAAGTTACCACTCGCCCGCCTGCCGCCACCACCAACACTGTTACCACAGCCGATTCAATTGATCAGTCAGAAGAGTTATTTACACATCAGTTTGAAGAAATGAGTGATGCGCAACCATTATTGCCAGAGGATGTAGATAACAGGGATATGTCTCAGTCAGGCAGCAGTACACACATGTACGTACGATGTGATGATGATGATGATGTACCCGCTGCTGCTTCCTTTGTTCAGTTGTCAGATACAAGTGAGGTGGGTGATAATGATGACGATGCGTCAGTGGATGTCACGTGGGTGCCCGCTAGAAGAGAAGAAGAACAGGGGGAAAGTTCAGATGGGGAGACAGAGAGGAGGAGGAGACGAGTTGGAAGTAGAGGGAGGTCATCGCAACGAGCTAGTGGCACAGTCAGACAGCATGCATCAGCACCCGGGGTCAGCCAGACAGCACGCCAATCAACGCATGCTGTTGCCACCACCAGAATGCAGTCACCGCAGAGCTCAGCAGTGTGGCATTTTTTTTGTGTGTCTGCCTCTGACAACAGCGATGCCATTTGCAACCTGTGCCAAAAGAAACTGTGTCGTGGGAAGTCCAACACCCACCTAGGTACAACTGCTTTGCGAAGGCACATGATGTCACATCACAAATGCCAATAGGATCAACACATGAGTACAAGCAGCACACAAACTCAAAGCTGCCATCCTCCTCCTAGTCCAGCATCTTCATCCACGTCAACCACTGCTGTCCTCCTTGCCCCCTCTCAACCATCCGCCACTCCGTCTCTCGCCTCTTGCTGTTCCTGCTCATCTCCCCACAGGCAGGTGTCTGTCAAGGGCATGTTTGAGCGTAAGAAGCCAATGCCACAAAGTCACCCCCTTGCCCGGCGTCTGACAGCTGGCTTGTCTGAACTCTTTTTTTTTTTACCATACAAGCTGGTGGAGTCTGAGGTGTTCAAAAAATTTGTAGCGATTGGGACACCGCAGTGGAAGGTACCTGGCCGAAATTTCTTTGCCCAAAAGGCCATCCCCAACCTGTACTCAATTGTGCAAAAGGAAGTAATGGCATCTCTGGCACACAGTGTTGGGGCAAGGGTCCATCTGACCACTGATACCTGGACTGCAAAGCATGGTCAGGGCAGGTATATCACCTACACTGCGCATTGGGTAAACCTAATGACGCCTGCCAATCATAGAATGAGTGGCTCTGCAGAGGAGTTGGTGACACCGCCACGACTTGCAGGCAGGCCTGCTGCCACCTCCTCTACTCCTCCTACTCAATCCTCTTCCATAACCTCCTCAGCTGAGTCCTCTTCTGCTGCGTCTTGCTCCACATCAATGGCACCCCCCCCAGCTCCCCAGATACTATTCCACATCCCGGATACGGCAGTGTCATGCCGTCTTGGGGTTGACTTGCCTCAAAGCAGAGAGTCACACCGGGCCATCACTCCTGCCGCCCTGAACGCACAGGTGGATCAATGGCTGACTCCGCACCAACTGGAGATTGGCAAAGTGGTTTGTGACAATGGAAGAAATGTGTTGGCGGCATTGAATTTGGGCAAGTTGACGCATGTGCCGTGCATGGCACATGTGTGTAATCTGATCGTACAATGCTTTGTCCATAAGTATCCAGGCTTACAGGACGTCCTGAAGCAGGCCAGAAAGGTGTGTGGCCATTTCAGGCATTCCTACACGGCCATGGCGCACTTTTCATATATCCAGCGGCGAAACAACATGCCAGTGAGGCGCTTGATTTGTGACAGCCCCACATGTTGGAATTCAACACTCCTAATGTTCGACCGCCTGCTCCAACAAGAAAAAGCCATTAACGAGTATTTGTATGACCGGGGTGCTAGGACAGCCTCTGTGGAGCTGGGGATTTTTTTGCCACGTTACTGGACGCTCATGCGCAATGCCTGTAGGCTCATGCGTTTTTTTGAGGAGGTGACAAACCTTGTCAGTCGCACCGAAGGCATCATCAGCGACATCATACCATTTGTTTTCTTCCTGGAGCGTGCCCTGCGAAGAGTGCTGGATCAGGCCGTAGATGAACGTGACGAGGAAGAGGAAGAGTTGTGGTCACCATCACCACCAGAAACAGCCTTATCAGCATCGCTTGCTGGACCTGCGGCAACGCTGGAAGAGGATTGTGAGGAAGAGGAGTCAGAGGAGGAATGTGGCTTTGAGGGGGAGGAGGAAGACCAATCACAACAGGCATCCCTGGGTGATCGTTGTCACCTATCTGGTACCCGTGGTGTTGTACGTGGCTGGGGGGAAGAACATATCTTCAGCGAGATCACTGAGGACGAGGAACGGGACATGGGTAGCTGGGCATCCAACCTTGTGCAAATAGGGTCTTTCATGCTGTCGTGCCTGTCGCAGGACCCTCATATAAAATGGCTGAAGGGGAACGACCTGTACTGGGTGTGCACGCTACTAGACCCCCGGTATAAGCAGAAAGTACCTGAAATGGTACCAAATTACCGCAAGTCAGAAAGGATGTAGCAGGTCTAAAACAAATTAACAAGTATGCTTTACACAGCATATAAGGGTGATGTCACAGCACAAAGGCAATATAACAGGGGAAGAGGTGAAAGTAATCCTCCTCCCACGACCACGCCGGCAAGGACAGGACATTTAAAAGACGTGTTGTTGATGGAGGACATGCAGATCTTTTTCAGTCCTACACATCGCAACAGCCCTTCGGGATCCACCCTCAGAGAACGACCTGACCGTCAGGTAGCAGACTACCACGCCTTAACTGCAGATATTGACACTCTGAGGAGCGATGAACCCCTTGACTACTGGGTATGCAGGCTAGACCTGTGGCCTGAGCTATCCCAATTTGCAATTGAACTTCTGGCCTGCCCCGCTTCAAGTGTCCTGTCAGAAAGGACCTTCAGTGCAGCAGGAGGTTTTGTCACCGAGAAGAGAAGTCGCCTAGGGCAAAAAAGTCTAGATTGCCTCACCTTTATAAAGATGAATGAGGGATGGATCCCGAAGGGACTGACACTGGGCGATACTTTCGACTGAAAAAGGCCTGATGAGATGAGCTGCCTTCGGCTAAAAATGGTCCACACGCTGCTGTATGTTATCTGTGAATGCCGGATGACTTGCGTGACTTATCCGCCACCAACTAGGGTTCAAGAAGACGCAATGTTTTATGGCACTTTCTGCCTGGGGAACAAATGTCAATTTTTCTGGCAGCTGCAACAGCAGCCGCTGCAACAATACCTAATTTTTTAATTTAAATTTTTATGTCAGAAGGCGTACGGCATGTAATGAAAAAGAAAGCATATTGAACAGTCTTGCATAACACAACAATTGTGCAAAAATACTTATTTACAATGAAGACATTTTGTTAAAATTAGCTGGCTAGGCCTTCTTATTTTTACTTTTTTGGTTAATAAATTTTCTTTTTTTTTACTGTGATTGCAATTTTTAAGAGAAACCTAAGACATGGTAAAACAGACAATAATAAAGAGTATATCAGCAGTTAACACCAAAGTCCTATTATCTATCATCACTCCAGCAGTAGCTTATTATTTACAATATCTAACCTGCTCAATCGCCCTTGGGTTACCCTAGGGCAGGCTTCAGTAGGCGACCTCTCCTTTCCTCGGATGATTTTGCCACCGGTTGCTTCTGAAGGGTCTCCTCCAAGGCTCCCCCACTCCGGTCCTTCCCCCCGAGTCGCTTCAACCATTAACAAATGTTTTATTATATTAGGGGTGCACTAAATGGGGATGTTATCTAGGGATCCCAAATTGTCTGGAACTGGATGATTCTATCCAAGACTACATGGTTTAATCTCTCGTTGAGCAGTAAATAGTTGATTTTTTTTATTAATTCCTGAAAGTTTTCATTTGGGGTTTTCCAACTACTAGCTATGTGTATTTTTTCTTTCAAAAAATATTTTATTAGGTCAGGTAATATATCATATTCAAACAACCATTTCCATGTTACATATATATCCATACATGTTAATACATCACTGAGTTACCTTATCTCTATTAATACTCAGTTTACCCCTTTCCATTCCATAATCTTGGAGCTTATACCATATCCAGGGCTAGTATGTTATCTGGATTTGGTTGTACCTGTAGCCTAAAAATATTTTCTTTTTTTTTACTTTTCAGTTATTAATATAGCTTTAATTCAGTTTGTTTTAAGTTGATTCCCTTTAAGTCTTGAATCCGACTATAATTGGGAAAAAAAATAACTAGTTTTAACATTTAACATGTTGGGAAAGGGAAAGGTCCACAAACATCCTCCTTTTTTACATAAATATGATGTAAAATATAGCACTTACCTCCGTCCTCCACCCCTCTAAGGATCCACACACACCTCCATCCATCCCGTTCTCTTGAGAATATCCTCTCCCATTTAGGTGAGCCCCTATTCCGGACCTAAATTTCTTTAATTGTCTCCAGATGATATGCTATCCCTTAATTGCAGCCACGGAGACCATTTATCTCAAAATGTATCCATGGAGTTGTCTACTAAATGGGTAAGGCGTTCATTTATAAGGATAACGTTTAATTTATTTTTAACCACCTGAAAGTGTAGGGTATCCGATTTCCATTGTCTGGCTATATGGTTCTTTGTGGCCAACATGATTAACTTTAATAGCCTATTTTGAGCGGGCGAGAGACAGACATGCGGAACACCCAGCATGCAGTTTTCTATATTAGCAGAAATCTGAATCTTAAACATTTTAGAAGCTAGTAAGCATGTTTCTTCCCATAGTCTTATGACTGCCGAAACACTCCCACCAGACATGAATAAATGTAGCCTCATTACCACTGTTCCTAAAACATGAGCTGCTCTGTTTTGGATCCCAATTATTTAGCTTAAAAGGAGTAATATATGTCCTGTGTAGGACCTTTATTGAAGTCTCAAGCAGACTATAATTTAAATATCCCCTACTTAAGCCTTGCCAACTTTTATCCCATGTGCTGTCTGCCAACTCGGTGCCCAAATCCCTCTCCCAGGCTTTGGTATAGTCTGGTTTGTTTGCCCATGAGTTTATATTAAATAGTTCATATATGAGGCTAATAATACCAGGCTGAAAGGGGGAATCCCTACATTTTTTGAGTAGCCAGGTGTTTCTTTGGGGGGTTCCCCTACCACTTATCGTATATATAAAATTATGTATCCTGCAAAAATTATAGTGTTCAACCAGGGGTAAATTTTATCTATCTCTCACACGCTCAAAGGTCATTATTTTGTCGTCATGCCACCATGGACCAACCCTTAGTAGGTTCTGAGACTTCCACCAACTGAGAGAGCTTTCCGGAAGATGTATCTTAAAGTGGGGATTGGGTACGATAGGGGTAAGATCTGATACCCGAGTATCCAGTTTTTGTGTCCAGTTCATCTCCGTCCATATTTTTAATGAGTGCTTAATCAACGGGTTTTTCAAGTTTCTCAAAAAAGTTTACAGGCCTGGAATCCATATTACTGTATCCCATGTATAAGGTGACATGCTTACATTTTCCATAAATACCCAGAGCGGCTGATGTGTGGGAGAATGCGCCAGAGGAATGAAAGCCAGCTGCGCTGCCTTGTAATACAGTTTGAGATTCGGGCACGATAGGCCCCCTTTCCCTTTTGGTCTATACATATTATTTTTTGAGATCCTCTGGGCTTTATGATTCCAAATAAATCTAAAAAGTTGTTTTTTCCCCTTTGAATCTTTATGTGTTGTAAGCGATCTCCCGGGAGTTTTAATTTGGCTGACGGGGATTTGTAGTATGTATCTATCAAGTTCATAAATTTGCCTGCAAACCCAGATTTCTGTAATACTGCTTTTAAATAAGGCCATTCCAACGTATCAAAGGCCTTTTCTATATCTAACGCCAAAAGGCATGTGGGTATTTGATGTTGGGATGACCATGAGATTAAATTTTGTGTCCGTCTGATATTGTCCCCCGTTTGTCTATGGGGGATAAACCCTGTTTGGTCTTTATGGATTATGGAGGGGAGAAATCGCGAAATCCTGTTTGCCATTAATTTGGCCACATTTTTTATATCCACGTTTAGGAGTGATATGGGGCAGTAATTTTTAAGTTCTAATGGGTCTCGTCGTTCTTTCGGGAAACATATCATATTTGCATGGTTTAGTTCTTGTGGCATGGGAGAGCCTTCTAAAATTTGATTGAAAAGTGTGCCTAAGTGGGGTAATAACAAGTCTATAAAAGTTTGGTAATAGAGATTTGTAAATCCATTCGGACCCGGGTAGCTATGTGTATTTTGAATGCTAAAGCCATTAATTGGAATAGCTTGTTCTAGGATTGAGATAAGTTTTTTTGCAAGGATTGGAGGCCCGAGATTTAGCTGAAGTCTTTTATAGTGGACATGAGTGCTGGTATAGAGAGAAGGGGCTTGGTCAGGGTGCAAAGCATATCATCCGCGAAAAGAACCCCCTGGATGGCATGGTTGGTTCTGATTGCCTGCGCTAGGGGTTCAATGGCAAGAGCAAAGAGCAGTAGGAAGAGTGGGCATCCCTGCCTGGTCCCTCTCTGTACTTGGATTTTGGCCTTATGGTCCCCTGGTATCTTTAAGTTAGCTACTGGTGAGTCGTAGTACCTTCTGAGCAGGTTGAGAAAGCGTCCCTCAAATCCAAACTTATCTAGCATTTTGTACATATATGGCCATTCCACCGTATCAAAAGCCTTCTCTTTGTCTAGGGCTAGAGGGCAAACTGGGTTGTTATAGTGTTGAGACAAGAACTGGGCATTCAGAACCCTCCTAACATTATCTCCTGCCTCTCTGAAAGGAATGAACCCCGTTTGGTCCTTGTGTATTTAGTCCAGTAAAAAGTTAGATATTCGTTTGGCCATAATTTTAGCTAGGATCTTGACATCCACATTTATCAGGGGTATGGGGCGATAATTTTTAACCTCTAAAGGGTAACTACCCTCTTTTGCAAAGACTATGAGGTCGTCCTGATTCAATTAGGGGGCATAGGTTCTCCATTTAGTATAGCGTTAAACAAAGATGTTAGGTGCGGGGGTAAGCAAGGGCTCAAATTTCTTATAGTACAGATGAGTAAAACCGTCTGGCCCTGGGGACTTGCCAAATTTAAGATCTTGGATTGTAGATTTAACTTCATCTTGGGATATGTCTAGGTTCAAGCTGTCCAATTGAGGTACAGGTATTTTGTGGACTTCTTGCTGTAGTAGGAAGGACTCTATGTCAGATCTGCTGCAGCGGGATTGGGATGAATATATGGTCTTTCTTGGATAGCATTGGGACTAAGGGAGGTTTGGCCATCAGGTAGTCTAAAGATACCGTATATTATGTCCTCTCTTGGGGGGTAAAGACACTAATAATTCCTCCAAGAAAATTCTGTTTATTATGTGGGCAAGGTCCCTGGTTAGCCCCTTGGGTTATCTTCATATATCATATTTCAGCTTTATTAAGGTGTAATTGTACAGCGTTTGACTCAAGTAGCTGCCTGTGCTGGGTCAGTTTGGCTTAATTGCTGGGCCCTTTTCCTGCCAAGATGGCGACCGTCAGTCCATGGGACTCTATGTCCCCTTCACTACCTTTGTCCCCGCTTGTGTGCTTATTTGGGATTGCCCCCATTTATATCTCCGGCCCGTGCCCTTCTCAGGTCCCCCCCTCAATTTCTGAGTGTGGGTATGCAGGGCTGGGGCGTTGAATCAGGCCTACCTTCTTCTCTGCTCGCTGCAAGATCAACAATACCTAATTTTTCAGGCATGTGTGCATGCCTAATTTTTCTGGCCTCTGGTGCTGCACTGTGGCTTCAACAACCAAACCCAAAAAAAAGGCACATAACAGGAATTAAACTGATAGGAGTAGTACTACTTAACACACCACTCATATCTGGTGTAACAGTAGTGTACATTTAAAACAAAAACATTTTTTTTCTACTGTAATAGATTGCATAGCAGTTAGTTGTCTGCAAGCGTGTGTGTCAGACCTACAGCGTCTACTCTGCCAACTTCTGCAAGTGCACAGTGCCACTCATATCTGTTGTCACAGTAGCTTGCACGCATAGTACCAATCTGTCAAAACCTGTAATGATGAATGAGGTCTAGAGAAGCCTGGTTCCCTTATCCTCTACAGGTTGAGACCTAATGTTTGGGTGACTCCAGACCAACACATGAGTACAAGCAGCACACAAACTCAAAGCCACCATCCTCCTCCTGGTCCAGCATCATCAGCCACATCAACCACTGCTGTCCTCCTTGCCCCCTCTCAACCATCCGCCACTCCGTCTCTCACCTTGAGCAGTTCCTGCTCATCTGCCCATAGTCAGGTGCCTGTAAAGGACATGTTTGAGCGTAATAAGCTAATGTCACAAAGTGCCCCAAATTTGAAGTGATACGACCAACCAAGCATCTTTTTCCATCTCCCGGTCCCAAAAATCCAGGCCTTATACACGTGCCCTGATAGGTGACGTAACAGGTATTAAACTGATAAGAGTAGTACTTACAAACACGCCACTCCTATCTGGTGGCACCTTTGATTGCACGTGCCGTGCCCCAAAATTGAAGTGATACGACCAACCAAGCATCTTTTTCCATCTCCCGGTTCTAAAAATCCAGGCTTTATACACGCCCCCTGATAGGTGACGTAACAAGTATTAAACTGATAAGAGTAGTGCTTACAAACACGCCACTCCTATCTGGTGGCACCTTTGATTGCACGTGCCGTGCCCCAAAATTGAAGTGATACGACCAACCAAGCATCTTTTTCCATCTCCCGGTTCTAAAAATCCAGGCCTTATACACGCCCCCTGATAGGTGACATAACAAGTATTAAACTGATAAGAGTAGTGCTTACAAACACGCCACTCCTATCTGGTGGCACCTTTGATTGCACGTGCCGTGCCCCAAAATTGAAGTGATACTACCAACAAAGCATCTTTTTCCATCTCCCGGTTCTAAATATCCAGGCCTTATACACGCCCCCTGATAGGTGACGTAACAAGTACTAAACTGATAAGAGTAGTACTTACAAACACGCCACTCCTATCTGGTGGCACCTTTAATTGCACGTGCCGTGCCCCAAAATTGAAGTGATACGACCAACCAAGCATCTTTTTCCATATCTCGGTTCTAAAAATCCAGGCCTTATACACGCCCCCTGATAGGTGACGTAACAAGTATTAAGCTGATAAGAGTAGTACTTACAAACACACCCCTCCTATCTGGTGGCACCTTTGATTGCAAGTGCCGTGCCCCAAAATTTAAGTGATACGACCAACCAAGCATCTTTTTCCATCTCCCGGTTCTAAAAATCCAGGCCTTATACACGCCCCCTGATAGGTGCTGTAACAGGAATTAAACTGATAAGAGTAGTACTTACAAACACGCCACTCCTATATGGTGGCACCTTTGATTGCACGCGCCGTGCCCCAAAATTGAAGTGATACGACCAACCAAGCATCTTTTTCCATCTCCCGATTCTAAAAATCCAGGCCTTATACACGCCCCCTGATAGGTGACGTAACAAGTATTAAACTGATAAGAGTAGTACTTACAAACACACCACTCCTATCTGGTGGCACCTTTGATTGCAAGTGCCGTGCCCCAAAATTTAAGTGATACGACCAACCAAGCATCTTTTTCTATCTCCCGGTTCTAAAAATCCAGGCCTTATACATGCCCCCTGATAGGTGCTGTAACAGGTATTAAACTGATAAGAGTAGTACTTACAAACACGCCACTCCTATATGGTGGCACCTTTGATTGCACGCGCCTTGCCTCAAAATTGAAGTGATACGACCAACCAAGCATGTTTTTCCATCTCCCGATTCTAAAAATCCAGGCCTTATACACGCCCCCTGATAGGGGATGTAACAAGTATTAAACTGATAAGAGTAGTACTTACAAACACGCCACTCCTATCTGGTGGCACCTTTGATTGCACGTGTCATGCCCCAAAATTGAAGTGATACGACCAACAAAGCATCTTTTTCCATCTCCCGGTTCTAAAAATCCAGGCCTTATACATGCCCCCTGATAGGTGCTGTAACAGGTATTAAACTGATAAGAGTAGTACTTACAAACACGCCACTCCTATATGGTGGCACCTTTAATTGCACGTGCCGTGCCCCAAAATTGAAGTGATACGACCAACCAAGCATCTTTTTCCATATCCCGGTTCTAAAAATCCAGGCCTTATACACGCCCCCTGATAGGTGACGTAACAAGTATTAAGCTGATAAGAGTAGTACTTACAAACACGCCACTCCTATCTGGTGGCACCTTTAATTGCACGTGCCGTGCCCCAAAATTGAAGTGATACGACCAACCAAGCATCTTTTTCCATATCCCGGTTCTAAAAATCCAGGCCTTATACACGCCCCCTGATAGGTGACGTAACAAGTATTAAGCTGATAAGAGTAGTACTTACAAACACACCACTCCTATCTGGTGGCACCTTTGATTGCAAGTGCCGTGCCCCAAAATTTAAGTGATACGACCAACCAAGCATCTTTTTCCATCTCCCGGTTCTAAAAATCCAGGCCTTATACACGCCCCCTGATAGGTGCTGTAACAGGTATTAAACTGATAAGAGTAGTACTTACAAACACGCCACTCCTATATGGTGGCACCTTTGATTGCACGCGCCGTGCCCCAAAATTGAAGTGATACGACCAACCAAGCATCTTTTTCCATCTCCCGATTCTAAAAATCCAGGCCTTATACACGCCCCCTGATAGGTGACGTAACAAGTATTAAACTGATAAGAGTAGTACTTACAAACACACCACTCCTATCTGGTGGCACCTTTGATTGCAAGTGCCGTGCCCCAAAATTTAAGTGATACGACCAACCAAGCATCTTTTTCTATCTCCCGGTTCTAAAAATCCAGGCCTTATACATGCCCCCTGATAGGTGCTGTAACAGGTATTAAACTGATAAGAGTAGTACTTACAAACACGCCACTCCTATATGGTGGCACCTTTGATTGCACGCGCCTTGCCTCAAAATTGAAGTGATACGACCAACCAAGCATCTTTTTCCATCTCCCGATTCTAAAAATCCAGGCCTTATACACGCCCCCTGATAGGGGATGTAACAAGTATTAAACTGATAAGAGTAGTACTTACAAACACGCCACTCCTATCTGGTGGCACCTTTGATTGCACGTGTCATGCCCCAAAATTGAAGTGATACGACCAACAAAGCATCTTTTTCCATCTCCCGGTTCTAAAAATCCAGGCCTTATACATGCCCCCTGATAGGTGCTGTAACAGGTATTAAACTGATAAGAGTAGTACTTACAAACACGCCACTCCTATATGGTGGCACCTTTAATTGCACGTGCCGTGCCCCAAAATTGAAGTGATACGACCAACCAAGCATCTTTTTCCATATCCCGGTTCTAAAAATCCAGGCCTTATACACGCCCCCTGATAGGTGACGTAACAAGTATTAAGCTGATAAGAGTAGTACTTACAAACACACCACTCCTATCTGGTGGCACCTTTGATTGCACGTGCCGTGCCCCAAAATTTAAGTGATACGACCAACCAAGCATCTTTTTCCATCTCCCGGTTCTAAAAATCCAGGCCTTATACACGCCCCCTGATAGGTGCTGTAACAGGTATTAAACTGATAAGAGTAGTACTTACAAACACGCCACTCCTATATGGTGGCACCTTTGATTGCACGCGCCGTGCCCCAAAATTGAAGTGATACGACCAACCAAGCATCTTTTTCCATCTCCCGGTTCTAAAAATCCAGGCCTTATACACGCCCCCTGATAGGTGCTATAACAGGTATTAAACTGATAAGAGTAGTACTACTTAACACACCTTATAATAATGCAGAGAGAGGCAACAGAAATGAGAGGAGTCTGAAGAAGAGGAGTCAGAGGTGGAAGGTGGCTTTGAGGAGGTGGAAGACCAAACACAGCAGACGTCCCAGGGGGCTTGTTGTCACCTTTCGGGGACCCTTGGTGGCTGGGTGGAGGAAGAGACCTTCAATGACATCAGTGAGGACAAGGAACGGGACATGGCTAGCTTGGTATCCAACCTTGTGCAAATGTGGAGTTTGCGGTTGTGCAAATAGACTGTTTGCGGTTGTTTGCAGTGCTTTAAACGGGGAGTTTGGTCTGTCACTGTGAAGCGGGTGTAACCCTTACACTACCTGATCGATACAACATCATACCTGAGGTTTTAAAGCATGTTATTCCAAACAATTTAGGAATGTTAGGTGATTTATGCCCTTTATGGCTTAAAGGCAGACTCTGCATCAACTATGTAATTTTCCGTGGGAGTTTTGCCATGGATCCCCCTCCGGCATGACACAGTCCAGGGTTAGTCCCGTTGAAACAACTTTCCCATCACTATTGTGGCCAGAAAGAGTCCCTGTGGGTTTTAAAATCCGCCTGCCCATTGAAGTCTATGGCGGTTCGCCGGGTTCACCGGTTCGCGAACTTTTGCGCCGGTTCGCGTTCACGGTTTGCGAACCGAACATCAAATGTCACTGTATATAGATTTATAAAGTATTTTGTTCACATATATGGTGTATTTATACATGTATTTATTGCATTCTATCTCTATGTTCCTAGGAAAATCACTTCAACTGAAGGCTACCATAGGTTGTACTTTGTTTTCTTTTTTAGAGGCAGCATTATATTATTCATTTTTGAATGTAGGTGGCCTTTAAATGGGTTTTATGCGGATAAGCTGTTTTGTGGTTAAAGCTTTCCCCCACACATTCATGTAAGATGCTTTTAAGGTCTTCTTCACATCCGGTAAAACAAATAAGCAAACTGAATTCTTAAAACTATTTGGTATGTATAAAACAAATTAGCAGATCAAAGAAGCATGACATTTTGGATCCCAATCATATCAGTTTGCCTCTCCATTCCCTGGTGTATCTTCTGGGCTGCCGGTTAGTTATTCCACTGTGATGACATTGCAAGCAATTGCAATTCGGGAGTGTAACAGAACATGATATACTCTCCACCCAATACATTATATTCTAAATAAAAAAACACAAACAAAATAGAAAAACATTGATAAAACAGGACTACAAGAGTCTGCCAAAATACATAAAACAATCGCCACAAATATGTATCATTGTAGAAATATTGTATTGTTATTTTAATAAGCGTGTGTTCTTAATCAACTGGCTAAATAGTGTTATTAAATAAGGGTTTAATAGAACAAAAAATGCAAGTACAGACAACATCCCCAAAGTATTGCAGGTATAGAAAAAGGGGAATAAATAAGCAATATTAACTCTTACTCTCTGATGCCTGTCGTGAATCCAGGGTACATGGCAGATTTTCCTGTAGTAGTAGAGTCAAGGTGCCAGGGAGAATTTGTTCCTCTGTTGAATGTTCCCAGCAAAAAAAACACTGAAAGTTAGTTTTCCAAGCTTTTTTGAACTCTCTGACTGCACCGCCATAGCAATAAGCCCTCCCTGGTAACCATGTAGAAATTCTGCTCCTTATATGTGTAGCTACTCATACACAGTAAATTGTTTACCTCCAGTAAAAGCAGTAAACCCGTCAACCAGCCATATTTGAATCCTGTTTGGTCGAGTGCCTTGTTCTTAGAATTCACTTGGATCTGATGTCATCCCTAGCATTCTGTAGTGCTTTATGGCCAGGGAGCTATTCATGCTTATCACATAGAGGTCTGTAGGCATGTTAAAGGTGTGTTGTTAAAACTCTAAGCATTATCACAAACAGTTTAAAGCTTTGTTCCAGCTTGTCACAACCTAGTGATGAGGGGATCATGTAAAACTCTAAATCTTCTGCTTTAGCTTAAAGGGACAATCTCAGCGCGGTGAGGTTTTGTGTTTAATATCAGCGCCCAGTATGTCTCAGAACCATTTCTCAGGAACTCACAGGTTACAGGCTCTTACTAACTTGTTAATAAAATAATAAACAATGTTCCCTATCCCTTTATGTAGAATAACCCATCATTCAAGAAGCACACTGTTGATTATTGTAGAGACAGACTGCCTTTATTCTGCTTTCACAGATATTTTAACAAGCACGAAAAGGTCCACCTTCCCCTGACATTCCTCCCTCATTACCAGGGGCATCTGTGGAGGAGTAGTGCTGTCTAATTTAAAATATATAAATATGTTTTGCATTTCATTTTCGTTTCTGGAGTGTAGGGGCCCCTTGGGGCCTCCCACCACAGTCCAACCTGTCAAGGCCCCACTGGGACCCCCCTGTGCCTTCTTGACCACACACAACCCCTCCCAGCCTGAAATGTGTGTGTCTGTTTAAAAAGAGCATTTCTACTGAAGCTCCATCAGGTGACAGTGTATCAGGCAAGAAGGTAAAAGAGCAAGGGCTGCAAAGGGACAGCAAAGTACAGGGGTATGGGTTCTGTGAGGGAAAAGCAAAGTAAATAGGGATGGGGGCTATGTGAGGTTGGGTGCTATGCAGGGATGGATCCTGAGAGTGGATGGCTGCTGACAAGAACTGGGTTCTATGTAGGGATGGGTGCTAAAAGGGGTGGATGCTGTGTGAGGGTGGTGTTTATATATGTGTCTATATATAAATATATATATATATATATATATATATATATATATATATATTTGTATATATACTGTATGTGTACATATATATATCTGTAGAGGATGTTGCAGGAAAGTGAAGCGCATGCGCCCTGAACCAATGCTGCAGGCAGATGGGCTTTGCACAGGCAGGAGCATTGAGTGATTTGATCCTGGCGGTGCTCAGCGCAAAACATATTTTACATCGCCCAAAGGGGGCCCAATTTTTTTTTGTACTAGGGCCCTCCATTCTATAGCTTTGGCACTGCTCATTACTATCTATAACTGATCTGGTATGATTCTGTTGTCAATAGGTTAGAGGGGGTTACATTTCTACTGCCTCCTGACCTATGATTCTGTTGTCAATAGGTTACAGGGGGTTACATTTCTACTGCCTCCAGACCTAATCTGTTTTACAACACCAGAGGTCAAATAAAGTCTTGGGTCTGGTTTTTACAATATTCTTGTTTATATGTGCCATTAGGGGAGTAAAACATCCGAGATAGAAGTCAGTGTAACAAGCATGGCTTACCACATACATTCTTTAAACATTATACATTATGCACATCCCATGTCCATTTTGATAGCATTTCTTGGCTAGAGTTTGTGAATTCATGGGGCTATAACAATACACTTTTGTGCCATATAGGGTCCTGCTTGTGGGGTTCAGGGAAGCCCCCTCCAGAAATAACACAGCCTATTTCCAGAATTAAAATTATTTTAAAAAGTGCAATTTGCTGCAAAATTCACAAAAGAGTAATGAATATGTTTACTATCACATATAATAGTTGTGGTAATTGCGAGTAGTTGTTACGCAATATTAAAAGATACAACTTGCGTATGCCTCGCGATGAGCCCTGAAGGAGCTCATTGCGAGGGCCGAAAGTTAAGGGTTTGACAGGGGCTGCAATAAGCGCCAAAGATGCTCATTGCGAGGACCGCAATGAGTGCTGAAGGACGTTAGAGAGCCGAGCACCACAGGCCGTTAGAGAGGGAGAGCCTTGCATTGTGTGGCAAACAGCATTGAAGTGCCGAAGGCCGTTAGAGAGCTTAAAATGTTATTGACGTAATTTTTGACAGGCAAGTCGCTAGTCATATTATATTTATTATTTATATAATGGATGAAGACTTGGTGAGCGCATTGTGAACCTAACTTGAATAGATTCATGTGTATTAAAAGCATGATGGATTGAGCTGTGATGTATTACAGCTCATCTTTGCCATACTTGTGAATCTATCCTAATATGCGGGTGATATAGGGCTCTATTTGCTGAATTTGCTATACAGACCCCCATGGGACAACTATTAACCCCTAACAGACCAAGGGGGTTTATACATTCCCCATGGCAAAATATAGTAACACATTAAGTTCACTAGGACCCCCATGACACTCTAAGTTCAAACAGTACACTAGACTATTCAAATTACTCCAATAAACTAATAAATTAAAATAAATCTAAATTAATTAAAATTAATTAATAAATAATAAATATGAAATACCACACTAATAATTAAAAACTAAACCACAATTAACCAATAAAATAAACCCCACTAATCACAATAAAAACATAAAGAAAATAAATCATACATTACAAAAAAAAAAAAAAGATACAGTAAAAATAAAAAAAATCATTACAAACAAAATAATAAAAATTGTTAAAATAAAAAAATAATTAGACCTGTAAAATTAAAAAAAAATATTAACATTACTTACCTACCCCAACTGATTATCCAGCGATGATCAACGACGCCCTTTTTCCTCACTCTTCTGCCCTGGACTAGTTGAGCTATCCTAGTTGATTGAAAAGGGTCCAGTCCTCTTCTTTCTTGCTTAAAGCCAATGTCCACAGCTTCTGGGCCAGGAAAGGGCTCTCCAAAGAAAAACCTGACACACTAAAAAAAACAAAGGATCTCCCCACCGAAAATGGCAGTTGCCACTCATGCTGTGGTTTGAACAAGAATTCTGAGCAATCTGATTGGCTGAAATAGATGTCAATCACCTTGCTAACTTTGTCATTTTAATATCTTGGACCAATCTGATTGCTCTGATTGAAAAATCACTTTGGGAGGGTTAAATATTTAACCCCACAGCTTTTGGTGCTACGGGAGTACTTATAGTACCACTGTGGAAGGGGTTAATTGATTAGATGACCTCCAACACAAAACTCTTACAGACAAGCAAAGGGTTTTCGGATGTGGGCTGAGTGCCCTAATGTGGGGGAGTTAAAGATTTACATTAAGGTGTAATCTAGGGAGGGAAAAAGCTCCCACAGGCGATTTGTTGGTGTGCCATAGTTTACACCGCTCCAATTTGCAAAGGGCCAAGTATTACTGTTGTTCACGCATAATGTAGAAATATGTGCTAATAACAAATTAAATACTGCTTGAAAATACTTTGGGCATATTAATACAGGCCTCATCTGAAAAAAACACATCTATGTGACTGTTATGGCTTGTCCTGTTAACATGACAATGCTTTTGAAATCAAATAGGGCTAAATATGTCATCATGATGTCACACTTAATGTATAGATTAGGTGTTGTGTCCACAAATATGTGAAGTTATGGTAAATTATAATGATATTAAGATTTAACATGGAAAGTGTAAAAATTTGGCCATACCAATATCAGTTTTAATTTAACATGAGATTAGTGTCATGGAAACATAGGATTATAGTAATCAAATGTATGAAGAAATAGGTGTCAAAACATATATTACCATCAACCATTATTGACTTATATATAGATTATGATGTTATACATATGTTAACAATCTCTACATGCAGATCATTACTAAAAATATTAATTATAGACACCCACCAGGATGATATACTGAAGGATGATCTACATACACAAATCTGATTGCTAAGGATATTTTGTTTGTTTATGTCCCAAATCATTAACCATTATAAACACACCCAAATCATTAACATTATAAATACAGTATAATAATAAAATATTTTATTATATACACAGAGCCCAGTCATAAATGTATCCCACTGTACATTAATATCATGGGTGGTGTACGCAAATCCTGAGAGCACAAGGAGGCTTTTTGTAAAATGGGAAAAAAAGCTAAAGGGGTAAAGATAATACTTTATGATAACAATGATGCATAGCATCTACTAGAGTCACATGTGTCATTACACCACAGTAACAATAATCAGATGAATAGAAATGTCATCATTCATCACTTCATATAATCAAAGTAACCAGTAATGTGTATAATATTTAAATTGTGTATTCATCTGTTCAATTAAACAGATGCATTAACTCCTGGGTTATGTAATTGATTTACACACATACACACAGTGTGACAGAAAAAATAATAAATAATACAAACATTTAAAAATGATGTTACTGTAACAATAAACAAACTTACCTGATATTCAGCTACAAGCAGTGCAAACCATGCAGTATATGTCATAACAAATCACTTGCCATTACAGTAGTAATGAAGTGGGATCTTACAAGGAATGGTTAGTCGTGACCACATTCAGTGGACCAAGAATGCTCTCACCATCTCTATATGATATTGTTTAGCCAAGCTGATATCAATTTAAATAGGAGTACTGGTGTTATCAGATTATAACTGATTGTTATTTATCTTAACACAAACCCATTAATACTGATGGAGAACAAAGGTCATCAGCCTTAATGTCTATTAAGTAGATCAGACCAAAGTATCTAGTCTCATTATGACATGCTTAACTAATGCATGTATTGCTGCTGGGTTAGATTAACACAGTATTGTTAGATTATGCAAGTACACAACCATTTGTGCACTGGTACAAATTAAATCTAACAAGAATCATGGATAGTAAAACATGATCTCTGTGTTTATTTATAGTGTGTGAATACAGTCTGCTTGGGGGATGTCATTGATCAAATTGCACTGTGTATATAGTTTAATTATATAGATTGGTAGCACTACTTGCAAATTAACAAAATGCCTTAATGGATGTCAAATTTGCCTAAAATAAAAAAAAAACACATAAGATATTTAGTAAGAGAAATAGTAAAACTACCTTATGTCTTCTCAACAGCATTCCTGTGTGACCATTAATTGGTGTAATATTAACTAGAACCATATGTGTCCACAGAGAATTATCAATTATGAGGATTATGAACTATGTGATGATATGTAACCACATGGTTACAACATATCACCATCACATACTGTAGGCCATGATTATCTACTCTGTAGACAGGCACAATTATGTTAACATTTTGATCAATAGATTGTCTTGGAGGAGTGCTTTTGAGAAGGTAAATAATTGATGCAGCCCCTATCTCCTCCTCTGTATCAGCACTGGGCCCCCAACCCTAGTGCCATCATGTTTTTTCCTACAGTCGGTAGAGGCATTGAAGACGGGAGTCGCATTGCAGCACTGAAAGGAGGAGGCATACAGGGAGAAGGGAGCGTACCAGGCTGTGAATGCGCTGGGGAGAGCTTAATAGTGGATGAGGCAGTGCTGGTGACCACAGTGCACTAAGGAATGTCTATATTGAGCTATATTAGTGTGCTCTGGTTCTGCACCACCTGGAGCAGCCTGACCATGTAGCTTTCCACCTGGGAGTTGTGTTGCTTCATCTCTCTGTAGAACCTCCTAATGTTAAGGGCCCACAGTTGCCTGATGGGAGGAAATGCCAGTCATGAGGCATACTATACTATCTTTCTGCCTTTGCACATAGGTTTGTCTCCTTCAAGGTCAGGCATGTCTGTGGGAGGAGGCAGTGTGCTGGTAGAGTGGTGAGGTGCTGAGGAGCATTTGGGGTTTGTGACAATGGTGGTGGGCCTGGTGGTACTTGGGTCCATGAGGTGCAGGTGGTGAAACGTACCTCCTCCTCATATCCCGTGCCCTTGTATCCTCTCTGTGGCTCCTCCTCTTGCCCCAGATCCTCATGGGTGGGTGCATAACCCGGTACAAACTCTTCCGGCTTAACCTGAGCCAACGTCCGCGCCCGCCTTAGGCTCCATGCACAAACTGGACCTTCTGGCTGCTGAAATACGAGAACAATAGTATATACTACCATCCCATTTATGATGAATTGAAAATTTCAGCAATCAGAATGTATAGTGATAGCTTCTACATAGTGTCAGGTTGGAGGGATCTAGACATCTCAAAGGTGTTGTTATGCCTTTACAGGGGGCGGAAGGTACCCTGAGGCTTTTTTAAAAAAATTTCAGTCACTAGGAGAGACTTACTAGTAAACATCCACAATCAGATATCGTTACAGGAGCAATGTGATTTTGATTTTTATAATAGTTATGGGCTAGGTACTCAGTGGTGAATTTCACTCCGATTTTTTTCTTACAGGGGTCATAGAATAGAACTCATAGTGAACCCATAGTTTCTACTGATGCTACCAATATGTGCATTCAGTTTTTTTGTCCATGACATATTTTATTAGCTCTAAAAGAGTGAATTAATTTTATCCGGGTTATCCGGGAATGTCCAATCTACTGAAACACCACTGAAGTCCTTTTAATTAAAATATATTCTTTTGAAGAACTATACTTAAAAATGGGCAAAACATTGCAAAAACAATTTTAGGATCTTTTCTGCTATGAATACGCCACGCATCGCCAGAGCAAAACTGCAAGAGGCCACTAGATGGCACTGTCACTGTTTTGCAGGTGCTGCTGCAGATTAGGCTCGGTGATTGCCCTTATTACTGAGCCTGGAGAAGGTAGCTGCTGTTGCTAGTTCACATGGTCCCAGTCCCCGACTAGGCTCTGTGATTGCCTTTATTACTGAGCCTGGAGAAGGTAGCTGCGTCTGCTAGTTCATATTCACCCAGCGTGGGAAAGAAAAAACTAAAAGTAGGGAAAGAAAGTGCTGCAGCTCATCATAGACATGCAGCGAGTACGGCGAGAGAGAGCAGTGCTGAGGTAGGGTAGACTGGCTAGCAGAGGCACCTCTATGAGTGGGAATGGGAGCTGGGGGTCTACACAATACACTGCTGCAGGCTTAACAGAACTTGTTTAAAGTGAACTGCCCCTTGTGTGCATTAGTTGTATTGCTTGTGATGGCTACCTGTGTGGCCCAGGCTGGGCAGGACTGGGAGCATGTGAACTAACAGCAGCAGCTACCTCCTCCAGGCTCAGTAATAAGGGCAATCAAAGAGCCTAATCAACAGTGACAGCTCCATCTAGCGGGCACTTGCAGTTTTGCTGCTGGCGCTGCGTGGCAGATTCATAACAGAAAAGATACAAATTTTGGTTGTTGCTGTTCAACTTCTTGAGATATGAACAGACTTTGAATGTAGAAAAATATTTTGCACAATTGATGTGTGAGAGATAAAGTAGCAGACATATTCAGCTCAGAAGATGGAGGGGTTAATCTTACCAAAGTCCCCTTTCCTTATTAGTAGGATGCAGTTTCTGAATTATCTTAAATAAAAAGATTGAGGACATGGATGTGTTCTTGGTGACTACTAAACATAATCCAAAGTTTACATTAAGATCTGAATGTTATTTATGCATTCAATCAATACAACATAAACTGTGAATTTGTATTTTAGAGCTGCTTAATACAAATTTAATTATCATGCAAATACAGTTTTTGCAAGTTATATTTATGCACTTGAAAAAAAACAAAAAAAAACAATGTTTCTATTTCTAATGTAAATTGGAAGAAATAATAAGCCTTGTAAAATATACAACATTCTAGTATACTATAAATTGGAAAAATTATTTTACAAGCCAAACAACTGCATTCTAATGGCACAACATGACGCATCTTGGTGCAGATTGATGGGAAAGTGAAAGCTGTATAGACTCCTCTTTAGGAATCACAAAATGAGAACAGAATAATTGTACTGTCCAGGAAGGTTTGATTAGTGTTCGTGCATACAGAAATCCACTGGCTTATACAAAAAGCTGAGCCCTGTAATCCTTTGTGTTCTTGTGCTGACTGGCTTAATTTTGCACAGCCCCATGAGATCTGCAGTAACTTTCATTTCTCAGCGGAATTTATTCTCAGTCTAAAAATGTTCCGAAATTAAATATAAAGAAATCATCTGCACACTGTGATACTTTTATGGATATCTTTTATTTTGTTGCTTTTTATTGAAGTACATAAACTGCAGCCTCATAGTTTGGTTAATAAAACATTTTAATGTGTTTTACTTTAGCCACCAACTCTTTAAACTTGCAATAAAAACACAGAATGTGCTGACTCGCCATCCATAGACTAATACAAACTAGATTTAAATGATCACAAAGAATGCTCAGATGGATACTAAGTAAATATAATGGAGCAAATGTAGTTTCTAAATTGTAAAGTGCAACTAATTGCCGAGGATAACTGCTGAGTCGAAATCAGTATTTAGTGCATATATACCGATTAATACCACAGTGGTTATCAACTCACACATCAACTTTGGTGCCAGTATTTTATGATATTTCTGCCTTAATTTTGGAAAATAGTAACTGAATCAGTAATAGGACAACCTTACAAAATAATGTCCTCATCTCAATACTTCTCTACATCTCATCTATTTCAGTGTACCCTCCTCAGTTATTTATTTCTTATTAATGGTGTCTGAGGTCAATTCAGATGTGTTCCTTCTGTCACCAAATTCCTTTTCCTCCTTACCCCATTTAATATACTCAGCCAAGGATTCTTACATGTATAGAAGCATACAGGTATATGGGTTTATATGTCTATATATATCAGGAAGTGTAAGGCAGCAATGGTCAATAAGAGGACAAACATTCCAATTAGAACCATTGGCCCCCTTCTTCCAGAACTTCATTGTATTATTAAATGTTTCATCTACCTCAAAATAAGCTTCCAAGTGCTTAGATAAGTGGTGTTATCATCCTTTTTTACTAATTATCTTACTCCCTTTGTCCTTTTAAATAAATTAATATGAATGTGTGTATCCATTACAAAGATTCTGGACCTTGATTACATTTTAATAAATAGATTTGGACCTTGGTATGAGGTATACAATATGTATAATATATAATAAGGAATTCATAAAGAGGCCTGTGGCAGTGCGCTGACATACTGTCTTTTCCCCTCTATCTCTGTTTTTTTTATATGGGGTAGCCCACTTATTATCATAAAAATAATTATTATCATAAAAACAATTAAAACCGGTCACAGATCCGACGAGTTATTTGATTGACTATAACCAAACTCATCAAAAAAGCCAAGTTCACTCTTCGGCTTAAATTTGATGTGAAAAAGATTGTTCTGGATGTACTGTAGGGAGGATGAGGACATGTAAGAACATGCAGAGCTACCAAGAGACATTCAGTATGATCATGGGAATATCTAGATCTTCTGTCTGGATCATAGTAATACTTGGTTTGTTCAGTATTCAAATAAAGTATGTACAGGTAGGAATGCAGAGGGAAAACGGGGTCTACTATACTGACCCCCAATGCCCACCCCTAGTTTAAGCACTTTGCCCTGCCCTGGTTCTAGAGTTTTCGCTTTGCCTCAGAATGGCACGGCTGATGTAGCTGGTTTTCCCTGAATGGTTATGAGTGTTCTGCATGTAGTCTAGACCTGTTGGATTGGCTTTGGAAAAAGTTAAAAATCTCTCTTATTAACAAATTAGTAACTACAGAGGTTAAAGGGTGTCAAGTGTCAAGATACATCTTTGTTAGGATTAAGTGGTGTAATTGATAACTCTTTGATCGATTGTCTAAGGATAACCACAACATTTACATAACTCCCTATGCTGATCCCTTGGCCCCCAAAAAACATAAAGTGCTACCAGTGTAATCAAGTGAACAACTTCTGTTAAGGGAAAAGGGGGCTAGCGGGTAGATCACAAAGAAGAGAAACAATGTTGATGCTGGACCTGTCTGAATAAAGGTCCAATGAGTCCAAAGGCTAGCTCATTCATAAAGGGATAGGGCAGGAGGAGTACAAATTAGAAAATGGTGTAACATGGGCTTGGATAAATCTCACAGAGTGTCAGACACATGCCCCTGGGG
The DNA here is from genome assembly GCA_027410445.1 of Discoglossus pictus. Taxonomy (NCBI): domain Eukaryota; kingdom Metazoa; phylum Chordata; class Amphibia; order Anura; family Alytidae; genus Discoglossus; species Discoglossus pictus. Next base: position 504,735,106 of record CM050163.1, on the reverse strand, counting down.
ACATGCCTGTCCAAGAACACGTAGCAGATTCCCTCATCCCTGGCACAACTTCTGCAAGTCTTGTGTAGCCTCTAAATTACGTAGCTAAGAAGTGGGTGTACAGTGTGGGTGTTTAGCATCCCTGTGTAAAGGCAACTACTTTGCACAGTAGGGGAAGCTAACCCTAAAGGTCAGATCTGGAGCATAAAGTTCGCTGCACCTGATGATAGAGACTTCAGGAGCTCCACTTCTGAAGCCTCTATCATTAAATAGGGTTAAAACAGTATCCTGATCTCCTATTACAATCCTTAAAGAACTGACATTTTTTATCAGAGCAATAATTTGCAGATAATTTAAAATAATTTATTCCTAAATGATGCCCTGGGAAACATATATTTTGAAAACAGGTATAAACCATCTAGTCTGTGCATTCTATCTACTTATACATAGTTGTCTTATGTACTCCTCAAGATGTTCTTTTGCATATTACAGGTAAGCATGAATGCATTTACTGTGTTTTCCCTACCCAGTATTTATCTATAGGAGAACATCCATATATTACACCAAAATCCTCTACACTCTAATAAAAAACCATTGACCTATGAAATATTATGGCATGTAGACACTCCTACCCTAAGTTAACCATGAAAACCAGTGTACTAAAGGAAAAGTATATTTAAAATATACAAATTTACTTTAAAGCTGCTCCAGAAGGACCCAGGTTCAAATGTTTGCGCAACTGTTTTCTACTTTACATTAAGAATGCCAATCCATCTCAATCACATGACCCCGAAGCACTGGCTAAGATTTATTTATCATTTATTTTTTTAGATTCTTCTGCTAATTACATTGAGGGAAAGAAACATTACAAAGATTTGGGGCAGATAAAAACGTTTAAAAAAATGTTCACAATAGAATATACGGTAGTTAAAAGCTTTTATTTACCTATTTTTCACATTTTTTTATTTCCTCGAAGCAACACATGTTAAATATTTAGTAGATAATATAGCAGTGTTGTAAACTGTGATATTTAAAATAGCCATTAGGGCAGCAATGCCAGTGAAACAAATCTGTTGCAAATTTGTTTCTGATTAGCTTTTAAAGCTCTCTTAATTGAAAGCAGTTGGTAACCAATTTGATTCAATGCTGGCATCTCAAAGACTTTTGCCCAAGTTTCTGTAAATAAACATTTCTGACACACCCTCAATCTTCTTGCTAGATAACCCGTTGTAACCTTTTGTGCTGAGTGAAAATCTGAGATGGGCACATACTGTACACCCCATCACACACCCACTTAGTAAGTTGGCAAACTTAATTAGTATGTCAGTTTTTAGTTTAATAAGAAAAAGTTACAAAATATAGCATATTATACAATAATATTCCACATAAGAGTGTTAACCCTACTAATGACTGATATCTGCCTGATACAATTAAAAAATAAAATTTGGATTCTGAGCTGTTCTTTGACATTCTTAAGAGCTTAAAGGGCCATTTAACTCACCGTAAGGGCTCTTCATGGTGAAAGAGCACAAGAGTGTATGTTAAAAAAAAAAATTTAATGACACTAATAACAGCTAATAAATCTAAAGTTTTAAGTCTGTTTACAAACACAGTCTATCCTGCCTTATGCCTGTTGCATGATTAATAACAGACAGCATAGCTCAGAGCGAGGACAGTGATTGATAGCAGTTTTTCCCTAAACTCATCTGCACTGAAAAATTAATGCATAAGTGACCTGTTTAGATGATTCCAGCATTCCATTATATGCTCTACATTTGGTAATGGTTAACTCTTTTTTTTTGTTCTTTCCCTCACTACACAAAGCTGTAGCTTTGGGTCTGGCAGAGATCTTACATTATAAACATCTCAGTGCAAAATGCACGTATCTAAAAAAAACTGAAAAGTATTTCAACATGCTTTTAGGAGATGAGGTATGGTTCAAATTGTACTGAATTAAGCGGCCCTTTAAATTATTTTTCCAGAACTGACAAAGTCTTCTGTTAGCTTCATATGCAGCTTATAGCTTGGGTGTGTTAATTGTTTATTGGTTTGAGTGTTACACTGTGATTACATTGCTGTGCAATGGGCTTGTCTAGTTAAAGAGGAACTTTTTTTAGTTAGCTTTGAAGGACCCCTGCGCAATTAAACAAAATGTGTTTGAAGACATCTAATAAGTGCATACTTTTAAGCAGAAAAAAGTTATACAGCTAGTTTCTAATAGAATAAATACATGTTAATGCCTCTACTGGGCCCTGCGGAATCTATGATACATAACTGATTTGTGAGCATTGTGTTTGTGCAGTTACATTTCTGGAGACATTTGATTGCATTTCCTAAAGCAAGGAGTCTGCTCCTTGGCCATTAATGTGAATAAAATGTGTTGTAAAATTTCAGTCTTATCCAATTATTGTAACACAGGCTTTCTTTTCCCTCCTCCCTTCCCCTCTCTCCAATCAGACACACACCCTCATGATTCAGCTCTGAGGAAATGATGTAACAATCACAACATTCCTGTACTCAAAAATGTTTTATGTCCAGGAATTACACAGCTGCTAATATTGTTAGTTTGGTACATTCTTGACAAACAAGTGTCTTTTTTCTTTTACACACACTAAGCAGTAGAGTTTAAGGAGGCTCACTTGCTTTGAGACCTGCAGTTGTATGTGTTAGCAACCTATAGTTTGGTTAACCACATACGTGAACCTATTTATTTCTGTATAACTCACTGATAAGAGAGGAACAACTCGTGATCACCAAAATAAATTTGCAACTACTGCATGCCATATCATGGAGATGCATGCAAAATGGCTGCTTTCCAAAGGAAAATTCTGAGATACATATGTTAATAGTGTTATTACAAAACCATTGAATGTATTCCATTTAACGTGCTGTGTCTCCCAGTCGGATATGTACTTATGTTCTATTTGAGTTTTTGACAAATGTTTTCCTTGGGTTTGGTTTCCCACCATGTGAGTCAAGCTGTTGTTGGACAGATTGGCCCTGATATAGAACTCAAGTGAATATTTGGAATGCTTTGCAGTTGGGTAGTTTCTCTTAAACTGGATGATTCGTATTTGTACAATGAACAGCAGAAGCTTCCCATTTCCATTCATTATCCATTGACCATTCTTACCTAAATAAATTATAGTTGTCAAAATAAATAGGCATAGCTCACTGACCTTGACCAAACCTTTAACCTATGATATACAAGGCGCATCAGTCAGTTTGGGAAAAAATAGGAAACAAAAGGAGTAACAGTGCAGGGAAAGGACAATGTCAAGGTCCCATAGCTCTTCATATTGATGAAACATTTTTAAAGATTAAGCTATGAAATGGTATATCTGACAGCAAACCCTGAAAAAGAAACCTGTCATAAATCTAAATACTGCTGAATACGTAATTAGTTGTGGTCATTGTCCAGGATCCTAGTCAGCCTTTCAATATATATAGACTCTTTCCAAGAGCATAACACAATATTATTGATACAATATTATCATTCTCTTATTTGAAAGGCATTGGAATTCCTAACATCGTCTTAGTGATGTGAAGGTGATATACACCAAGCCACAAACTGATATTGTTTTTGATGCCAGTTGCATTTTTACTTAGAAATAATTTTAAATAAATAAAAAAATATTTATTTTTAACTTTTTTATTAAAAAGATTGGAAAATGAACAAAACAATACTGAGTTTCTGAGTACCGCATGCTTGACTGCAGTTATTCTGAATAAAATATTGCAAGATTCAAAAAGCTATCACAGAGGCTAAGAATGGGTGCAAATGATTTTATTGTAAGAACCCCCATAGAAAATAGAGGTAGTAACCTTCTGAAAAACACATCACAGTCCCTGATATGCTTAGTGAATATATCCCAATACAATACCATGTTTGCTAGTCTATTGTTACACTGCCATCTTGCATCTATCACCCTCTTGTATCACACCTAAACTCTTTAGATTACAAGTTTGCGAGTTTTCAATCTTGTGTTGGTGCTTTGGAAACAAGCACTAGGTAAGTTTGATTTTAAGCTCAAAAACAGGGCCCTCCCTTCTTTGCTATGTATTAGTTTTGTTTTTGCCATGTACTTAACCCATTTACAGAGCTACAGAATATGTTGGCACAATACAAATAAAAGATAATAATATTAATAATCACCATACACGGCATATAGAGAATAATCTATATACGTTAACAAAGGTAAATGTGGCCTAAATGTTTCCGGTAAGTATTTAATATTATGTTGAATATATGTTTTTCATTGGCCCTTTAAACATAGAAACTTAAATAATTTTGACAGCACTTATGAACCAACAGTACCATATGTTCCTCTGTCTAGTTATAAAGTTCATGCTCTTCCTTTAGACATGCTTGAATTATCTTACTGTATTTGTCCCCATGTCCCCTGTGTTTCCTATCCTCTCTGTGAAAAAGCTTCCGGAAATACTTTCAAAGGACATTTAGATCAATTCTTTATTTGTTGCATTGGCAGAGGGTATTTGGTAATGTACCACTGTGTGTTTCTTTTTACAAACTAAGTGCCCCATGTAAATCAGGTGCTTTAACTTTAAATGCAGTAAAAAGTATTTGAGAGCTTTTTTTCTTTACGTTCTACACTAATGTAAATATTTCACTCCCCCAGATTACATTAGTCAGCTCAGATGCATAAATCATGCTCTTTTGACACAACTGATATCCGTGCAGGGAGCAGCCAGACCAAGCTTTACGGATGAGACAGCCCTAGAAGCCAATAGGAAATGTGGATGTCATAAATCCTATAATGAGGGGAGAGTGCAGGAACAACGGCCCATAACCAGCTACAGCAAGTGAACAGATATATATATATATATATATATATATATACCTGTAAAATTATTGTTTTTTATTTATTCATATATTTTGATATTAAAAAGATGTGACAATTATATTTATAGGTACAATAAATAAAAATGTGTTTATTTTGTGCTACAATATGATATATATTATATAGTGTTTGTTCCAAGGCGATGTGATTTTGTAACAGGTATTAACCCCTTAAGTACTGGGTTGTTTGTTACCCTCGATTCTGAATCCTTAAACAGGCTTAATACCAACATATCATATTTTTTACTTAAACAAAAGTTGATATCGGATTGTTAAGTGTCAAATAATGTTGAAATATCATCATTTTGTAGTGTTTTTGTGCTATACTGTCACTTTAAATGCTTCTGGGAGACTCAGCAAAGGTTTTCAAATCAACCTGATTCAAATGTTTAGCTGATCTGCAGGCTTAAGCAGTAATACAGCTGTATGAGTTATACTTGTCTACCAATGAAATCTATAAACAAACATATACTCTGTGCACTTCCTAATAGTTTGAATTAATTTAAAGCATGTTTTACTTAATATATTTTCATGCAACCCACAACTTTGGTAATGTTTAAAACATTAACTTCTAAATAAATGAAAAAGAGTTTATGTTCCTTGTCCCTGATCGAGAAGAACTAATAGTGTATGAAAAAATAATTTGCATGAAAATATCCCAAAATAAACATTAATTAGCTCACCTTGAAGTTAGCAAAATTTCCTATGTTTTTTGGCATTTGCATTTGATTGTGTATACCCCTAGAAAATCCCACGTGAATTAACATAACATTCAAATTCAGGATCAGGCTTTTACATTGTATCATTCTTCACCTCTGTGTCTTCTGGCGTGTTTTGTACAAAAGCTACAACAGTTACTTCCTTTTCCTTTTTTTTCTATACCAGGAAGGTCAAAATATGTACCCTGCTATATTTCCTGTGTGTACCTGGCTTATGTAAGCATCCTGGGGTGCGAACAGCTGGATCTGACTTTTGTGCAAATAACTTTCAAAAGTAAACTGAACTTTTCTATAGAACACATGTTTTCATACACTACTAATTCTCCTTTATCAGATGCTTTCGTAATCCAGCTCACTTACCTATCCCTTTAAACCATGGCTAGTTTGCTTCTGATTTAATGATAAACTATAACAGTGCAAGAATAAAACAAAACAGCAGTATTGTACTGGGATATGTCTCAGGATAGTCAATAAGCAGTTCTCAACAGACATATAATTGACATGTTTGGATTGTCAGAGGTTCTCAAAATTAAAATGTTCTATGCAAATGTGCAAACATCGCCACGTTAAGCATCCACTTGTTATTCAGTAATGTGTAAAATTGGAACTGACAGCAAAAATCTCTTAAATCACTTCCAGCTACCCCACTGGCACGCAGCAAGATGGGAAAGCTCAGAGGAACTGAACTGGAGACCATTAGAATACACACAACACAGACATAGTGATTCTGTAGCAAATTTGATGGCAGATATCTTCAGGGCAAAATGTAGGAGATACAAGTTGTGCTTGAAACGTACTCAGACAATTAATTCTTTACAATTGTTATCTCTTTTCTTTTTTATTCAGAATGTCTTCCTTTTAGTAAACAGTCCACATCCTATAGACTAAATAAAACATGTTGTGTTAAATAACATATGCTGTGGTAAATCACTTTTGTTGCTTGTGTAATTACTTGACAGATGCACTAAGCAGATAATTGTTCTATAAAATGGAGATTTATTAAAGGAAAACTGGCAAACATTTTTTGCATTTGATATTAAATATATAAAATAGGAAAAGTTTTACATTAAATATGTTTTGTGTTTAGAATACGTGTTAATACAAACAGTTGTCATTTAATCAGTGTTCCACGTAATAACATATTTTATTGTACTAATGTATTATTAAAATATCTGTGTTGCAAATTTACAGCCTTATTAAATTGTGATTCGGCCAATAGAATAGTTCTCTGTAAAAGCACAGAGCATATTTTTTTACAGAAGTTTTTAGTTAGTGAAGACCTTGATTTTGGATAGAAGTTCACTAACTAAAAACTTCTGTAAAAAAAAATATGCTCTGTGCTTATATAGAGCCCTATTCAATTGGCTGAATCACAATTTAATAAGGCTGTAATAATTTAGGAAGATGGAGGTCTTGCTATTAAGAGAGGCTATAGTGGAAAACTAAAAAAAACTAAATCATGAGCATAGCTTTATCCATTTGTTTTATAATAATATATTTTAATATAATAAAATAAGGTTTAATAATATTTATTAAGTGTATTATTAACATGTAATTTTTTTCAAACTTCAGTGATCCTTTAATTCCCATGATACCATAAAAGGTTTCAAGTCATTGACAGGATTGGTTTCCCAAAACAAGAAACAAAATACATTAAAAGTCAAGTTCCAACTAAAATTAAGTTTCTTTTACATAAAAAAAAAACACTCCTAGAGAAGATTAACTATGTAAAAATAGTGGAACATGTCTAGTTTGCCAGTTGCTTCTCTGTGTTTCTGGAGAGTGAAAGCTGCCATTTTAAAAATGGATTTTAGTCATGGAGACACTGAGCTTTTTGAGCTGATTGGGTCAAAAGTTCAAGAGCCAATCAAACTCTGAGTTGTAAATTGTGACAGTTGACACTGACGGCCTCTGTTCCTCGGCAGCTACTATCATCTAATATGCACAGGTTTTGTAGCAAGAAAAGGCAATTGGTAAACCTTTGTGTTACGCATGTGTTAAACATTATTAGCCTTATTAAACTGTGATTCAGCCAATTGAATAGGGCTCTATATAAGCACATAGCATATATTTTTTACAGAAGTTTTTAGTTAGTGAAGACCTCGCTTTTGGATAGAAGTTCACTAACTAAAAACTTCTGTAAAAAAAAAGTATGCGCTGTGCTTATATAGAGCCCTATTCAATTGGCCGAATCGCAATTTAATAAGGTTCTCTCTCTTACATTCTCTCTTTGCAATACTCACAGACAGTAGTTACCCACTATTCTCCATCATAACTCTTTCTCTTGAACACTTCTATACTTAGTTTCTCACACGTTCTCATCAGTATACTATTAGTGACACTGACCTTGCTTGTTGGAATTTCCGTATTAGCATAATAGAAAGAGAAGTGTTTGTAATACATAAATGTTGTATTTCTTCCCTTACAATTATTAATCAAGTACATTCAACATTATCCAGCTTTGCCAAGACAAATTTGCAACCTGGTCTTCCTACCTTTACCCTTTCTTTCTCTCTTTTGCTTTACTCTGTAGCTTGAAAGTTTCAATCTCACAAGGTGCTTTGTAAGCTCAAGGGCAGGTCCCTCAAATTCTATTCTATCAGTCGGCTATTTTATATTATTTTCATATTATATTGTTTTACTGTATCCTAGTGCTACAGAATATGTTTGGTGCTTTACAAATAATAATGATAATAATAATAATAATAATAATAATAATAATATCTATGGGAATCTATGTCCATAAACAAAATACAATGTATCCTTTTAATGTGTTTGCGTTTATGATGATTCTGTGGTAGGGGCTATTACTGCCCAGGGCCACCTGCTATAGACTACAGGTTAACTACCCACAAGGACCGTTTGGGTTCTTGGAAATCTTGGCACCAGCACCCTGATATCTGGCTTCTGTATCAGTCAGGGTCTCTCCATCAGGAATCTGCACTTCCAGGAGTCTCAGTAACCTTCCTGTGGTAGTGATCAGGACAGGTTACTTAAAGCGTGGAGAGAGAGGTTCAGTATCGCAGCCACTAGGAGCAAAATAAAAGACACACGATTTTTATATGTTTCCAGAAGTGAACCTTTTTTATTTTGAAAAGTCAGCAATATTTATAGCAGTTAGAGAGAGGGGGTGTACACAATGTAACAATGAGAGGGTATGGATGACAATTACAGGAGATGACATGGGGTCTAGCAGTAGCTTCCTGAGAGCAATAGGCTTAACCTCCAATACAAATCCTACCGTCTCTAACACATTTCAGATGTGATTAACTTTATCTATCTGGCAAGCAATGGGACAAAACAGATTTCAAATACAATGGAGGTATTTACGTACATAATCCAGTAGCCTGAGCCAAGCTGTCTGTACTTTAATGGGCTCAGTGGGCCAACACCCAGGCCAAGAAAAAGGGGTCCGTGACCGCATTCCTCAGTCGTATCCCACTGTCCATGGCCTCTTGGACCCTAACACACAATGCTGATCCACTTGGTATTCATGGCATAGATACTGGAGTGGTTTGCCAGTTCCTTCTCCAGTGGGCCACAGCATACAGCTTCTTGTATTCCTAGGTGGTCTTCCTTTCAAATACTGACCAGGCCCAACCCTGCATGGCTTCACGGTGGTGTGACCTTTTGGTTCCCTGCCTGGAATCGAACCCCGGTCACAGCAGTGAACGCATTGAACCACTGGACCACAAGGCAATTCTCATAACAAAATGCACTGATTTAATTATCATTTTACTTCATTAATGAAATTGCTTTATACCAATAAATATATATATAATTTTCTAGACAATGACAAGGTTTAATTGTACCCAGCCTCATTTCACTGCTACCAGGACCAACCACACACTGATGAGATCCATTCACAGATGAAAGTCTCTGTCTGGTTTCTTGGTACTGTAATCCAGTTCAAAGTTATGTTCCAAAGCAGAGTCTAACATAAGTCCTTAGGGGCTGATTCATGTCACATATTCATGATATCCCAGTGTCAGTACCGGTAAGTGAATTCAAATAAATGAGCCACTGACTGATCAATGTTTACTCAAACAAGATGTCTAGAAAATGCGGCATTGATTGTCTAGGTCTAAAGCTAGATAAGCAATGTGCTTAAGCTTGTCTGAGAGTATTAAAGACAAAAAAAGATTCTGTCTTAAAACTCATCTGCATCACTACCCAGAATCCTTAGCTATTTAAGCACTGTTATCTGAAAAGAAACCATTTAATGAGCGGAAACAGTAAACTGGGAGAAACATGAATGGCTTTGTCAGAATGGCTTCTCTTTCTTTACATTATATGGCATATACAGAAATAATCACGATATTATAACAGAGCCCTAGATACTGATTCTTACCTTTTTCCATATTTTACTTTCAGAATAATAAACATAAGAAAACCTTCAGTTATACAAGAACACAAGTATATTAATTATTTGTATCATAGTACAATCAAGGCACATGCTTTGTAAACAAATATCAATTTCTAGATTATTTTCACTGTGAATTTGAAAGGACAGCATTACCTCACCAGCATTAATGAAACATGATTTATTGTTATACGTTTTGTTTAATAAATGATAAAAGCAGAAGCCTAGTTTACCAAAGTAATGCAAATATTTTAATTACAAAAGCTGAATAGTCAAAATGCCTGCAGCAAAAGAGTGACCTACTTAATCTGATCACAAGACTTCATTTTAGTAATTTAATTGCAGCAATCTCTTTTTTGCTCTGTGTTAAAATATATTCTATGGCCCTGCTGCTAAAATTGAGTTAATTGACATAATTATTGTCATAAAGATAGTTCAGAATGCATTAGTATAAACTAAGGAAGAAACCTTTCTCGTTTCGAAAGCTCTGCTCCTCAATGAGGTATAATTATGAGCTGGTCCACTTAAAGCTATAACCTGCTGCAACAATATAGAAAAGAAAACCTTAAAAACACATCAATAAAATAGAATCAATGTCTCATTAACTCTATGCTTTTCTGAATCCCCATCTGCCCATACAAATGTCTAATATCCAACAAATACTTCCAAATGTCCATTATTGTTCCTACTGTTTGTGCGTCTAACAACCCACTCCTCCACTCAATGTCCATCTTAGCCTTTACTCCCTGTCTTTATATAAATTGCAGCAATCTTCATTTTTAGTCCTTTGAACTGCTACAATTCATTCTTTATGTTTACTAAAATGTATTTCCAAACATACTTTGATGCTCAGTCAATATAAAATTTTCTGTGATGAGTCACCCAAATGTACAATTATTATAATTAGTTTTTTAAATCAACAATATTTTCTATCTGGTAATTGACTCTTTACAGGATATGTATTTTATTAGAACATTTATTTTATAAAAAAATGATAGCTGGTAATTTACAACATATGTTAAAGGGCCACTGAAGTTACCATATGAGCTCTGCACCATTTGATAGAAGGTGAAAAATCATGTGGAGAAGGTGTTTTCCTTTTTAAATCTGATGATGATTTCATGCAGCTCTGTTCAATAGAAGTAAGACTATTGCAGTGTGTTGCCTCTGCCTAAATTAGTAATGAGCTTTGAACTGCACATTTGTAAATAATATTTATTAGAATCGGGGGTAAAACATTTGTTTCAGGGAGTGGCTATGTCATGTGTGACTATTTGGATATATTCTAGTAGCTAAGGCAACAACTGGTCATGTAGTACTACAAGTTAAGCTGTAGTCTATGGAGCGGAAGGGCCCCGGTTCAAGTGTTAATATGCCTTTTTTGTTGTTTAGTATTAGAAGTATATTATGTAGTTTATATAATAAAGCAAAGGTTAATATAATAAAGCGAAGGTTAATATGAGGTGATAAATAAATATATATATATATATATATATATATATATATTTTTTTTTTAAATAATTAAATGAGTTAACATTATCATATCACCTAAATCACACAGGCCCCCATGCTAATTAAGCAGTGTAATTTGCGGTATATTATAAATCGGCTGCTATTTTTTCCCTGCGTTACACATTCATGTTAATCTTTTTATTCGCTACATTAGGGCACTCAGCCCACATCCATTAATTCTGCTTTATCTGCAAAAGATTTCACTGTAGGAAGTATGAGTTCACTCATAATATTACACCAAACCAAGCTTTACGGGTGAGAAACGGCTCTAGGAACCAATAGAAAATGAGAATGTTATTAATGAGTGAGAACAAGCACAGTAACTGCGAAAAGGAACCATTATATTAATATATATAAATATATTCTTTTTTTTTAATTTATTTATATATTTTAAAACTAAACAGATGTGACAATTGTATTTATAGAGTCAATAATAAATATGTTTATTTAATATATATATATGTATATATATATATATATATATATATATATATATAGTATCTCAAAAAAGTGAGCACACCACTCACATTTTATTATATCTTTTCATGTGACAACACTGAAGAAATGTGACAACATTGAAGAAAGTGTCACTCTGCTACAATGTTAAGTAGTAAATGTACAGCCTGTATAACCGTGTAAACTTACTGTCCCCTCAAAATAACTCAACACACAGCCATTAATGTCTAAACCATTGGCAACAAAAGTGAGTACACCCCTAAGTGGAAATGTCCAAATTGGGCCCACTTAGACATTTTCCCTCCCCGGTGTAATGTCACTCAGGTGTGAATGGGGAGCACGTGTGTTGAATATGGTGTTATCGCTCTCACATTCTCTCACACTGGTCACTGGAAGTTCAACATGGTACCTCATGGCTAAAAATTCCCTGAGAATCTAAAAAAAAACAGTTGTTGCTCTACATAAAGATGGCCTAGGCTATAAGAAGATTGCCAAGACCCTGAAAATGAGCTGCAGCACGGTTGGCAAGACCATACAGCGGTTACACAGGACAGGTTCCACTCAGAACAGGGCTGACCATCGTCGACCAAAGCAGTTGAGTGCACGTGCTCAGCGTCATATGCAGAGGTTGTCTTAGAGAAAAAGACATATGAGTGCTGCCAGTATTGCTGGAGAAGTTGAAGGGGTGGGGGGTCAGCCTGTCAGTGCTCAGACCATACACTGTACACTGCATCAAATTCGTCTGCATGGCTGTCATCCCAGAAGGAAGCCTCTTCTAAAGATGATGCACAAGAAAGCCCGCAAACAGTTTGCTGAAGAAAAGAAGACTAAGGACATGGATTACTGGAACCATGTGCTGTGGTCCGATGAGACAAGATAAACTTATTTGGTTCAGATGGTGTCAACCGTGGGTTGAGGCAACCAGATGAGGAGTACAAAGACAAGTGTGTCTTGCCTACAGTCAAGCATGGTGGTGGGAGTGTCATGGTCTGGGCCTGCATGAGTGCTGCCGGCACTGGGGAGCTACAGTTCATTGAGGGAACCATGAATGCCAACATGAACTGTGATATACTGAAACAGAGCATTATCCCCTCGCTTCGGAGACTGGGCCGCAGGGCAGTATTCCAATATGATAACGACCCCAAACACACCTCCAAGATGACCACTGCCTTGCTAAAGAAGCTGATGGTAAAGGTGATGGACTGGCCAAGCATGTCTCCAGACCTAAACCCTATTGAGCATCTTGGGCATCTCCTCAAGCAGAAGGTGGGGAGTGGAAGGTCTCTAACATCCACCAGCTCTGTGATGTCTTCATGGAGGAGTGGAAGAGGACTCCAGTGGCAACCTTGAAGCTCTGGCAAACTCCATGCCCATGAGGGTTAAGGCAGTGCTGGAAAATAATGGTGGCCACACAAAATATTGACAATTTGGGCCCAATTTGGACATTTCCACTTATGAGGTGTACTCACTTTTGTTGCCAACGGCTGAGACATTAATGGCTGTGTGTTGAGTTATTTTGAGGGGATATCAAATTTACACTGTTATACAGGCTGTACACTTACTACTTAACATTGTAGCAGAGTGTCACTTTCTTCAATGTTGTCACATGAAAAGATATAATAAAATATTTACAAAAATGTGAAGGGTCTACATATATATATAATGATACCTTAGAGCATCTATAAACATCTGTTAAGTCTTATTAGTGGGGATGGGGGATTAACATAGCTTCTTGTGTCATTACCACTCCTGCACATTATCTATTCCCTGCATCAACTACTGCTTCGGGTGTATTTTTCTCTCTCTCTTTCTCTGTCTCAAACACACTCACTCTCTCTGGTAACAGCTCTGTCTGTGCTGATCTCTGGTGAGGGGTGGAGCTGGCAGAACAGCAGAGAGAAGGAAGCAGCCAGGCTGGGCCCTATCCCATCAGTAACTTTAGGGCTGACATCAGTGTTCTCCTATTATTTGAGGAAGACACAACAGCTGAGTAATGGGTTAAAATTGGTCCGCAAATTCTCCAAGCTGATTGGGGGGATCAGGTGCCTAAGTATACACCCCTAGGTACTTCAACTTAATCATTAGAGGGATTTTTAGATATTAATAAACATAAAAGGTTTATGAAATGTGCTGCATTTAGCAAGGAGGCTTTTTGCCGAAGGATTGCAGAAATGTAATATTCCATTACATGTATGCCTTTAAATACATTGAGATCCAATTTACTTTGCTCTTAAACAATTTTGAGATATTGGGATTAGCATTGGAGTCATATTTATTATTGTTATACAAAAAATAAGCATATGATTACTTGAACCTTTACCCTCCAACTCCATAGTATGTAGCTTTACATGGTCTGCAATTTGTATCGCTAATCCTATCATTTTGTAAAACACATACAAATATCTACATAGAACGAATGCTAATGTTGGAACCTGTAACTTTTATACATGTATTGAATCTATAATATATTTGTGTGTTGGTAAATCTGTTGTCTTAAACATTTTTTTGTTCTAATTTTGTTTTAATTCAATGTCTTCCACTTTTTTTTAATGATGTATTTATTAATACACATGATATATTCAGTATATATATATATATATATATATATATATATATATATATATATATATATATACTTTAGATAGATAGATAGATACCGTATTGGTCCAAATATAAGCCACACCTTTTTTCCGATTTTTGAGCTTGCGAGTTACTGGTGCAGCTTATATTCGCAACCGTAAAAAAAAAATCATTGGCGATTTGCAAACTTTGCTTATTAGGTGTGCGGCTTCTATTCGCAAACGCAAAATGACTGCTGATTTGCGCGATTGCGAGTTAAGGGTTATTTTCGTGCTTGAGACTGCGGTATTGAATAGCGATTTACGGTTTTAGTGATTCTAACATGCTGTAAGACCTGTAACCTGCAAAAAAATCTACAGTGCTAATTAGAAAGCCTGTTTCTTGCAATGGCTGATCACTTTGAGAGTCTTTTTCTCTCCAATTTTACGGGTGCGGCTTATATTTGAGTACTATCTTTTTTCTATTTTTTCCCCTTGAACTTTACGGGTGCGGCTTATATGCGGGTGCGTTTTATATTCGGACCAATACGGTAGATAGACAGATAGATAGATAGATAGATAGATAGATAGATAGATAGATAGATAGATATTTGTAATTAAATAAGCACATTAGTTAAGCAAAAATCAAGAAAAAAGCATGGGAATCAAACCATTACTTTAACAATTAAATACATTAATTGAAATATACATTTACCATTAAAGCAACACACTCTGCCTTAGAGTTAAGTATAAAATGTATATATGTAATAGAAAGTATAACAGTTACATACACTTTATTATATATGCAGATTCTAGTGGCAGAGCTTCAAGGGCTAAACTAAAATGACAATTCTTGACAATTCAATTTTAAAAATATAAAAAACATTTTTATTTGCTTTATCCCTCTCTAATTGATGGTACAGAGCATTTTCCTAAAAGTTCATATACCCACTGGTTTTCTATAATTACATAGGACTAGATCACGGTAGAACCAGTAAATCCACAGCAAACAGCTGTTAAGTATAAATTGTCATTTTGGCAGGTTCATTTTAGTAATATAATTTATTTATAAAGTGCCAACATACAGCCTTATTAAATTGTGATTCGGCCAATTGAAAAGGGCTCTATATAAGCACATAGCATGTTTTTTTACAGAAGTTTTCAGTTAGTGAAGACCTTGCTTTGGTATAGATCTTCACTAACTAAAAACATCTGTAAAAAAAATATGCTATCTAACTATCGCCCTATCTCTCTACTTCCCCTGGCTTCCAAACTGCTGGAGCGGCTCATCTATAACCGCCTTACCAGTTTTATCTCCTCTAACTCTCTTCTGGACACTTTCCAATCCGGCTTTCGGCCCCATCACTCCACTGAGACAGCCCTCATAAAAGTCACCAATGACCTGCTCACCGCCAAGTCTAAAGGTCACTTTTCTATTTTGCTTCTTCTGGATCTCTCTGCCGCCTTTGACACAGTTGACCATTCAATTCTACTCCACATTCTCTCCTCCCTCGGCATTCGAGACATTGCTCTCTTGTGGTTCTCATCATACCTCCAAGAACGATCATTTAGCGTCTCCTTCTCCGGCACATCTTCTTCTCCTCACCCCCTGTCTATTGGCGTACCCCAAGGATCAGTCCTAGGACCCTCCTCTTCTCCATCTACACATCCTCACTCGGCACCCTAATACATTTTTTTGGGTTCCAGTACCATCTCTATGCAGATGACACCCAAATCTATCTCTCAGCACCAGATCTATCACCCACTCTTCTAGCACACGTCTCCGACTGCCTCTCTAGTATATGCTCTTGGATGTCCGCCCACCATCTGAAACTAAACATGTCTAAGACTGAACTCTTAATCTTCCCACCCTCTACTACAGCTTTAATTCCTCACATCTCTCTCTCTGTCAACAATGCCATCATCACTCCCACCTCCCAAGCCCGTTGTCTCAGGGTTCTACTGGACCCTGCCCTCTCTTTCATCCCACACATACAGTCTCTAACCAAATCCTGTCTTTTCCATCTAAAAAACATATCCAAAATATGCCATTACCTTACACAAGACACTACTAAGATTCTAATACACTCTCTCATCATTTCTCGTCTTGACTATTGCAACTCGCTCCTTGTTGGCCTGACCATCACACGCCTCTCCCCACTTCAATCCATAATAAATGCCTCCGCCAGACTCATCTTCAGTACACATCGTTCAGTGTCAGCAGCTCCTCTTTGTCAATCACTTCACTGGCTTCTCTTAGCCTCCAGAATAAAGTTTAAAATCTTGACCCTAACTTATAAAGCCCTCAACAACAGCGCACCCCCATACATCTCTGCTCTCATCTCCAAATACTCCCCCACACACCCTCTTCGATCTGCTAACGACCTTCTTCTTTCTACCACTCTTGTCACCTCCTCTCACTCCCGCCTCCAGGACTTTTCTCGCGCTGCCCCAATTCTCTGGAACTCCTTGCCTCGCTTCACCAGACTATCCTCCTGTCTTAAATCCTTCAAAACATCAATAAAAACGCACCTCTTTAAAGAAGCCTATGAGGCTCAGAGACACTGGCTGGGCTAGCCAAGGAGCATCTGATTGCAGCCCAAGGTAAACCATAGTTTCAGGGAATTAGGTAATTCCATGTAGGCCAGTAGGTTTTAATATTGGTTACCAATGTCCAGAACAAGCTCAAGGTGATTTGGGAGGGTTCCTTCCAAATCTTCCAAAAGCTAGCTGACACCACCTGTGTAATAGCTCTTGTTTTTTTGTATACTATATGTGGCTAAATAACAAGATGAATACTGACTCTTACCCTATGCCCAGAGTAGATAAACTGCTAGAGATACTAGGCCAGGCAAATGACATGAGCACTCTGGTCTACTGACAGACCCATACTCTCACAATTTCTTGGTCCAGACAAATAACTTTTTTTTTTTAAACTATTAGGTGGGGGGAGGGAAGAGATAGAAGTAATGGGGTAGAAAGTGTAGAGGGGGTAAGGAACACATTAACTAGTCATGGGGGAGAAGATGGGGGAGGGTTAGTACAGTCAATAGGGAGGTATTGCTAAGTAACTCAGGTACAGTGGCAGGCACTGCAGAACTACAGACTCATAACATAACGTGTATGCTTGCTAATGTCAGAAGCTTGGAAGGAAAAAAGAGGGATTTGTCTGTATGCTAAGCCTGAATTTAATCCTATTGTCAAAGAAGATGAAATGAGTTATGATGGAACTAGCGGTAATGTTGAATGTTTCTGGGTAGAGTTAAATAGCGGAGCAGCAAATTCTAAAAGCAAATTAGTAGGTGTATGCTATAAACCCACAAATATAACTGAAATTGCGGAAATGCATTTATTGTTGCAGATTGGAAATGCAGCTAAGCATGATCAAGTTCTAATAATGGTAGATTTTAATTACTCTGAAATAAACTGGATAAATGAGACCAGCAGTTCAGGTGAGCAGGTTCTTGAGTACACTCAGAGATCATTATCTGGCCCAGGTTATACAAGAACCTACTAGAAATGGGGCTATCTTGGATTTAGTTATCACAAATAATATTGATATAGTATCAAATGTTGAAATAGGGCAACCTTTGGGAAACAGTGATCACAACACAGTCTCATTTGAGATTTAATTAAAAAACATACCTGTAAGGGGCTAACGAAAACTCTTAATTTTAAAAGGGCAGATTTAAACGGTGTAAGGGCAGCAATACAACGTATAAACTGGGACAGAGAACTGATAGGTAAAATACTGAACATAAATGGACAATGTTCAAACCCTTACTAAATAAACATACTTATCACCATATACCATGTGGAAATAAAAGTAAAAGGAGTAAATCCCAACCCATGTGGCTTAACATTGAGGTAGAGATGAACATGAGGAGTAAAAAAACAAGCATTTAAATTATACAAACAAGAGGAGACAGAGACTGCTTTACGTAAGTACAATGAAATCAACAAGGCTTGCAAAAGGGCTATTAGACAGGCTAAAATCAAAAATAAAAAGTTAGATGCAAAGAAGAGTAAGACTAACCCTAAAATATTTTTTAAATATATTAATGGGAGGAAGGCCAGGAAGGAAGCTATAGGAACATTACAATGTGACACAGGCCGTCTGATAATTAGTGACCAGGAAAAGGCAGATGAGCTAAATAGGTTATTTTCTTCTGTATACACACGGGAGGTACCAGTGGTTGGGTCACTGTAACATAATGGGTCTACACTACCTTCACCAAATAACTGGTTAACGCAGAAATAAATCCAAAAGTGGTTGGAAAAAATAAATGTTAATAAAGCACCGGGTCCTGATGAAATACATCACTCAACACAGGGTCAGTACCAGATGACTGGAGAAAGGCAGAGGTGATACCTATATTTAAGAAGGGAGCAAGAGCAAATCTGGGGAATTATAGACCAGTGAGTCTTACTTCGGTAGTTTGAAAGCTTTTAGAAGGGTTAATAAGGGTTAATATACAAACAGGATTATAAGTAGGAGCCAACATGGATTTATGAAGGATAGGTCATGTCAAACAAACCTAATTAGTTTCTATGAGGAGGTTAGTAGGAACTTGGATCAAGACAGCTCAGTGGATGTAGTCTATTTGGATTTTGCAAAGGCTTTTGATACAGTGCCACATGGGAGACTATTGAACAAACTAAGGTATACAGGATTTGCCATAAATATTTACTTATGGATTGAGAGCTGGCTAAAAGACAGGAAGCAAAGGGTTGTGGTAAATGGAACAAACTCGGATTGGACTAATGTGGTAAGTGGGGTTCGTCAGGGTTCAGTATTAGGTCCCCTTCTTTTTAACATATTTATTAATGACTTGGAAGTGGGATTGGAGTGTGGTGTCTCCATGTTTGCTGATGACACAAAGTTGTGGAAGGTAATGAAATCTGAAAATGATGCACTTTCCCTCCAAAGGGATTTGCATAAATTAGAGCAATGGGCATCTAAGTGGCAGAGGAGATTTAATACGAATAAATGTAAAGTTATGCACCGGGGAAGTTATGTAAAATGTAAAGTTATGCACCGGGGAATAGCAATTTATATTGTTAGTGGAGTAAAACTAGGGGTATCAGATATTGAAATGGATTTGGGAGTACTTATGGACAACCCCCTAGCTAACAGTGCTCAATGCCAAGCAGCATCTGCAAAGGCAAGTACAATATTTGCATGTATTAAGAAGGGTATAGAAGCAATGGAAGCAAATATAATTCTGCAACCAGACAAATCCCTAGTATGCCCTCATTTGGAATATGGAGTACAATTTTGAGGAACTATATAATAAAGGACATTTTAGAGCTGGAAAAAGTACAGAGAAGGGCAACAAAGCTAATAAATGGAATGGATGGGGCTAAGTTATGAATAAAGACTAACCAAATTAAACTTATTTACTCTAGAAAAAAGGTGTCTAAGAGTTGATATGATTATCTTAAATAAATATATCCAGGGTCAATACAAGGCTTTGTCAACGGAACTTTTTGTGTCAAGAGGTTTTCAACTGACAAGGGGACATCCTTTGAGATTAGAAGTAAAAAGAGTGAAGAGAGTTCACCTTAAAGAAGGAAAAGGGTTCTTCATAGTAAGGGTGGTTAATCTGTGGAATTCTCTACCAAAGGAGGTGGTGACAGCGGATTTGATAGATAACTTTAAAAAGGGAATGGATATATTTTTAAATAAAAAAGGCATTAAGGGCTATCCTGAATAAATAGAGAGTGAGTATTGATCCAGGGGTGAATCCGATCGCCAGTATATGGGTCAGGGAGGAATCTTATATTTTTTTCCCTGTTGAGACAATTGGCAAAGTTTCGATTGGTGTTTTTTTTTCTGTTTGTCTGTTGTGCTGGCTCAACAGTGTGGCCTTGGTCTATGGTTACCAGACTCATAACTTTGCTGTCCAATATAGGCAGGGTAGAGCTTATGAAAATGCTAATGGTCTGTCGAGGGTATTGGACACCTCAGATCTCCAGTCACTCAAAACCTGTTTACATTGCCTGTTAACTGGAAGGGGGAGTTATTGTGATGACAGCCTTTATGATGGAGAAGCCTGAGGTGAACTGTTGTGGTGTTGTGGGTTTATATAACAACAGTAACAGTTGCATTCTGAACATTTGTGGTACCTTTAATGTCATCTGTCTATTCACCATTCTGAACTAGAGCAGCTGTGAACTAAGCCCATGTCATTCAGTTGTGCAGAGTCACTTACCAACTGCCATTTTCCAAGATCCTGAAGCAAGCCTCCTTCCTGGGAAATCTTCAGCATTGATACACAGAAACCCAAAGAAGGAAGCAAACTGGTGGGATCCATTCATTGGCCAGTCGTGTTCATCCCTTTTTATGAAAAACAAACTCCAGTGGGATCCCATTTCCATCAAAATGGACACAGCAACAAAGAGCTGAGACTTGCAACATTGACGAGGAACTTTCAGATACAGAATGACATACAGAAAGATTTGGGAAATTTGTCTCTCTGATCCATGAATTAAATCATGACAAAGAACTCCTGTCACATTATTCGATATAACTCTATCATGTCTTCATTCATCAAAGTAGTTTTGTTGTTTTTGATGCCCCAATCTGAATCTATCTCTTCATATCATCACTGTACTATTCATCCTTTTTGTCTGTGTAATGTAATGAAATGGCAGATCCCGATGTATATACTATAGAAGATTTTTCTTTATTTCAAATCTCACACTGTAATTACTCTTAGTTAGTCAACAAAAGTTTCACATTTTACTCTTTTGTTTCTTGTTTTTTCCATGATTTACATGGTACTACTTTATTATCTATTGTGATAATGATATGAATCTTTATGAAACAATTAGAAATAGTTCACTTTTGAAACAGCGAACCCATTACAAGCAAATGTTTTTACAAGGAAAATGTTTAAAATTATATCTGCTCAGTGGATGCAACCTGGACGATTGGGTGTTATAAGGTTGAAAAGAGTGTACACACTTGATTGACAGGATTAAGATATAAGTACAAAAAAGAGGAGAAAAAAGTACACCTTTAATTCCCAAGACAGCCACCTCCCCCAAAGGACCATCCATATAAATATCTACAGACAAAAGTCATAACTCAAACCCATATAGTATAAAATATAACTTTTATTAAATATATAAACATAAAATATTAAAATATGCTGCACGTCTCCCAGATAGCACAAAGAAGTGTCATATATCAACCTCACTTGTATACAAGATAATATATAAGACTAAGTGTGCTTAATACAAGGTCCAAATACCTATAATAAATATATTCAATATGCAGAGTTATAAATAAAGCACACAGAATAATCAATAGGGTATCTCAACCAATTTCATTGAAAAGTAGGAAGTATGCAACCAGTAGGTGATGAAATAATGTACCACTGTGGCCCTATTTACATACAAATAGTGGATTAGGCAGATAAGGGCCCACTATTTACCCACTAATCTGCCTATGAAAAGCTAATCTATACTCCCTATCTGGGACTATTCACACCACTGGTGCACTTACCTACTCTCCAATGAATAATAGGTGAATACCATAGCCAGAGGTACAAACACTACAGTGCAGATCGGTTACTCTCTAAGGAGTGACGTCATCATCGGGAGACACGCAGCTCGGATCCGACGCGCACGTTTCGCGTCAGCTTCCACAGGGATCATAAGAACTGAAGAGGGCGCTTTGGTTTATATAGCGTGAGTAGGACGGTTCAATAAGATCTCTCATCTGTATGGTTGAAATAAATCTAACCGTCTCTTTTGTATTGGTTCTCAACCTAGGAGACAATAAATTGTCTCTTTCAGTGTGAAGAGCTCTATGATAGGCTTTTTTTATAGAGGAATTGCTATACCCTCTATTTTTCAATCGGTTCCTCAACTCATCTGCTCTAACTTTGAACAGTTCTGTATTGGAGCAGTTAAGTTACGTCTTACACGCAGAAATTCCCCTACAGGTATGGCACGAAGAGTCGGAGGGAAATGTGAGCTAGAATGATGTATAGTGCTATTCGTAGAGCTTGGTTTCCGATAAAGGTCAGTGGATATTACGATCAGTAAAGATGAAGAGGGCAGGATTATCACTGACCTTTATCGGAAACCAACCTCTACGAATAGCACTTTACATCATTCTAGCTCACATTTCCCTCCGACTCTTCGTGCCATACCTGTAGGGGAATTTCTGCGTGTAAGACATAACTGCTCCAATACAGAACTGTTCAAAGTTAGAGCAGATGAGTTGAGGAACCGATTGAAAAATAGAGGGTATAGCAATTCCTCTATAAAAAAAGCCTATCATAGAGCTCTTCACACCGAAAGAGACAATTTATTGTCTCCTAGGTTGAGAACCAATACAAAAGAGACGGTTAGATTTATTTCAATCTTTAATGAGGATTGGCGCAAAATAGAGGATATCTTGAAAAGACATATTAATGTCTTAAAGACGGATACCCACATAGCAACTCTGATTGGAGCCAAAATTGACACTGGATGGAGACGATCTAAAAACATCCGTGATATCCTTGTTCAGAGTCACTTCTGTAAAAAGAAGAAAAATATCAGACCTTTGCCAGATGGCACTTTTGGATGTGGACATTGCAAATTTTGTCCTTTTATGTGCAAAATCAACAACATTACTGATAGAACTGGAAAAATAAGATACTTAAAAGGCTTTTTCAATTGCGGCACTTCTGCTGTTATATATTGTTTGCAATGTCCTTGCCAACAGAAATATGTTGGTATTACTAGTAGAGAGCTTAGAAAAAGGCTTGGCGAACATCTTTGCAATATACGTAACAGTATTACTGATGTTGCTAAAGGTAAGACTCTTACTTCAGTAGCAAAACATTTTTTTGAAAAACACCACTCAAAACCCATACTTAAATGTTGGGTATTGGAAAAAATTAGTTTGGGGATAAGAAAAGGTAATCTTGAATCAGAACTACTCAAGGCAGAAAGCAAATGGATAGCTTTACTTAACACTGTAGTCCCAGGTGGACTCAATGAATATAACAACTTCAGCATATTTTTGTAAAGGCTGTATGTATGCCCTCATCAGTAGTCTATCTACGTGACTATAATAATATTGTTTGATCTTACTTACGTGTTGTAACATGATTCTATTCAATCCTATATTGGATCAAGTGGAATTGTTAGAGATGTTATTTATAATCAATGTAGTTGATCATGACAAGTTATCTCCTCCCTTTTTCACCGAGGACTCATTTGAGCCCCTGATTTATCCCACTGCTTTGGAAATCCATGTTTCTTTGATATATCAATCACTGCTGTATACAACTATACTTAAATATCTTTAGCGGTATTGTAGCAACATCATTTTGTTTCTGATGCAATTGTATCTTTATATATGCAGATTCTATATGTGAGTAATTTAGGATTGTTTTTAGGATACTTTATTTATCTAACTTTATATATCCATCCTAAAGCGCTTCATTAAGCATTTTCAACTTTGACCATTACAAGTTATTTCCCTTTTATTTATGGAGGAATTTATTGAACCGCTGATCTATCCCCTTGCTTTGAAAACCCATGTCTCCAAGATATATTTAATACTGCCATATACAATCGGGACAAGCAATATTATACTAAATATCTTTTGTGATATTTTGGTAACATTACATTATATCGGATACAATTGTATCTTTATTTATGTAAACTTTATTTGTGTCTAATTTAAGACTGTGTTTGAGGACACTTTATTTTGTTTATTTTTGTCTATTTCAGTTTTATATATCCACCTTAAGCGCTTATTCAAGCATTTCCACCTTTAGTTCTAACTTCCTTTTGTTTCCATAGCCCTGGTCACAAGACAGTTGATTGCAAACAACATACAGATGAGAGATCTTATTGAACCGTCCTACTCACGCTATATAAACCAAAGCGCCCTCTTCAGTTCTTATGATCCCTGTGGAAGCTGGCGCGAAACGCACGCGTCGGATCCGAGCTGCGTGTCTCCCGATGATGACGTCACTCCTTAGAGAGTAACCGATCTGCACTGTAGTGTTTGTACCTCTGGCTATGGTATTCACCTATTATTCATTGGAGAGTAGGTAAGTGCACCAGTGGTGTGAATAGTCCCAGATAGGGAGTATAGATTAGCTTTTCATAGGCAGATTAGTGGGTAAATAGTGGGCCCTTATCTGCCTAATCCACTATTTGTATGTAAATAGGGCCACAGTGGTACATTATTTCATCACCTACAGGTTGCATACTTCCTACTCTTCAATGAAATTGGTTGAGATACCCTATTGATTATTCTGTGTGCTTTATTTATAACTCTGCATATTGAATATATTTATTATAGGTATTTGGACCTTGTATTAAGCACACTTAGTCTTATATATTATCTTGTATACAAGTGAGGTTGATATATGACACTTCTTTGTGCTATCTGGGAGACGTGCAGCATATTTTAATATTTTATGTTTATATATTTAATAAAAGTTATATTTTATACTATATGGGTTTGAGTTATGACTTTTGTCTGTAGATATTTATATGGATGTTCCTTTGGGGGAGGTGGCTGTCTTGGGAATTAAAGGTGTACTTTTTTCTCCTCTTTTTTGTACTTAATACTTACACTGCCTAAGACAATCATATGCTTTTGTTCTGTTAATTTTTTTACGTATTCATACCATATTACTATTTACAACTAGTATTACCCCATTTTTTGATTTATTGGCCTTTTTTTGTAAAGGATTAAGATATAACACAGCAAATATCCTGATAGTAAGGAGACTGACAACTACCACGTTATTAGTTATGCAATGAGAATGGTAAAGATCCAATAGTGGAGGCTAGGTTTTTAGTGCACCATACCATGAGACTGATATATTGTACAGAGTAAGAAGTACAAAATCTGGGATGCAGGGGACATTTTAGGGCAGCATATCACAGACTGGGAGTTTGAGCAGAAAAAGTATAGGATCTGGGGCTTTTTATTGGGTGCACTGTTGTTAAGTTTGCTCATAGGAAATTTACCACACCATTAATGGCTTCACATTACTACTGGTAATCTTTAACGTTTAGTAAGTATTTTCCCTAGACCATAATCATTATTTAAACAGAGCTTTTGAGCTGCTCATGTACTTTGACATTCCTTAATGCATAAAATAGTTAAGTGCGTGGGAATACACTGTGACCTGTCTTCTTTTCTCTGTAATATATCTACTAAGAAAGTTTCAGGATACATTACAGCTAAAAAGAATGAAATGTGTAAGAATGTAACAAAAATGCAAGTAAACTTCTGAACCCATTAGCAAAACTCTTACTATTAGTAGTGATTGAAATAAAGTAAAACTCCTATAATCGTTCTATTTTGTCCTTTCAAGCATCATTGAAACCAATGTCAATGGCCCTCAATTTCATTACAATTTTGACACATTCCAGTACCATTTTTTTTAGGTTAAAAGCAAAAGTTACTATGAGATTCTTCTTTATAAAAATTCTAAGTTTTAAAGAAAACCATTCAACATGAAAAATTAGAACAATACTGCAGCAGTTGTAGGCAATTCATTTGCGCAGAATTCCCCAGCATTGTCATATATTTGTAGAAATTAAGGTCATGAATATGTAATTTTGCTAGGATACCTCTTAGTCCTGTCTCTTATGTCCCACATTGGCATGTAATTTTTCATTGTGAACACAGTATTAATCAGTGGCTTCCAATTTTGTTTCTTTGTTTTCCAAAAATGGCATAACTCGACTAATCTAGTTAGTGGCAGTCCTAAAACAAATTCATATTATTATTGTTGTTATTGTTATTATTAATATTATTATTATTATTATTATTATTATTATTACTACCGGTTATATATAAAGCACCTACATTTTATGCACTACTATTCAGCCAGAGGAGTTACAGTTTTAGTTAGAACTGAGCCAAGCAATATGGAAGGATGTGACAACAAACATTTGAAGTAAAGGGCTAGTACAATGTTAATCCAGTTGTTAATGCAAATTTTAACAGATGATCTATTGGTTGCTCTGAATTACAATATCTCATTATACCAATTTTCTGAAGTTGATCCAGACCTGAATTTAAAACCTAGTGTGCATACTGCAGTCAATTACACATTTTCAAATTACAAATTTCACATTTATCGGCTTGATTTAAGTTAAATTAAGGATGAGAACAGCAAACATATTCTATTTCCTGTAAGTTCTTTGTCCCAGTCTATATGCAGTATTGTTGCCCGTAGCCCATTAAAGTTAGCCCTTTTAAAATTTAGCGTTATGGTGGCCCCTTACAACTCTGTTTTTTGTATTCAATCTCAAATGATACTGTGTTGTGATCACTGTTCCCCAAGGGTTCCCCTATTTTAACATTTGATATTATATCAATATTACTTGATATGACTAAATCCAAGATGGCCCCATTTCTAGTAGGTTCTTATATTACCTGGGCCAGATAATGATCCCTGAGTATACTCAAGAACCTGCTCCCCTTAGCTGAGCTGCTGGTCTCATTTATCCAGTTTCAGGGTAATTAAAGTCTCCCATTATTAGAACTTGCCCATGTTTAGCTGCATTTCCAATCTGTAACAATAATTGTATTTCCTCACTTTCAGCTATATTTGGGGGTTTATAGCATACTCCCACCAATATACGTTTAGAATTAGCTCCTCCACTATTTAGCTCAACCCACAAAGATTCAATGATGCCGTTAGTGCCAGCATAAATATCTTCTCTGACTATAGGCTTAAATTCAGGATCAACATACAGACAGATCCCTCCTCCTCTTTTACCATTTCCCCAATCTTTCCTAAATAGGTTATAACCATCCAGATTAACAGTCCAGTCATGAGATTCATCCCACCATGTTTCAGTAATGCCTGTTAAGCCCCATTTTTCTTGTACTGCTAATATTTCTAGCTCGTCCATTTTCCCAGGCAAACTTCTTGCATTAGCAAGCATACACTTTATGTTGCTATGGCTCTGCCATTGTGAAGTGCTTGCCACTGTATTTGAGGCCCCTATTAATACCTCCCTACTATCTATTGTAACCCTCCCCCTTCTCCTCCCCCATGGTTAACTAATTCATCCCTTTCCCTCTCTACCCTATATACCTCAATACTTCTATATAGTCCCTCCCCCCCACCTACAAGTTTAAAAACAAGTTTATTCCTGCAGCATTTCACTTGAGAATATGTTTTAAGTGCCTTTATATTATTCCATTTCTTTCTTTATTTTTTCAAATTCCGTGATTCTTTTTCTTAAGCACTTGTCAAATTAAAAAATTGCCAATCGTAACTGTTTACTTAAAGTGCTTGTGCTTTTGTGACTTTATGCAAAATAATTCATTTATATTATTCTTGTGTTAAAAAATAAACCTTATACCTTAAAAATGTAAGGCATGTTTGGGCTGTGCTCCTTGATATCCAAGGATCATTTCCCAAGTAGAAGACTCTGCTATGTGTCAGCATGTTGTATTTGTGCTGTGTGAACTATCATCCGTGCATTGTATCAACAAATATCAATGTTATATCATCTTTATAAATTGTATTTTGTAAATTTCTCAGAAAAAGTAATGTGGTGGAGATTAAGTGTAAAAACTGTAGAAACTGTTCAGTTTTACATATTTCCAATAGATCTGTGTGAATACAATTACTTAGCAGTAAAAGTCATTGGATT
Organism: Discoglossus pictus; assembly: GCA_027410445.1. Classification (NCBI taxonomy): domain Eukaryota; kingdom Metazoa; phylum Chordata; class Amphibia; order Anura; family Alytidae; genus Discoglossus; species Discoglossus pictus. The sequence goes on along the minus strand of CM050163.1, from coordinate 504,707,008 downwards.
ATATTTGGTCTTCAGAAGAATGTCAACGTTCTTGCTCAAAATTTTCATATGGAACTATATTTTGCACTTTCTCCCATGATAGATTTTTGTGGTAAATTAATAGAGACCTTCACCACTCCATGCCTTTCACTCAGAAGTTTCCAGTAGATATAAAATTGATTTCTGGTACATAAAAATGGTACATAAAAAAAGAGAAATTTGCACTGTAATATAAGATATGTGTCTCTTTATAGCGGAAACTTTTGAGTAATATGTGTAGCGTGAGTAGTGTCTTCCATTATTTCTATTACTTGATCTTAAAGGTATATCTAAGACTCCCTGTTTTTACCTTTTTCTAATCTAACACATGCTGTTTATATCAGAAACACACATGGAGTCATTCTATACACATACAGATCTAGGATCTATCCTGGTATGTGCACGCACTGCACGGGAAGCCTCCTAGTGCCGGGGGCGCTGCTTCCTGCATCCTGATGTACTCCCTAACCCCTAACCCTAATGCCCTACACCCCTTGCCTGTCCTAACATTAACCCCCTACACCAGTTACCGTCCCTAACCTTAAACCTAACCCCCTAATCCTAACTCTAAGCCTCTAACCCATACACCCCCTTGCTGGTCCTAATCTCCTTACCCTCTTAGCCTAATCCTAACCCCCTAAAAGTAACTTCCTAACCCTAAGCCCCTAACCCCCTAACCCTCTAAACCTAACCCGAAAACCCCTAACCACTTACCGGCCACTAAAGACAGCTACATTGGGACATGGGCGGCGCGCTTCTTGTGCGTGCACATAACAGGATAGGTCCCAGATGTATTTTATTTAAAAATAAAACTTGTTTCCCACACCCCAAAGCTGCTTACATTTGATACCTACCAATAGAAACACTGCATTCAAATACAGATATTAACACGTTACTAATCTTCAAGCAGGCAGCAGCTCAATGCAGAGATCTACAGATCAGTGTCTGATTCTCCCTGTTTCCTTCTAGAGGGGGATAACACAACCCACAATTCATTCCTGCACAAACTGCCATCAATAACTGTTACATTGCATTAAAATGTATAGCTTGCTTGTGATTGCCCAAAACTAAGATGGGTAGAGAGGTTAGACAAATTGTGGCTCACTGGAGAAAGAACTCAGTATATTTGCCAGAATAATCTTATGGATAAAGGTGACCAGAGACATAATGATAGATGTGCCTGGCGTGCCGTGGTCTTTAGGGAGACGGAGGGTTGGAAATGACTGAACGACTGAACAACAAAAATGATCATCATACTTTGAAGATTACATTTTAACACTATGGTCATTCTTTGGACAAAGAACTACCCACAAAAAGTTATTATTGAATATGCAAAATAAATCCTTTCTATAAATTATATTATCAGTTATTAAAAAAGTCTCCGCAGGGCACTGGCTTCAATCTAAAGTTCCTTTAGAAGAAGCTTTATTTTCACACCTTAAGTTAGCTTTCCATATAGATTGGTCAGTGGTGAGCTTAAATAAAGAACCAAGGGTAACTAGGCAGATTTGAGATTCCTATATACAAATATTGTATATTATGAAAAAAATAATTTGGTAAATAATTTCAAACACACTGCATGTTAGTCTATACTCAGGTAAAGGGCCAATTTGTATTTTGTGGACATTCAGTCTATCTTATAAGGAAACTTTCAGTAATTGATCCGTTTTGGATTATGAGAGGGGTCCAATCTGTTCAACAGTTTCAATGGACTTGGCATGTATTGACATGATTTTGAATTTTTTTTAAAAGATTTTTTTTCTGTATTTTATAATGCATATTATTTATATTCATGCCAAACTAAAACTTCAACATATTTTTTTTTAAAAGGAGACAAATGCTGTGGATTATTTCTTATGATTTTAAATATACATAATTAGGGTTTTATGTAGTGAAAGATATATGCATATTGCCTGTATTTTCTTATTATCTCCTTCCATTTAGGTTTGCCAGAACTTCCTACATGGTGTGAGAAGGTTTCTGTAGATCTTGGTGTGTTTGTTTACTATTTGTGGATTAAGATAAGTATTTCCTTCATGATATATTTTATTTATGTTTTTTAATAATTGATAGTGTTCTTACATGTCCTCCATACGGCATCCTTACATGTTGATTTTTTTGATGTGCTTCTTTTTCTCAAGCCCAAGATATACTAAGTCAGACAGTAGGAATAGTTTTTTTTTTTTTATCTAGGCTCTTTTCTTCTTTCTTCTCTTTAATTGTTGCTATTATTGAGTTTTTGCATAAAGCATACATATTTGAAAAAAGTGTGGTTCATTTTTTAATTTTAGAAAGATATATAAAATATTATTATGTCATTAAATCAATCTGATGAACCCTCTATGGTGTCATAAACAAAGACGCTAAAATCTTTTGGAATACTGAATATTATTGTGTTTGATCCAGAAAAAAAAATCTCCCTGTACTATAAACGACTGTTTTAAGTCTGGATAATGAAATTGGAAATTATAGCCTAAATTATTTAAGGTTAAAATCGGCTGAACTATTAAAATGATAAAAGGAAAAACTTTTCATATGATCCTTGAGAACTTTTTTCTGGATCCAAGGGAAGGGAAGCGAAGGAAGAGGGAAGAGGAAACAGACAGAAGTACAGAGTCTTTCTTTGGTAATACACTATAATAGTTAGTAGAAGTAACGTCTGTGCGATGCATACTGCGCAGGCGTTACGCACATCTACTTGCCAGCGTGACAGGGGGAATCCTGCAGGGTTTCTGTGCATGCGTAGTTTTGGCGAGGAAACGGCAGCGGTGGCTGCAAGGGGAACAGAGAGGGGAGAAAAAGAGAGAAAGGGAGGGAGAGGGAGGGAGAGGGAGTCAGGGAAGGGGAGAGAGGTAGACAGAGAGAAAGAGAGGGAGGGGACAGAGAGGGAGGGGGACAGAGAGAGAGGAGGCAGGGAGAGAGAGATGAGACAGAGAGAGGGGGACAGAGAGGGAGAGAGTAATAGAGAGGGGAGAGAGAAATCGAGAGAGGGAGACAGAGGGAGGGAAGGAGACAGAGAGAGTGTCGTAGGGAGGGAGAGAGGAACGGGACAGAGATAGACAGGAGGCAGGGCGGGAGAGAGGGATGGGAGAAAGAAGGAGGGGAGGGACAGAGTGAGGGGGAGGGAGAGAGAGATAGAGAGCACACAGAGTGCAGAGAGAGGACACAGAGAGAGACAGAGGGCACACACACACAGAGGGTGCACTGAGAGAGGCAGGGTGCACAAAGAGAGACAGAGGGCTCACAGAGAGAGGGAGAGGATGCAGAGAGAGAGAGAGAGGGTGCACAGAGAGGGAGAGTGCACACAGAGAGAGGGAGATGGCACACATAGAAGGCACAGAGAGAGACAGCATAGACAATTAAACATAACATATATGTAATTTATGACGGGCAAGCTACTAGTAGGATAATATTGAAAACATGTCCACACCCCTTACCCCACACTCAAAAGACACCTTGCATCATTTAATGCTACCATAGCTCTCACACACAAAGTACACCAATGTATCATGGAGCACTTCAAGGTCCTGCAAAAGCATCAACCTTTTTTTGTGTTCTAATTAAAATATAGCTATATGCCTTTTTTTGATTAATTTTGCTCTTAATCAGATTTAAAGTTTACGAACACATATTGTTTGTGTTGTGCAGTGGTCCTTTAATTTAGAAACCTCTGTAAAACAAGTAAAATTCTCTTAACACACTCAGGCAAACCAAAATATAAAATGACATAAAACTAATATACATACCAGAAAGTATATTGAATAAAGATGAATGTAACCCAACTGATACTGAATTAAGCAGACACTTCAGACGTAACAGAATCCACCAGGGGATCATAGAATGTGGGATTTACAAACACACTGCTTAGAGCTGAAATGAATATATGGTCTTGAATATCAGATTCTAAGTCTTAAATCCCATTTCATTTTTGATATGTGCCAGAACACCTGACCCTCGGCAGGTCTGGGGAGATGTATCCTGACAGTTGCTTGGCAACACTAGGTAGTTATTTGACAGGTTTACAACTAGAAATACAGAAGAGGAAATATTTTTTTTCAAAGAGTACTGCTTTACAGGGATTAAGAGGTTACTGGAATTTGTATCATCATTTCAGATTATCTTCATTTGTACTCAGACTGGTTATGACAGAACACCTGGGGATGTCCCACCTAAAGTACAAAATAATGATGAAAACCACCTTTAAGAGTGAATGAGATGATCAAGGAAATAGCTTTTTATAACTACCTGGGTTTTGCACTCCAGTGATATATAGGAATCCCTAATTTACAACTCTGAGTAGAAATGGTCACGTAAGACAGAGGCAGAGCTAGTGAAGAGAGGGCCCAGTGTAAAAAAGGAATTTGCACTCCGCCACCGTGGGTTACCTCATTTTGTTTTATTTAAAAAGACGCTGGGTTGCAGAGCATCCCTTTGGACTTAGGTTACACTGTACTGACCAGTTAACTCATAGCTTTCCTGTTTTAGGTGAGTCCAGTATTCCCTGTCTGCACAGATAGATGTGGTAAGATTACATTTTTGTTTGTTAGGGTTCACTGCAAGAAGCTGCATGTAGTTCCGGAGCATGGAACACAGAGCACTAACCTGCTTCATTGGTCTGCATTGCTCCAATTCAAGAGAAGCAAAAGAGCAGAAGCCTGAATTTACTGCAGGTAGGAAAAAAAATAACCTGTTCCCTTCAAACCTTACCATTGACTTGAATGAAAGATATAGCCCTGTTTGGCTGCAGACATGGATCAGGCTGTTGGCAGTCTTTCACACATATAAAAAAGTAAATATATAATTAAAGTATTTCAACATTCTCTTAGGAAAACTTCACAGTGATGTGGTCCACATTGTGCTGAATTTAGTGGAATCAGCGGAAGATGTAAGTGTGCTGAGTGCCTAATCTTATTTTTGACCATACCATTTTAATCCATCTATTTCACAGTCTGTAAAACGACAACTAAAGTTAAAAACAGTTTCTGGGTTTTGATCCCAAGTTTATTAAATAATAATTGATTGCAAAAAATATAATTATGTATCCATTTTTAATTCTGTTTATATTTACTGTCAACTTATTCAGATTAAAAACATTTTTGTCAGTTCTATTTTAGTGAAGTTTTTCTTTGTGACAATATTGAAAAAACTTGGTTAGTTCTGTCATGGCAAGTGAAAATATAGCAATCTAAGTGAGTCCAGTTCTCATTAACTAAAGGCTCCCTTAGATTGCTCAATGTCAAATTACCCTGGAGGTGGCAACATTCTATTTTAGATTTTGAGGTGTTGATGACCATTACAGTTTTTATTACAGTGATTGTATTTAACTGATAGATTGGATCAGCTATGTTTTGGTTAGCCCTTGCACCCACATACCCACTTAAGCAGACACCTCTAGGGTCTCTGTCACACTATGGGCCCTATTCTAATGGCCAATTCGTAAATTTATACACACTTAAAACTGCTCTAAAAAATTGCCAGATATTCTATTAGCTTCTCGCAATCTGATTACGAGTTACCCACACACAATCACTACGGGCTGGCCAAAGACGCAAATTCTTGCTTACAACTCCATTGGTTTTAGCACAGCTCGAACATTACAAGAGCTAAATAATTAAAGTTACACAAAATGAATATTCTATTAGACCCTTAACTCTAGTTTGCAAATAAAGTCTAACCCGCAACTGAAAAAGTATCAAGTTTCTGTTAAAAATATTACGATTTCTAAATAGGATTCGCAAGGCCAATTTCAAAATTTTATTAACAGCCTTATTAAATTGCGATTCGGCCTATTAAAAAGGGCTCTATATAAGCACAGAGCATATTTTTTTTACAGAAGTTTTTAGTTATTGAAGACCTTGCTTTTGGATAGAAGTTCACTAACTAAAAACTTCTGTAAAAAAATATGCTATGTGCTTATATAGAGCCCTATTCAATTGGTCAAATCAAAATGTAATAAGGCTGTAAAGCTTTAGCAGCGATTAAACACACAATTATGTACTTTAAAAGCATGGAAAGGCCTGGAAAAACATTATAATCAATTGCAGAGCAGTCTCAAATCCACTAATATGCAATTAAAAAATATTATTTTTAAATGATATTTCAGAGTAATATTGATCCCGGGACTCAAAGAGTTAATACATATCATGAAACCCACATGGACTAGAACAGATGATCCAATGCATTTTATAGATTGCTAGATTGCTTGATTGCGAACTTGGTTGGCAAATATAACTTATTGGCTCTCATTAATTCATAGCCTCTGATTGCGGATTATGGCCCTCATTCAATTGCGAATTTGGCCAATTGAATAGGGCTCTAATTAAGCACACAGCATATTTTTTTAAAGAAGTTTTTAGTTAGTGAAAACCTTGCTTTTGGATAGATGTTTACTAACTAAAAACTTCTTTAAAAAAATATGCTGTATGCTTAATTAGAGCCCTAGTCTCAGGATACTTCTCTCGCTTTTTTTAATTTTTATCACATTGTTTATGTTATTCCCACCTCATTTCAATTAAACAAGACATTCCACCCATTATTGTTTAAAAGGTAAGTACCACAAAAACTTAAAGGGACATGGAACACAATTGTTTATTTCCCCAGAATTTAAAAGAACACATATTAAACATTACCAAAGTTGTTTTTTGCAAGAATAAATATTAAGTAAAACAATAAATATCATTGAAACCAACAGGAATGGGATAGAGCATACGTTAGTCTGCAGATATCATTGGCTGGCAGAGGACAAGTTGGCATATTTGTCAATTACTCCTCCATGTTTGAAGGGCTGAAGCAAAAGCCAACAATAAAGATTCCATTTCTGTCAATGACCTTGCATTTGGTCTAAGAGGGTTGCTATCTGTTTGCCTTGTTGTAAGTGTGCAGTAAGCACTCTGCAGGCCAGTAGGCAGAATATAATTTAAGCAGGGGAAGTATTGATCCTGTGAACAGGGAGCAATTCTAGTTTAAGTCCAGTTCTAGTGTAAGTGTGGAATGGTTCAAAAAAGGGGAAGCCAAAAAAAGTGTTTAGGACATAAAGTAAATAAAGGTATTTTGGGGAGATAAAAGTGCCTTTATCACAGCAACACAAGGTTGATTTCTTTTGAGTTTTTATCTATAGTAAATATTTTTTTAAATATTTAGAATTGATTTTGTATCTTCTATATGCTAATGTGTGGCTCAGAGTCCTTCATAATTTTAGGAGTGGGCCTAACTGCCAGATATCATTGCTGGTCTTTATAGTGACCACTACAGAGACAGAACAGCAAAGCAGTTAACTAATAATTATTTATTTTACTAATACTTTAATGGTAATCATGAGTAAGTCCAGTGACATTCGGCCCTATGTTTGCACTTTTGGAGCAGGTGTTCCAAATTGGAGAAACTGATAGGAGAATTGTAACACTTCACACTATTACTGCACTTGAAAGGGAGTTGGTGTTCAGCACAGTTTAGCTAGGCCTAGCATAGATGGTAGAGCTGGTGCAAGTGATGGTGTTCAGGGAAGGTAGCAGGATGATCAGAGAGGGAAGCAGAGAGAACCTAGGGAAGTGGAGGGCTAGTTCTGAGTTTGCACAAACCAATAGATTTGTCAGATTGAGAGAAACTGTCCATTAAGGAATAGCAATACCAGATGGAGTTGTTCTATCTACCAGTCTGAAGAATAGTTTTACAGGAGCAGATGGAGGGCAAATTAATCAGATTAATGGACAGTGGTTGGGGAAGACAGACAAGGTGACTTGTCACCCAGATCCTGGCAACCAAATAGTTTGCTGTTCCTTGAGTGCTCAGGTTCTGCAGGGTGATAAATGATTGTGAGGGTCTGGAAATGACTCAGAAGTCTTGTATCATATTGGTACCAATGACAAAGTTAGTGATAGATGGAGTGTCCTAAGGAAGGATTTTTATAGATCTAGGAAACAAGCTTAGGGCAAGGACCACAATGATAGTATTTTCTGAGATAACACAAGGACAATGTGCTAGCCCATAGGCAAAGAAAGAGCTTAGGAACGATAAGTGTGGCTAAAAAAAGCTATGCATGAAGGAGGGTTTGGGGTTTTAAGTGCATTTGGTTGACTTCTCGCTATAGCAGGGATGAATTACATGACGTTTTTAAACTAGTAGGTGGAGGGGGCATTAGATAGAAATAACAGAGTGTAAAAGGGTAAGGAATTAATTATCTACTCTTGGGGGAGGAGAAGGGTGAAGGGGTAATATAGTCAATAGGGAAGTCATGGTAGGGAACTCAAATAGAGTAGCAAGTACTTCAAACCTGTAGAGACGTAGCAACCTAAAGTGTATGCTTGCTAATGCAAGAGCATGCCAGAGAAAATGGGAGAGCTGGGATTATTAGTCGTAAATTAGCAATATGATTTGATTGGCATTACTGAAATATGGTTGAATGATTTTCATGACTAGTGATGTCGCGAGCATAACATTTTCGTTTCGCGAACCGCGGACGCGCATTTCATCCAATGTTCGCGAACGGGCGAACCGGGCGAACCGCCATAGACTTCAATGGGCAGGCAAATTTCAAAACCCACAGCGACTCTTTCTGGCCACAATAGTGATGGGAAAGTTGTTTCAAGGGGACTAACACCTGGACTGTGGCATGCCGGAGGGGGATCCATGGCAAAACTCCCACGGAATATTACATAGTTGATGCAGAGTCTGGTTTTAAGCCATAAAGGGCATAAATCACCTAACATTGCTAAATTGTTTGGAATAACATGCTTTAAAACATCAGGTATGATGTTGTATCGATCAGGTAGTGTAAGGGTTACACCCGCTTCACAGTAACAGACCAATCTCCCTGTTTAATGCACCGCAAACAACCGCAAACAGTCCCTTTGCACACCCACAAACACCCCATTTGCACAAGGTTGGATACCAAGCTAGCCATGTCCCATTCCTTGTCTTTACTGATGTCATTGAAGGTCTCTTCCTCCACCCAGCCACCAAGGGTCCCCGAAAGGTGACAACAAGCCCCCTGGGACACCTGCTGTGTTTGGTCTTCCACCTCCTCAAAGCCACCTTCCTCCTCTGACTCCTCTTCTTCAGACTCCTCTCTCTGTGTTGCCTCTGTCTGTGTTATTATAAGGTGTGTACTGTTAAGTAGTACTATTCCTATCGGTTTAATCCCTGTTATGTCCACTATTAGGGGACGTGTATATGGCATTGATTTTTGAAACAGGGAGATGGAAAAAGATGCTTGGTCGGACCTCCTACTTCGAATTTGGGGCACTGCACGTGCAATGTAATGTGCCACCAGATAGGAGTGGTGTAGTAAGTTGTACTATTTATTCCTATCAGTTTGATACCTGTTACATCACCTATCAGGGGAGGTGTATATGGCATGGATTTTTGGAAGCGGGAGATGGAAAAAGATGCTTGGTCGGTCCTCCCACTTCAAATTTGGGGCACTGTGCGTGCAATCTAAGGTGCCACCAGATAGGAGTGGTGTGTTTAGTTGTACTATTTATTCCTATCGGATTAAATAAAGCCAATAAACCTGGCCCGTTACTAGCCAGGAAACTACAAACCAAAACAGCACAAAATAGGATACTTCAAATTAAGACCTCGAAGGGAGAAAAAACAACGAACCCAAATAAGATCCAGAAGATTTTTACAAAATTTTACAATACCCTTTATACGGCAACAAAACACATAGATCTACACAAAATGAGGGGATTTCTTAATTCCTGTGATCTCACCTTAATAGAAGAAAATGACTTAGAGACTTTAAATGCCAAAGTGACCCTAGAGGAAGTAAGAAAAGCAGTCCAGAACCTCAAACCTGGTAAGTCACCAGGCCCAGACGAGTACACCAATTTATATTATAAAAAATTTATAGACATATTAGGCCCGCACTTGGTCACTCTAACAGAGTTCTAGAAGGCAAGCAAACACCAGCAGAGCTGAACAGGGCAGATATCGCTCTATTCCCTAAAGAAGGTCGAGATGCCCTAGAACCAAAAAACTACAGGCCAATATCATTACTAAACTGTGATACAAAGATCCTGTCAAAAATAATAGCGGATAGAATGTCATCCTTCCTGCCTAAGTTAATACATAATGACCAAGTAGGCTTTGTCTCCCACAGGCAAGCGGGAGACAACATTAGAAAAGTCATGAACCTACTGTACCACACCAAAGCCTCTAAAATTCAGGCCTGTCTTACGGCCTTTGACATTGAAAAGGCGTTTGATTCCCTGGAGTGGACTTACCTATACGCCACGCTTGAAAAATTTGGTATTAAAGGCCATTTCATAAATCTCATACACTCATTATACAAATCATCCAGGGCAAGGTTACAGATTCCGGGAGATGAGAGATCCTTAATTAAAATAGAAAGAGGAACAAGACAGGGGTGCCCCCTTTCTCCCCTTCTATTCACAATAGCAATAGAACCCCTGGCTCAGCCAATTAGGGCCAACGCTGGGATCACAGGCATAAAAATAGGCCATCACCATTTCAAAACTTGTCTATTTACAGACGACCTGCTGTGTATGCTCTCAAACCCTACCCAATCGGTCCCAGAGTTGATTCGAACTATGGAGGAGGTGGAGGAGTTTTCTGGCCTTAAACTGAACATAGAGAAGACAGAAGCACTAGTGATTGACTTAACAGCAGTAGAGAAGCAGGGTCTCCAAGAGTTTAATATTAAGTGGGATAAGAACCACATAAACTACCTGGGAATCCGACTAACCCCTAAGCTAGAGGACTTGTACAAAGCCAACCCCTCCAAACTTTATAAAACAATAATTAATGACCTGAGCAAATGTACTAAGTATAGGTTATCATGGCTAGGGAGATAAAAATGAATGTCCTTCCTAGGTTGCTCTACATATTTCGAACACTCCCGATCCTGAATAAATAAAAAGAATTAGAAAATATTCAAAGGAAAATATTTCAGTTTATCTGATACCACTCTCCCTCACGCATCACAAAGAAAATTATGTACCTTCATAAGTCAGAGGGGAGACTATCGTGTCCAAACTTAAAATATTACCACAAGGCAGCTCAGTTATCTTTCCTCCCAATAGCACATTCTATAGGGCATCAACCGGCCTGGGTGTATTTAGTGAACCCCACTTTAAGGCCCTTAACCTGGGACAAGGTGGCTTGGCTATCAGAATTGCCTCAGAGCCTTAAAAACTTGCCAAACCCCCTAATCAGACACTCACTATCATACTGGAAATGGGCCAAGAAACACACGGGTTTGTTCCCTGGATCCACCCAAATGACCCCAATTCTTGACCACCCTCAGGCCCCGAAACACATGAGCACAACATCACAACACTGGTGGAGGTCAAGAAAACTAGATAGACTGGGAGACTGGTTAGTAAAGGGCCAGATGCTCACCTATGAGGAACTGAGGGACAAGCATGAGCTACCCCTGTCAGAACATTACAATTACTGTAGGCTGAGGCATTTCACACACTCCTGACCCAGAAACAGGGGACATCAGTCTTAAATTGGTTCTCCAAAATGTGTAAAGATAAACCTCTATCAAGGGGGATCATTGGGTCGCTTTACAAATATAAAACATTTGTTACTGGTTGAAGCAACACTGGGGGAAGGACCGGAGTGGGGGAGCCCTGGAGACCCTTCAGAAGCAACCGGCGGCAAAATCATCCCAGGAAAGGAGAGGTCGCTTACTGTAGCCTGCCCTAGGGTAACCCAAGGGTGATTGCCCAGGTTAGATATTGTAAATAATAAGCTAATACTGCTGGAGGGATGATAGCTAATAGGTCTTTGGTGTTTCCTGCAGATATACTCTTTACTATTGTCTGTTTTACCATGTTTTAGGTATCTCTTAAATTGCAATTACAGTAAAAAATAAGAAAAATTATTAACCTAAAAAGTAAAAATAAGAAGGACTAGCCAGCTAACTTTCACAAAATGTCTTTATTGTAAATATGTATCTTTGCACAACTGTTTTGCAAGACTGTTCAAAAATGCTTTATTTTTCATTACATGCTGTACGCCTTCTGACAATAAAAGAATTTAAATGCAAAAATTAGGTATTGTTGCAGCGACCAGAAAAATTGATGTTAGTTTGCCAGGCAGAAAGTGCCCTAAAACATTGCGTCTTGAACCCTAGTTGGTGGCGGATAAGTCACACAAGTCATCCGGCATTCAGGCATAAAATACAGCAGCGTGTGGACCATTATTAGCTCAAGGCAGCTCATCTATCAGGCCTTTTTTAAACGAATGTATCGCCCACTGTCAGTCCCTTCGGGATCCATCCCTCATTCATCTTAATAAAGGTGAGGTAATCTAGACTTTTTTGACCTAGGCGACTTCTCTTCTCAGTGACAAAACCTCCTGCTGCACTGCACTGCTGCAGGTCAGAAGTTCTATGGCAAATTGGGATAGCTCAGGCCACAGGGCAAGCGTGCACACCCAGTAGTCAAGGGGTTCATCGCTCCTTATAGTGTCGATATCTGTAGTTAAGGCGAGGTAGTCTGTTACCTTGCGGTCGAGTCGTTCTCTGAGGGTGGACCCCGAAGGGCTGTGGCGATGAATAGGACTAAAAAAGCTCTGCATGACCTCCATCAACAACACGTCTGTAAAGCGTCCTCTTCTTGCCGGTGTGGTCGTGGGAGGAGGAGGATTATGTTCACCTCTTCCGCTGTTAGATTGCCGTTGTGCTGTGACATCACCCTGTGTAAAGCATTATTTTTAATTTATTTTGGAAGTGCTGCATCCTTTCCGACTTGTGGTAATTCGGTAACATTTCAGGCACTTTCTGCTTATACCGGGGGTCTAGTAGCGTGGACACCCAGTACAGGTCGTTCTCCTTCATTCTTTTTATACGAGGGTCCCTCAACAGGCACGACAGCATGAAAGACCCCATTTGCACAAGGTTGGATGCCGAGCTAGTCATGTCCCGTTCCTCATCCTCAGTGATCTCACTGAAGGTATGTTCTTCCCCCCAGCCACGTCCAACACCACGAGTACCAGATAGGTGACAACGAGCACCCTGGGATGCCTGTTGTGGTTGGTCTTCATCCTCCTCCTCAAAGCCACATTCCTCCTCTGACTCCTCTTCCTCACAATCCTCTTCCAGCATTGCCGCAGGTCCAGCAAGTGATGCTGATAAGGCTGTTTCTGGTGGTGATGGTGACCACAACTCTTCCTCTTCACGCTCATCTACGGCCTGATCCAGCACTCTTCGCAGGGCATGCTCTAGGAAGAGAACAAATGGTATGATGTCGCTGATGGTGTCCTCGGTGCGACTGACCAGGTTTTTCACCTCCTCAAAAGGACGCATAAGCCTACAGGCATTGCGCATGAGCGTCTAGTAACGTGGCAAAAAAATCCCCAGCTCCGCAGAGGCTGTCCTAGCACCCCGGTCATACAAATACTCGTTAATGGCCTTTTCTTGTTGGAGCAGGCGGTCAAACATTAGGAGTGTTGAATTACAACGTGTCGGGCTGTCTAAAATCAAGCGCCTTACTGGCATCTTGTTTCGCCGCTGGATATCTGTAAAGTGCGCCATGGCCATGTAGGAACGCCTGAAATGGGCACATACCTTCCTGGCCTGCTTCAGGACGTCCTGTAAGCCTGGGTGCTTATGAACAAAGCGTTGTACAATCAGATTACACACATGTGCCATGCACGGCACATGTGTCAACTTGCCCAAATTCAATGCCGCCAACAAATTTCTTCCATTGTCACAAACCACTTTGCCGATCTCCAGTTGGTGCGGAGTCAGCCACTGATCCACCTGTGCGTTCAGGGCCGACAGGAGTGCTGGTCCGGTGTGACTCTCTGCTTTAAGGGAAGTCAACCCCAAGACGGCGTGACACTGCCGTATCCGGGATGTGGAATAGTACCTGTGGAGCTGGGGGGGGGGGTGCCGTTGATGTGGAGCAAGACATAGCAGCAGCAAAAGAGGACTCAGCCGAGGAGGTTATGGAAGAGGATGGAGTAGGAGGAGTAGAGGAGGTGGCAGTAGGCCTGCCTGCAAGTCGTGGCAGTGTCACCAACTCCTCTACTGGGTTCTTTTATTTCACTGTACACTAGGTTGTACCAGATATGAGTGTCACTGTGCACTGGCAAAAGTTGGCAGAGTAGGCGCTGTAGGCCTCACACACACGCCTGTAGGCAGGCAACTGATATTCAATCGATTACAGAAAAAAAAGGGTTCTTTTATTTCACTGTACACTAGGTTGCACCAGATATGAGTGTCACTGTGCACTGGCAAAAGTTGGCAGAGTAGGCGCTGTAGGCCTCACACACACGCCTGTAGGCAGGCAACTGATATTCAATCGATTACAGTCAAAAGAGTGTTGTTTTATGTCACTGTACACTACGGTTGCACCAGATATGACGTATCAGTGTGCACTGGCAAAAGTTGGCAGAGTAGATGCAATAGGCTTTGCACACACGCCTATAGGCAGGCAATTGCTATTCAATCTATTACAGTCAAAAAAGTGTTGTTTTATTTCACTGAACACAATATAAGCTGTGAGCCTGACACAGGCTGGCAACTGAAATTAGATTAAAGGAAAAAAGGATTGTTTTTTTTCAATGTATGGTACACCAACTATGACTGGTGGAAAAGAGCAGAATATTAGCTGTGAGCCTGACACAGGCAGGCAACTGAAATTAGATTACAGGAAAAAAATGGTTGTTTTCAATGTATGGTACACCACCAGGTATGAGTAGCAAAAATAAGCACAATATAAGCTGTTAGGTTTTAGCCTGTCACACACACAAGCTGGCAGGCAGGCATATGCAATTAGATTACACCGAAAAAAATTATAAAATAAAATAAATGATGTTCTAGCCCTAAAAAGGGCTTTTTGGGTTGCTGTCCTTGCAGCAGATATCAGATGAGTCCTTCAGGTCTGTAGTGGAAGCAAAATACACAGCCTGGCTATCTATTTCCCTATTAAATCTCCAGTAGCTACACTATCTGTCCTCTCACAACGAATGCAGCTTCAGAATGATTCTAAAATGTATGCTGTCCTTCAGATGGAAGGCTCTGGAAGGGAGTGTATGCTACTGATTGGCTGGAATGTGTCTGCTGACTGTGAGGTGCAGTGTCAAAGTTTCCTCAATGATAAAGAATAGGGGGCGGACCGAAAAGCGCATGTGTCCGCCGCGAAAGAGCCAAAATCGCTGCGAATAGTCCGCGGGTGAACTGTTCGCGACATCTCTACTCATGACTAGACAGTTAATTTGGAGGGTTAGAAGCAATTTATAAGAGACAAAGGCAATGGAAGAGGAATAGGAGGAATATATCTTTATGTTAGAACTGACTTAAATTCTGCAGTGAGAGAAGATATTTATAGTGAAATAATGTTGTAGCCTGGTGGATGAAATAAATTGTGGAGGAACAAATCCTAAAATAAATATGGGTAGGAATATCCTATAAACCCACAAATATAAGTGAAAGTGAGAAAATACAGTTACTACTAGAGATTGGAAATGCATCTAAGCATGGTAAAGTAATAATAGGAGATTTTAACTATCCTTTAATAAACTGCATGATTAAGACCTAGAGGGATCAGGTTTTCTGTAGTACTCTTGGAGATCATAATCTGGTCCACATTATACAAGAACCTACTAGAAATTAAGCTATTTTGGATCTAGTAATCACTAATAATGACATACTATCAAATGGTGAAACAGGGGACCCTTGAGAAATAGTGATAACACAGTCTCATTGAAGTTGAGTTTGAAAAACAAAATTATAAGGCACCAATACACTGTCGTCATTTTAATGGTCTAAGGGCAGCAACACAAAGTATAGACTGGTACAAAGAGCTGTCATGTAAAAATGCAGAAAATAATTATCATCACATATTATGTGGAAATAAAAGTAAAAGAAGTAAATCATAACCCATGTGGCTTAAAGAGACATGCAATATTATATTCATGCATTTAAAAGAACATATTTTAAAAATGATTACAATTTATTTTTGTATTAGAAAATATTTAGTAAAACTTGTTTAAACTTAACAACTAACAGGAAATGTCACAGGAAATACCTCTTTGTGAGCAAAGAGTATGCATGACTCTAGATCTGATTGGCAGGCACTCATGACTCATACAGCTACAGGTGTACATTCAAATCAATATATTATGCTCCAGGAGCTTCATTTTCAAACACTGTTCAACATTATCAAATGCCCTCTTTCAGATGTAGCAAAGAAAAAAATGCTTTAAATTGCCCTTTAACAATGATTTAAAGATCAAGCTAAAGAGTAAAAAGCAGCCAAATTATAGAAGAATAGGGGAAGAAAGGCAGCTTACGCGTGTACAAGGAATTAAACAAGTCTTAATTTATTATTAATTGGCTAACATAGAAAATGAAAAGTTAATTGCCATGGAGCATAAGACCCTAACATTTTTTTTTAATCCCTTGATGGAAATAAGGTTACGGAAAAAAAACAGACTGACTGATAAATAGTGACCAGAAAAAGGCAGATGAGGTAAATAAATGATTTTCTTCTGTATACACAAGAAAGGCACCAACTGTTACTACACGACCTTAACCTTAATAATTGGTAAACATTGAAAGAAGTCTGAAAGAGATTTGGAAAATAAACTTTAATAAAGCACCAGGTACGCTTTAGGGAACTGTTTTTGTAAAACCAAACCATTATATTGAATATTAGTATGAATTAAGAGGGGTACAGAAGCAAGTGAAACAAATATAATTCTGCCACTATACAAATCCCTAGTACGCCCTCATTTGGAATATGGAGTACAATTTTGGGCACCACTTCATAAAAAGGACATTTTAGAACCGGAAAAAGTACAGAGAAGGGCAACAAAACTAATAAGGGGAATGGAGGGGCTAAGTTATGAAGAAAGACTAACCAAATGAAAGGTATTTTCTCCAGAAAAAAATAATAATCACCTTACGTAAATACATCCAGAGTCAATATAAAGATTTCTCAGGGGAACTTTTTTTGTGCCAAAAGGTTTTCAACTGACAAGAGGACATCCCTTGAGAGTTAAAGAAAAAGGATTCCACCTTAAAAATGAAAATGGTTCTTTGACCTAAGGACAGTCAGTCTCCAGAAATCCCTACTAAAGGTTTTTATTACAGACTCAATAGATATGTTTAAAATTGGATTGAATATATTTTTGGATAAAAGGGTATACTGGGGTATGTGGGATAACAAGAGATAGAGGGGTATTGATCCGAGTAATACAATTGATAGTATTTGTAAAAAGGAAGGATTTTTTTCCCCTTTTGAGACAATTGCCAATATTTTCAGTGGGTTTTGTTTGCCTTTCTTTGAATCAATTAACAATGAATTCACATATTAAATTACATACTGAGTTTATGAAACATTTACAAGCCTATTTAAGATCAAGTTATACCTGCAGTTGTGAACCCTGACCGTTGTATTGATTTTCTTTGTCCTTCACCAGCTCACTTCAGCTAAGAGAGGTCTGGTAGGAAAAAAAGGTAGGTGGTAAAACATTTAAACATATATTTGATCTCCTGCAAGTGAATTCTTTAATATAAGAGCAACTTGTTATTAGGTAAAACGTTCCCTATAATGCTGTATAAAATCTATACCCCTGTCTCATTTGAAAATATGACATTCCTCAACTTTTTATAATGCAGATTCCTCTGGAATATTCTTAGGTAAAATGTATGACATTAAATTATTTAGAAAATTTCACTTAAATGAAACATCAAAGGTGCTTTGTTCTATGGGCTTTTCATAATCACCATTGACATTTGCACAGTTGACACTTGAGCATTATATATTAACATAGGAAATGTTAAGCTTTGATTGTACCAAACATTCACCTCTTCAACTTAAAGAGAATTTGGAAAGAGGATGGTTAGTAATTTTTATTGCCTTATAATATCTACTTGATTGTTTTATGAGACTGGGATTTTTATGGATTCTTGCTAATTATAAGGCAGAAGGATAAGGCAGTGTGTGAATATGCTCTATCTACAAAGTTTATTGTAGTACAAAGCATATACATAGAAGAATTCAATCTATTAATACAATATTTTTATTATGCTATTTTAGAGAACTTGTATAGATAATGGGCATAGTGGGGGCTGTACGATAAAAGTCTTAGAGACAAGAGTGTAAGGAGGTGATGACAAGTGGAGAGACACATAACCCGTAGATTGTAAGTTTGCGAGTTTTCAATTATGTGTCCGTGTCTTGGAAACAAGCACTATGTGCATTGATTATATGCTCAAAAACAGGGCCCTCCATTCTTCATAAGGTGTTAAGTTTGTTTTTTGCCTTGTACCATACCACTGTACAGCGCTACGGAATATGTTGATGCGATATAAATAAAGACAATAATAATAATAATAATAATAATAAACAGGGGAGGGGCGGTTAGGGGGTATTATAAGAATATCATCTGATATGTGTGTTGTTGAGGCATTTGTAAGTTAGTGTCAGGATTATCCATACAATATAACATGTTTTGTCTTGTAATTTCCCTACCCTACCTACTCTAACTTGCTGTATCCTAGTAAATATTGCTTTACGAATTAACATCGATATTACCAGCATTTCATGGTGAAATAAGAGCCAATCAGAAAGATTATCTTAAACTTGGGCAGTTTCAAGTTAGTATTTGAAAGACTTTCCCCATAAGGATATGTGATCTCTGAAGTGATGAAGTGAGTTCACAGAACAAAATATATTTTCTTTTACTATAATTAGCCTATCCGATCGCTTCCCAAAATCCATTCTTCTAGCCCCTTTTATTCACCTGTCTCTTTTTTTCAAGTTTGAGACACATACAACAAATGTATGGCCCTTTCAAGCACTCATCAAATGGAGAAAAAAAATAACCATAGTTTATCATTTGTACTGATATTACAGATAACATTTTCTAGTTGAATTATCACAATCAATACGTTTTACTGTAACATAGAAATGTTTATTTGAGATTGAATTACATATTTCAGTTGAAAGGATAATTAACTAAACCATGTGTTTTGAATTAAGTTGTTCTAAATCTGCTTCTGTTTGTGTATTTTCTAGTACATTATTTGATGTAGGCTTTTTTCATTAAATTGTTTATAGCTTAATAATGCATTGATGTTGATGTAGTGTAATTATTCTTAATGCTTTTCTTATTTATAGCTTTGGATGATTGTATTTTTGTACGCTCTGTGTTTGCTAAAATGTTGCCCCATGCTTGCTTTTGTGTGGAGGTCCAGTAACGTTTAATTGAGCTTTTGTTCTTGCATGAAGTAATTGACATAATTTTTCTTGTCTCTAGTCTTGCATGGTTGAGCACCCTGTGGTTGCCCTTATTGAATGAATTCGTACTTTGCTCTCTTGTAGTTTCCACAAAATGTTTCAAATAGGTCACTGTGGTTTTTTGTTTTTCATTTAAGGAAAATGTAACTTTCTTTTCCTTCTGCATCCATTTTTTATGTTGGCAATCCCATGAACCAATGCTGAGTCATACTTTCAGAAACATAACTTGCTGTTAATATTATTATGATTATTTTTGTATACCTTTTATTAAAGGAACATGGAAGGTTTCTGGATTTCACTTGCAATATATTTGCTTTTACATAGTTTATTTTTTTAAGTGCTTAAAAACTCTGTTTTTTCTGTCTAAAACAATAAAAAAATTACCTGTTTGTATGTGCTATCTGTAGCTCTTGCAGCTCGTGAATACACAGAGGGTGAAGTGCAGTTTTTAAATTAGCCTGTCAGTGACCTCTTTCAAGTAGCATGTTGCCACTGATTGATTGCTATGAGACGGCGCAACCCCTGTACTTAGGAGTACACTGTCATCATAAGCTACAGAGGGCAAAACCAGTTAGAAACTATTTGTAAGATTTGAGGCAGAAAAAAAACAAAACGTATAAAATACACAAAAGTATATAGGGGTAATAGGTATATTATATTACTAGTGAAATAAAGAAACCTTCCATATTCCATATCCCTTTTAGTATATATAAAGCTTTCTGTTTCGGCTAGTCATTACGCTTTTTATTAAAGGGACATGGAATACAAATGTTTTGGGTTTATTTCAAGACTTAAAAGAGCATATTTTAAACATTTCATAGGTTGATTTAAAAAATAACAGGAAATGCAGAGAGCATAATTCAGTCATTGGCTGGCAGAGGGAAATGCCCCAAGAGCAATATTAAAAGGATCACTCAAAAAATAAGATATTTACCATAATATGTATTATAGACAGTTAAAATTGTCAGGAAATGTAAAATCACAAAAAGGGAAATTGAACAGTTATCAAGAAAATAAGTTTATACATTATTATTGGACAGAACAACTCCCAAACTGGACCTGAAGTACTGTCCTGAGTCTAATCATAGTCAAGTCTTAAAGCAGCTAAACGACCCCAGATTACCCCCCCAAAAACACAGGATTTATTGTTCCATGGGTAAGACATAACTTAAAATATAGAAACATCGATGACAGGAGTTGTCCGAGAGACACATGTAATGACACAGACACAATGGAGCATTTACTTTTAGATTGCCCAAGTTCTGTAGCCATTTGGAATAAGATTGCAGATTTTGTTTTAAATTCCAGTCTTTAAAAATCAATGTTATTCTCAAATAGCTTATAGGTTGTTTTCAAAAAATATAAATGCCTTTCATTACAGAACACTATGGCTAGTAAACATACTGTGTGTAAACCATTTATGGAACGCCAGATGTGCCGTATCTATTAGGAAATATGTAATTCCAGAAAATGTAATAGCTGAAGATGTCCTACAAGACTTAAAGAGTATTCATAAGAGAGAATCTGAGTGAACGACAGGAAAGGAATTTAAGTCTTTTTGAAAGGTTTATTTTTGTAAATAAAACAGTATTAGATTGTATTGTATTGATTGTATTGTAAAAATGTGTAAATATTTGTAAATAGTGTTTATTATCTAAATACATTTTAAAGATTCCCATGAGCAGTTAACTTCTGAATATGTTTTGTGCACTGAAATATTTATATGAATAAAAGAAAACACACAGTAACATTATCAAATACCCTCTTTCTGACACAACAGAGTCAAATATATTTTCATGTCCATTTTATATATTTAATTTTATATATAACTAGTAACTTGCCTGTCATTAATGACGGTATCATATGTTATCTTCAATTGTCTGTTCTCTCTGTGTGGTATCTCTCTCTCTCTCTCTCTCTGTGCGGTATCTCTCTCTCTCTGTGCTCCATCTATCTGTGTCTGCCCTCTGTCTGTCTCTCTGTGCCATCTTTATCTCTCCATGTGCCCTCTGTCTCTCTCTGTGCTCCCTCTCTCTCTGTGCGCCCTCTCTCTCTCTCTCTGTGGCCTCTCTCTCTGTGCATTCTCTCTCTTTTTGTGCACTCTGTCTCTGTGCCCTCTGTCTCTCTGGGTGCCCTTTCACTCTCTCTGTGCCCTCTCTCTCTCTCCCTCTGTACCCTCTTTCTTGCTCTCTGTGCCCTCTATCATTCTCTGTGATATCTCTCTTTCTCTCTGTACCATCTATCTCTCTCTGTGCCCTCTCTCTTTCTCTGTTTCCTCTGTCTCTGTCACCCCTCCGTTCAAGAGCGCACTCTTTCTCTTCTTTTCATCGTGAATATGAAGAAACCTCTCAGTCACGCATGCGCAGTTGCTATGTATTTAAGCTACTTGGGAAATTCTTCTCCTCATATTTCTCACATACCCTACAATATTTTAACCAAGCACTGTTTGCTATCCTCTTGGATGGTAGCCATAGAGAAGTTAAAAAGGGGAAAACCCAGTGGAGGCTTTAGGTTCTTCTCTGATAGCAAAGAGCAAGTAGGGTAGAAGTAAGTACCAGTTTTTCCATCACGGGCTACAACTATTCTAAGCATGCGTCTCAAGGTCCAATTAAACCGTTCTACCAATCCATCTGTCGGTTGATCGTAAACCAAGGTTCTTAGTGTTTTAACCTGTAGGAGGTTGCACATATGTCTCATTAGCTTTGATACAGCCTTAATCTGTCAGATTTTATTTTGGTATAGAGATAATAATGGAACCCAAGTGAGCGTATTACATTGCCAAAGGAGGACTGAGAAAGTGTCCCTGACCTCTGCTTCTGTGATCTCCCTTTTTTGTTACCTACCTATGCACTCTCCCAGTGACATTAGCAGTAGTAGCTTAGTGATCTCATTTTAAGTGGGTCATCTACTGCAATGTGAAGCTGAGTTAGGAAAAGTGTGTGTTTGGTAAAGCTTTTCAGTGAGCTACTTTATCCAAATAGCTAATGTAGTTGAGCCCGTAAATAGTGGCTTATTTTAGTAGTTTATTGGAATACTGAAAATATGTAATATTACAATTTTATATAAATAAAACTGAATAATTACGTTTATGAAAGCTGGACCAATGCAGTCAATCTTTGTAAATTTCCATCATAATAACTAAAATAGTTTCCTTGAATGCGTAACGCTCTAGTGGGAGCGCATGGGCACTACAGAAACTAGTGTACGAATTCCGTAACTGTCGCACTGTGCATGAGCGGCGCAAGCCATGCATGCGCAAAGCACGGCGCACAGCACGGTGAATGGAACAGAGGGACAGAGAGGGGGAAAGGGATAGAGAGGGGGAAAGGGAAATAGAGGGGGAAAGGGGTAAAGAGACAAAGGGGAGGGAGGTGGGGGAAAGAGACACAGGGGAGGGAGAGGGGGAAGAGACACAGAAGGGAGAGGGGGAAGAGACACAGGGGAGGGAGAGGGAGGAGAGATGCAAGGGAGGGAGAGGGGGGAGAGATGCAGGGGAGGGAAAGGGGGAGAGACACAGGGGAGGGAGATGTGGAGAGAGACAAAGAGGAGGGAGGAGGGAAGAGAGACAGGGGAGGGAGAGGGGGAAAGAGATACAGGGGAGGGAGAGGGCAGGAAAGAGACACGGGAGGGAAGGGGGGAAGAGACACATCTAATATTATACCATCATTTATGATGGGTAAAACGACTAGTCGTTAATATTTCTCCAAAATATGCAAATCTTTATTGTAACATTTCTAAGAGTTATTATATAAGAACAAACTCCTTTGAAGAAAATATGCAGTCCTTCAAATTTTAAGCTTTTTCACACTGTTGAAAAGCCTGTGAAGTGAATCTAATTAATCTATGTTTCTCTTAATTGGGTTCAGTGTGCTGCATTAAGTCTATAACGCTATACCATTAATCTTTTCAAGTTTGTTAGCTCCTTTGATAACTTGTTTTTGCAGACATAAGGCTCATTATGCTTGGTCAAAATGTAGAAACGAGTATCCATCTTTTTGTGCTGTGAAATATGAACAGCTTCAGAACCTGAAACACAAAGCTATACTTTAAAAAATAACTTCTTGTTGCCTAAGCCATGGTGGAAATTTACTAACCGATCACAGGTGCTAACTAGTATGCACTAGCCCACGTTAACCTGCAATACAGCTTTTAAGCTCATTATGCCATTTACCAAAGTTACTTCCCCCCTGATACAGCTAGCTCATTGTGAGTTATCATCATCGAGTTAAATAACTGTATTTACATATTTAAATGTATATATATATATATATATATATATATATATACAATAAATTTTATATATATATATATATATATATATATATATACATATATTTATATATATATATATATATATATATAAACACAAAAGGTATGGGGGGAGAGAAGTGCAAACCTTCAAAGTGTGCAGCACCGATAAACAAAAATAAAAACACTCATGTTTAGTACCCTATCAGAAATGAGGTATATACATTTGTAGCCTTCTTGGTTCTTATTGAAACTCAAAGCTTTCAAACATATATTTTCTTTGTACAGGGATCCCTTAAATATAAATATATATATATATATATATATATATATATATATATATATATATATATATATATATATATATATATATATAGATATATATATATATACAGTTGTGCTCAACAGTTTGCATACCCTTGACGAATTGGTAATATACTGTATGTACCATTTTTAAAGAAAACATGAGTGAGCAGACAAAACACATTTCATTTATTTCTTGTGGGATTCATATTCAACTGTAGGTTATAACAGAATGGCACAATCATAAAACAAAACATGGCAACAAAGAAATTAAATGACCCTGTTCAAAAGTTTGCAAACCCTTAGTTGTTAATACTGTGTATTGCTCCCTTTAGCATCAATGATAGCGTGCAGTCTTTTGTTATAGTTGTCTATGACGCCCCTAATTCTTGCAGGTGGTATAGCTGCCCATTCGTCTTGGCAAAATGCCTCCAGGTAATGCAAAGTCGTTTGGTCGTCTTGCATGACCGTACATTTGAGATCTCCCCAGAGTGACTTGATGATGTTATAGTCAGTAGACTGTGATGGCCACTCCACAACCTTCACCTTTTTCTGTTGTAACCACTGGAGGGTCAACTTGGCCTTGTGCTTAGGGTCATTGTCATGCCGGAATGTCCAAGAGCGTCCCATGTGCAGCCTTCGTGCAGAAGAATGCAAATTGCCAGTATTTTCTGATAACATACTGCATTCATCTTGCCATTAATTGTCACAAGATTCCCCGTGCCTTTAGAGCCCCCCCCCCCCCAAAAAAAACATCAGTGAGCCACCACCATGCTTCACAGTAGGGATGGTAGTCTTTACACTATAGGCCTTGTTGACCCGTCTCCAAACATAGCGCTTATGGTTGTGACCATAAAGCTCTATTTTAATCTCGTCACTCTAAATTACAGTATGCCAGAATCTGTGAGGCATGTAAAGGTGTTGTCAGGCATATTGTAACCAGGCTTTTTTTGTGGCATTGGTGCAGTAAAGGCTTCCTCCTGGCAACTCGACCATGCAACTCATTTTTGTTCAAATATCGTCGTATTGTGAAATCTTTCTTGGTCTACCTGACCTTGGCTTGGTATCAAGAGATCCCTGAATTTTCCACTTCTTAATAAGTGATTGAACAGTACTGACTGGCATTTTGAAGGCTTTGGATATCTTTTTATATCCTTTTCCATCATTATGAAGTTCCATTACCTTGTTACGCAGGTCTTTTGACAGTTCTTTTTTGCTCCCCATGGCTCAGTATCTAGCCTGCTCAGTGCATCCATGTGAGAGCTAACAAACTAATTGACTATTTATACACAGACACTAATTGCAATTTAAAAAGCCACATGCATGGGAAATTAACCTTTAATTGCCATTTTAACCTGTGTGTGTCACCTTGTGTGTCTGTAACAAGGCCAAACATTCAGGGGTATGTAAACTTTTGATCAGGGCCATCTGGGTGATTTCTGTTATCATTGTGATTTAAAAAGAAGCCAAATAACTATGTGATAATAAATGGCTTCATATGATCACTATCCTTTAATAAAATATTTTTTTTCAGCATGATCAGTCATACTTTCAAAATAAATGACAACATTTCACATTTTCTGCCAAGGTATACAAACTTCTGAGCACAACTGTAAATATATTATGAATAATTAGAGTTATTAGAATTATTACTAGACATGTATAATTAATAGTAATAGTTAAAAATGTGTACATGGAAAAGTTGTATTTATTATGTGATTAAGACAATATTTTAGGATATTATAGTGCTAGCCCAGGTTTTCATGT
Organism: Discoglossus pictus; assembly: GCA_027410445.1. NCBI lineage: Eukaryota > Metazoa > Chordata > Amphibia > Anura > Alytidae > Discoglossus > Discoglossus pictus. The sequence continues at coordinate 504,681,449 of CM050163.1, read as the reverse complement.
TTAAAACATTGATTTAACTTGCATCTTGTATTTTTCAGTAAAGTCGCATATGCTGCATTAAGAAGAAGCAATAGTTAAATTGCTTATGAACTTGCAATGCAAGCAACTGACCCCTGTTTAAATATCTCCTAGTGGATTTAGAAAATCAATGTATCCATGTGTTTCTCTAGAAACAAGAATTAAATCTCCGGAGATAGTAATGATAATATCTGAATTTCATACAGTGCATAAATAAAGGAATCCATATTCATTCAAAAGTTGCGCACTGATTTGTTTTCTTGTTAGTTCATGATTTTATAAAAGCTTAATCAATTACCTTTTTTTTTTAGTTACATTTATTGGAAGAAAGAAAATTAAGTATACTACAGGCAGCACTATATAAAAAGTCAAAAAAATGGCAGCTGATGTTTTTAGAAAGATGCTTTATAGAAATCCATATTTATAAAAAAAATGCATACTTCAACATTTTTACCATTACCTAATGCATTTATCAAAGATTAGTTAATTAAATGTTTTTAAAAGTTACATTTATTAAAAGATAAGTACAGTGCAGACCGTATAATATGAAAATTTTAAAACATGGCAGTAAATGTTTTTTGAAAGATGCCTCACAGAAATCCATCATTATTCAAAAGTTCTAATAGTTTCATTATTTTATCTTGTTAGCTAATGCATCTTTAGAAATGTAGTTAATTAAATGTTTTTAAAAGTTAAGTTTATTAGAAGCAAGATAAATAGAGTACAGGCAGCATAATATGAAAAGTCAATAAAACTGCAACAGATGTCTTTAGATATTTCATATACTTGTTTAATTAGCTTTTAGCAGATGTACAAAAATGATGCATCGAGTGACATAGATAACAATGCCAAAAAGAACACTTTGAGAACATAAGTAACGGCAAAAACAAACAGATTTAATTGCTCTTAGACAGAATGAGCAATATAGCAAAGCGATATGCCAGATGATTTACTATATTTGTAAACATCTTGTTTCCTTGCCAGTCCCATAACTAATGCCCTGATTACTTCATCACTTATATCATTATAAGGTATTATCTGTTGACTAAGTAAATCATAAACGATGTCCCAATCTATAAACTAGAAGCAATCAACATACGTTGATATCACTCCAGTGAAATCTCCAAAGGATTGTACAATAGTAAAAAAGCAAATTAAAGATAACTGCATTAGCTCCAGCCAGTCTGTCTCCATTGAAAACATCGGCTTAGACACAGATTTATTGCCTTAGTCTTGATTGTGTAGAGCTAACACTAGAAGGCCTCTGTACTCCTCTAATGCTACCAGAAGAGGTAGAGGTTATGTTTGTGTTAATCTAGAGTCTCCTATGTACTCAACAGGGGCAGTCACACGTATTTAGCAGCCCATCAGTCATCCCATAGTTTTCGGACATCAAGTCCAACAGTGTTACTTTTGTTTCCAAAAACACTTAATGTGTTCTGCAAAATACTAAAACAAGGTGTATAATAATATAAATGCATAAAACCTATGTATTTATAATCATAAATCTGTGAATGTATTTGTGATATTTTTGTATAGACTGAGCCACATAAGAATATGAGTGAATCCACATTGAACCAATTAGGCTCTGTCACATATCGCCTAAATGGAGTAATATTGCATTAAACTACAAAGCATTTGTTTGACAAAAAGAAAAACAGCTATTCTGATTCTATTAGCCGCATGGTTGTGCTAGGTTATAGATACTTTATTTTGGCCTCTGCATAAGGAATTACCTATACATATTTTCTAGCTTTTTAGGTTACTTTAGAGGTATATGTACTAAAATGTACATCTCTAATGGTTATTTAGCACTTTGCTTCATATGGGGCCTCATTCAATTGCTATTTGGCCAATTGAATAGGGCTCTATATAAGCACAGAGCATATTTGTTTACAGAAGCTTTTAGGGCCTCATTCAAATGGGATTTGGCCAATTGAATAGGGCTCTATATAAGGACACAGTATATGTTTTTATACAGAACGTTTTAGTTAGTGAATACCTTGATTTTGGATAGAAGTTCACTAACTAAAAACTTATGTAAAAAAAATGCTATGTGCTTATATAGAGCCCTATTTAAGTGTCCAAATCGAATTTGAATGAGGCCCTTAGTTAGTGAAGATCTTGCTTTTGGATAGAGGTTCACTAACTAAAAACTGATGTGAAAAAAAATATGCTCTGTGCTTACATAGAGCCCTATTCAATTGGCCAAATCACAATCGAATGAGGCCCCTAGTGTTAGTTGGATGATAGATTACAGTTGGATTGACAATGTACATGCAAGTGACTGATGTCAACTCATACAAAAGGTATTTGAAACATAACCTTTAGTCAGGTTAATGCAGAATTTCCTTGCATAAGGTTATTGTTTTTATACCATGTGGATAAAATCATCAGTGGCAGCAAATTCAATTATAACATTAAAAAATCGAAAGCATACCAATATGTTTAAAAGTATGTGGAGCGCATATATTTCTTTAACATGCAAATGCAAGTGCAGGTTTTAAAACATCATCATCATAATTTTTCCATGAAAACTAGTGCTGCAAAGGATGTAATATTTTACATTTAAGTCTCTCTGCAGGCTGCTTTGCAACATATTCAGGGGGCATGAAAGGATCACGGTTTTTAATATTAAAATAATTTACCTAAGGGTTTACTTACAAGTATAATTTCATTAACAAGTGCTTAGAAGCTCTGTTTTTACTCACTGAACTCTTCCAAACAGTCATTGCAAAGATTCACCGCCAGCAGATCATGTATATTATAATTTTTCTATATTATTAGATGTTCTAGCCAATCACAGACTGTATCTCAGCAGCTATTGCTGGTATGCACGAGCTATGGGAGAAGTCTATGGCACGGAGTCTTTGGAAGGTTTCAGTGAGCAAAAATTGATGTTTTAAAACTTGTTTTCAAAATGATGTTTAAATATGCAAATAAACAGGTAGTCTATATTAAAAACAGAGGAACCACCATGTCCCATTAATACATTCTCAAAAAATGTAATAAATCATGGCAGAGAACTGACTGGATGCAGCTGACCCTCCAAAATTAAAGATGTCTTGAAAAAGCTGCAGAAAGCAATTTCCACAATATTATTGTTGTTTAGTTGTTCGGTTGTGTCTGACTTTCTGTGATATTATTGACCGCTGCATGCCAGGCAAATCTGTCACCTACTGCCACTCTAAGCTCCAGCAAATTCATGTTCATTGCTTTAGAGACCTCCATCCATCGCCGTCTCGGTCGTCCCCTTTTTCTTGTGCCTTCAATCTTTCCCAGCATCAGAGTCTTCTCTTGGGAATCCTTCTCTTCGTGATATGGCCTTCTCTTCTCATGATATGACCTCATGATCATTCCTTCCAGTGTACAGTTTGTCTTGATTCCCTGAAGTACCCTAAAAAGTTTTCGCCAACACCACAATTCAATGTCATCAATTCTCCGGCGTTCAGCCTTCTTTATGGTCCAGTGCTCACATCTGTATGTTACTACTGGGAATATCATAGTTCTAACTATATGGATCTTTGATGATAGTGTAATATCTTTACTTTTTACTAGCTTGTCCAAGCTTGCCATTGCTTTCCTCCCCAGAAGCAAATGTCTTTTAATTTCATGGCTACAGTCACCATCTGAAGAGATCTTGGATCCCAGGAAAATAAAATCTGTCACTACCTCCATTTCTTCCCCATCTATTTGCCAGGTTTTTAACATTGAAAAGCAACAATATTAATTAATAATTTATAATAACAATCTTATTAGCAAGTTTCTAAGCTTTGTAACATCCGTTTTTCTGCAAAAAATAAAATAAAATGTTTAAAGCCTATTCTTTTAAATATATGCTACAATTATAAAGCTTTCGTGTCCCTGAAAACAGCTGTTGTGCTCATAATAGTTCTGACTCCTGTGGAGTCTACCATCATTTCAGAGATGTTAGCATTTTTGCACTGACAGCTCAAAAGTTTGTACATTTTCTGGCTTTTTAGTTAACTATCCTCTTGTTTAAATATATTGCATGTGTTCTATTTTATTTTAAATAGATGTGTCCTGTTGCTCCGAACAACCTCTTTTAGAATAAGTTACACAGGAGGAAGACCAAGATGGCAGCCCATTATCTGGTTCCAGTCATACTTCACTACAATTTCTTGTTTTGCTTTTTTTTTTTTTTTTTTTTATTGTCTATTACTAATTTCCTTGTATTGTTTATCCAGTTCCATGTAACTGTCTCACAAATGTATGGTTATAACATTATCTATTAAGGGGCCAATGTAATGGTCACATAATATTGTTTCACTTAAAATCATTTGAGGAGGAAAAAAAGCTGCCTTTTAAAATAAGTATTGTTGCTTCTATTAGATCGACCTCTATCCACACTGAATAATGGGTCCACTAGATGAAAAGGGATCTACCCTAAAATGTTTCTGGACGGTGTAGATGAGCCTAAAATAGCCAGTGCTGGGAAGTAGGCACATAAAAATAACAGCCCCCTGGGGAGGTCCACTTTAATTCAGCACGACTTGGAGCACACCACTGTATTGTACTCCTGAAAACATGTTGAAATACTTTTTGAATTTTTTAAATGGTGCTTTTTTTACAGAAAAAAATCATAAATGCAGTTCTGTTTACATGAAAATTAGGCATGCCTCCAGAGAGACAGACAGCAAGAGCTGTGAGCAGAGAGCAGATCAGGAAGATGGTTAACCCTTCCCAAATTAATCAGTGCAGGGAAATGACTGCTAGAAACTCCCAAAAATGGTACTTGGGGGTTAACTGATGGCAGATGACATTCCTGAAAGAGTTAAACAATAATTATTTCTGTTCACACAGAGCTTGGTACGGTCATTCCCTGTTCCCGGCAGATGCTGTATATCATGGGGCAGTCTGCAGTGTGTTTGTAAACAAACCTAAGACTGCAAATTGTAAATGTTCTTAGTTCACACAATGAAGAGCACTCACAGTGAGGTAAATATCCCTTTAAGTCTAAAACGCCAAACTTCAAATCAAAGTTAGGAAAGCTACATTGGTCATTCAATTTTGTAACACAATCTGAATCATTGATTTTTCAGATAGTCATTAATATAAAATAATATAAAAATTAGGGACCTTCTTTATTATCATAGCATCATAAAAACTTCAAACGCCGCAAATGTTAATACAACAAGGGAGAACCCCCTCTATTTAAATGGGCACACATTAGTAAATCTCCCATAATGATACTGTAGTAGAAATAATTGACAAAGGAAGATGCCACAATGTATGGGTATACCTACTTATAAATAAAACTATTATTAAGCTATTATTGTGTAGAGAAACAGCAGTTACAATTATCCCACATAGGAAAGTGATCTCCAAACAAAATAGGTAATATAAACCTAGGTAAATAACCAAATCAGAGATTATCCAATAATATTTAAATTAGCTTTATGTAGGTACATAATTCTTTAATATCTATAAACAATGATATGCATGGTGACAAGATACATGTATATATAAACACAAAATCACAAATGATCATTCTGAACCCTCATAATGGGTGCAAAAAAAATGTAAAAGTATCAGTGAAGTCTAAATAATAAAGTTACTTACAAGAGCAAAAAAAAAGGGAAGAAAAAACAATGAGTGTATCAAGTGAGTGCTAACGTAGTAACAAAATATCAAATGTAACTCCTTCAGATACATATACACAAAGTATCAAAGAAGTGTTATCCTTCCATAATTGATATTATGAAGCACCATTTCAATAAATCATATACTAAAGCAGATAGTGGTTATTTACCTAGGTTTATACTACCCATTTTGCTTGAAGGTCACTTTCCTATATATAATTGGACCTGCCGTTTCTCTATTTCTGCACAATAACAGCTTACATAATTTTATTTATAAGCAGGTATACCCATATGCCATGATTGACTTGTGGGGGCAAGGATGGGACTACCCTGAACCGCCACAGCATGGGCCTATATGACCCAAGATGTTTAATGTGTTAGATCAATACTTTATTGAATTAGTCTTTTTTTCTCCACTAAAGATTAGATAAAGAGTAAATAATGTAAGACTCGTTTAATGTGTATTAGATCATAGGATCTTAAAAAGTGTTGCCATAATTTCTTATTTGAATAATTCAACCAGTTATAAAAAAAGAGACGTTGTTTGAAGGCGAACATTTATAATAAAAAATTATATAACTGCCGTGGAACATGACCATCTTGCCTTATTATGCTCCTTGTATAAAGGAATTTGGAAGTAAGAAAATCTGCTTTGCATAGCAAAGGCAGACTTGAAAATGATGAGGCATGGCTGTTTAAAATGTATAAATTGATCAAAAATGAACTTTGATATTGGCATTTGCCTTTATTCAAACCCTTCTACAAGAAACAACATAGATAGCAACGATGGAGACTGGAAATGTCACACCAGTTATATTTCTGCTACTTTTACTCTTAATAGTTTAGAGAAATGGCTCAATGGTAAGAGTAGGAGCTACATGAAAGAGGGAGAAAGGTTTGAGTGTTTAGAGGAAGTGTACACAGTGTTGTGGGACAGAGGCAGAGCAATCAAGCAAGGCAGGGAGGAGAACAGCAATGTACAGATTTGGAGCATGTAATGAACACTGAATATTAAATGGGTGGAAGCATTTTAGAGGGAAGGAGAAATAATGTAGAAGGAAGGAGAAAACATTTTCACTCATTACAATGTAGCTTCTACAGAACTTGAAATTGAAATCCATAATGAACCTGTGCAAAAAAAGAGAAAGGTGTGCATGGACAAAGGAAATGTGCATCTATGTGTACATACACAATATGCACACACATACACCCAGATAAGTAATGTATTCACAGGTGCAGATGTTCTGTATTTACATAGTGGAAAATTTGGAAAAAAAAACACCTGAATCCTCAAATATAGAGTACTAGAAAGTATGATCCTGATTCAACATCTCGTGATATACAGGCCATATGTCTGTGCCCCTGCTGGGGTCTCGTACTCTGCAACAATTCCGGAGCTATTCAATTGAACCAGCCCCCAAGTTACGGGCAGAAAGCCAAAACCGTAAACCATGCACTCATCTGTAGCAGTTTAGGGCGGGAATTTCATCAATCAAGCAAGTCCGTAACCACCCATTTCAAAACAACCAATAGAAAATGAGACGTTATCATGATGTCAGTAAAACATGTCAATCAATTAGCGCCCAGGGATCCGATACGCGATCGGACTCGCAAAACCAAAAAATAAAAGTGAATGCCGATACTGTTCTAGTCCATGTGGGTGACCCGATATGTATTAACTCATTGATTACTGAGATCGATATAACCCTGAAATGACACATAATAAAATGTATATTTCATTGCCGATTTGCGAGCTTGAGACTGTTGTGCAATTAATTATAATCTCTTTCATCGCTTTCCCCGTCATTTACAGTGCAGTATTGATTTTTTATTTGCATTTACAGTGCTACGTACAGGGGTTAAACCTTGTGGGTCCTCTCTAGCACACGTAGGATTTTCTCCTACAATTGGCATTTTTCGGGTGTGAAAACATTTGCGGACTTGTGGAATTGTATCAATTGAATAGCGATTTGCGATTTTAGCGATTTTAACTCTTACGGTCGGAAAAGATCAAAGGTTTTGAGAGGCCGTAAGTTCCGGGTTTAAAACCGCAAAGTTTTCAAGCCAGTAACACATAAACCATTTGGAGCCTGCATAAAGACGCCAATTAAATAGCAAATTAACTTACAGCCTCCATTAAGGGCTCCAGTAACTTACGATTGCTCAGTTGAATCAGACTCAAAGTTTTTATTTGAATTTGTTTCCTTTCAGCCCCTTTTGTTTTATGTACACATTAACTACCACTATGACAATCTCCATTTTTATTTTACACTTTTCATAAAGTGACAAAAGCTCAGTACAAAATTCAAGTGCATATTTCACTTCTAAAATGAATTATTTGTGCAAAGTTGATAAACTATTATTAGCTTTGTCATGGACTCTGGGTTATTGGAAAAAATTGTTAATGTTAACCGGGATTTTTGGGAGGTTGTAGTAATATACAAGGGTTGTTTCATGCATGTATCAGTAACTTGCTTAAAGAATGCTGAGCACCATAAAATTGTCACCTTTGAGTTGTGCTGTTGGAGAAACCTGCTTAGAGTTCCTTGGAATGTAAGAAGATCCAGTCAATACATACTACAGGAGATGAAGACAAATTGCTCACTGCATGGTATGATCATGAGTTTATAGATCAAATATTTTAGCCATAATATGAGAAGACAGGAGGCTTTAAAAAAATTGGAGGCACACAAACAAGGGGATGGCGGAGATCAATAGATGTGGTAATTGAAGTAATGAACATGAGCTTGATGGATCACAGAGGAGCTGACAGATGTGCCTGGCATGCTGTGGTCCACAGAGTCAGGGAGAGTCAGACGTGACTGAAAGACTAAACAACAACAATTGCTAACTTACACACGTAAGACACTTCGGGATCTAGTTACCAAAAAAATAGGATTAAGCCTTGTGTTGTCAGACCACAGGAGTTAAGGGTGGTGAAGCACAGTCAATGAAACCTATTTGATCCTGTCGTGTTATCCACCTAAGCTCATGTCAAGGAAAAACCACAGAGATTAAGGAGGGTTAAGTAATGTAACTTGATAATGACACCTAATTCATTTACTGAGGGTAACTACAAATTCACATATTTCCCATGTGTATTGAGAGTGATTCTCTTCTGTACTACCTGAGCATCTGTACCACTACCAGCGGAATACACATCACAATATAGCCAACACCGGGTGAACCAGGGGCACGGAGTATAGGGATGAAGTAGTCTGACCTCTGACCATTCATCCAAAGGTCACCATATGGTCTGATCTGTGTTTTCTGACCAGCGATCCAGGGGCAAATGATAATTCTCTCACGTAGCTAGACAGTATGGAAACTAGCCACTGCCATGCTTAGTAGTCACGTACCTGACCTAGTAGCCCAGGCCAGATGAGCTGGTACCACCAGCCCCTAGGGGAACATTGTAAATGTGTTATTGTTTGATTGTTGATGAGTAAGCCCTCAACAATAATACACTGTCTGTTATCTCTGCTCTTGTCACTAAATACTCTCCCAGCAGTCCTCTTCGCTCTGCTAATGACCTTCTTTCCTCCTCTCTTATCACATCCTCCCATTCCCACCTTCAGGATTTTATTTGTGGCGCCCCTATTCTTTGGGACTCCTTGCCTTGCCCAACTAAACTATCCTCCTGTCTCAAATCCTTCAAAACTTCACAAAAAACTCATCTGTTTAAAGAAGCTTTTCATCTCCAACCTTAATATGTGCAATATATTATACCTAACCTTTCTATACCTCACCCATACCCTGTAAGTTTTAACCATGACTGTAAGTTTGTGAGGTTTCAATCTTATTGGGTGCTTTAGAAAAAGCGCTTTGTATGCTTGATTTTAAACTCAATAACAGGACGCTCAATTCTTTTGTAGTTTGTTAAAATTGTTTTTGATGTATCTACGCTATGGAATATGTTGGAACGTTGTAAATAAAGGTTAATAATAAGTTACTATGTTGAATTCTAGTGCTTGCTCTGTTAACTTGATTAACTATTTAAGTATAAAAAGAGGTGTTGTTCAATAAAAGTTTATGCCCTATTGGGAATATATAGATCGCTTTATTGGGGGAATACAAAGGCGGTTCATCTTCTTAACCTCGTCCAGCTTCCAGAGTGTGTAGTGTTACTGAACTTCGACCAACGCATGGACCCAAGCAGTTTAAGTGTTCCTGGTCCAGGGTTGTGACAAGCTTAGTCTTCCCAAACAATTGTGCTGCATCTTTAGAGAATCATACATCATAGGCATTACTACATGATATCAGAAGAGGGGAATGAGATATAAATATTTGTATTTTCTATTCTCAGCACTGGAACAGACTGCATAACGAGGTCAGTAAGCAAGTAAGGCACACAGGCTATTGTAATTATGTATGTAATTGTTGCAAATATAAACCGTCCCTGAAGCTAAGTGGCAATGTTGCAGATATCTGGAAATAGTCCATGTTTTAGGATTATATTTAATGAACATAGCAGCTAAAAAAATAAAGAAGAGATTAAAAATATAAAGTTAATCTCAAAAATGTAATTATTTTGAAGATTATTAATTGCATGCAAAAAAAGAATGACATGCTGGGTAACCTTGAAGTGTCACATTTGTGATTTTGAGTCCTCAATATTGCCACACATTTAGCTCTTTTGGGAAAGGGCCAAGGGTATAGTATACTAAGGCCCCAACTAAGAGTCCGATTCAATTCAAAGCATTGTCTCCAATTCCGGCACTATTCAGTTGAATAGTCCACGGTCTACTTCCACGTTACGATCCAATCATGGTATAATGGAGTGCGACACCGGCCTCTCAGCCAATAGAAAGTGGTCTAGACGAAGATGATTGACAGAGAGAGATTATAAAGTTGTATTCCACATGCCAATGGGTTAACTGTGTTGTAGATTCTGACAAAGTAGCACGCAGGTCCCGGAGTTGGAGTTTTTTTTTGCAGAGTGTAAGAGAGTAGGTGAGTTCTGAAAGCAGTATATTGCAGTTTTGGTTATTTCTATTCATCTATTTACGGGCACAAAAACAGTAATCAACCAATAGAGTGTCCACGTATTGTTTCGCCCACTGCAGCCTATGCAGTTACAGCTTGCGGACGGAATGAAGATAGCGTTAGGAGCCAAGAATATTCAAGGTCAAGAACCAAAGAATAGATCACATCTAGCAAATGATAGCTACTCACAGTTGCAATTAAGTGAATTATCCAGGTTCAAGCCTAGATGTCAGATAGTTAGGAATGAACACAAAACAATATTATTCATCAGACTAATATATACCTTTATTTTCTTCCTTTCAGCATCTGGGTTGAGGGAGTCGGCAAGCCAGCTCCCGCCCAGCAGGAACCGAAGCAGAGGGAAGAGGAAAGGAGTAGAGCTGGGAGCCCTGTTTCAGAGGAGGATGTCATCTGGCACGTGGCGTCATCAGCAGGACCATCAGCCCCACCGGCAGCTTTTTACCCCCCTGTCCTCCTCCCCAGAAACTCTGCATCTCACCAGGCCCCTCCTACTGGAGGGACTAGCAGGGCTTGACCCCATCTCCTCCTCCCCTAAGCAGTGCCGCAGACTGCCCATCACCACCAGGCCCAGCAATGACACCACCACCCCCATGGAGCGAGGCTCCGACCCACCCCCACCACCAAGCCAGGCTGCGCAGTCGGAGATGCTGGCCATCATGTGCCAGCAGATGGAGTGTCTCCAGGGGATCCAGGATAGCATCTCCGCCAATCATGCAGAGGTCATGTGCAGCCTGGCCAGGCGCAATAGGGAGGAGAGGATGCACCACCTAATGACTGAATCATACCTGGCCGGGCTGCTCAGGATGTGGGCAGACCAGAGCGCAATCCAGCAAGTGACTGCAGATGCCATGCGACGTGCTCTGGTCCCCAGCCCCGCCTCCTCCACCCTGGAGGGCTCCCCCGCCCAGTGACGGTAACTGAGGAATTCTGTTGAGGAGAGATGCTGCAGTCCCTATCTTTTTAAGGCCTTATTTTGTAAGTGTTATGTTTTTGTATTATTTTGTTTAGTTTTAGGTAAAACTCATTTTGAAGGAAATGTATGAGGTTTAAGGTTTTCACAGTGCCTCTCAGGTAGACATTCCTTCAATAACAGCCCTCTTAACATGTAGCTCCCACAATTTTAAAGCAATAATATATCCAGATATCTAAGACATGATTGTTGTTAGCTGAAATGTAGACTAATAATGCTATGGCAGTGGACTTGCAGAGTCTCACAATGGCATGTTAACGACAGTCAGCAATAATGTATGCACTAGTGAAGCATGTGATCCTGACCTCAACATCAGTCTGAGAACAGATCCTTGAGTCTGATGTAAGTAACAGTGAACCTGGCTTCTGACCTTTTGTCCTCTCTGTATTAATGGGTATTTTCCCCTATTGCTGATATCATGAGTATCCTTCAACATATGCTATAAGCTATAGTATCATTGTTGATGAACAATATGATATGGAGAAGGTGATAGTACACCTTGACCATAGATGGTCACAGCTAAGCATTTATTATCGGATGACTATTGTAGGATCATTATTAATGGTCATGGCCAATGAGTTATCCTGAGAACTAGCTAATGGTTAGTAATGCTTGCAGATGGGAATCAGGTGTGTTGGTATATTGTTACAGTTACAGTATTTAGCACTGTACTGTACATACATGTTTTTTTTTGTTATCTTCCTCCGCCTTTTTTACTTTGACTACTTTTTTTTACAGATTGTTGTTTTGCAAACACACTTTATGTGTGAATTACACAGTCCAGAGGTTTAGGTATTTGTTTCATTGAGCAGATATAGACAAGCTGTAAGTGCTATGCACATTAATGGTTTCTTCAATTAAATTAAGTGATTTCTGCTGATCCTTTTTTTCATCAGATTCCGGTTGCATTGGTGTAGTGACCATATGGATCCCTGGTAGGTGCAATGCATCATGTTTATTCTAGACTATGACATTACCACTTTTAGGTATTCCCCTTTCCCCAAAAGCCCCTTGACTTCCCGGGATCCGCCCACACCACAACCATGATATTAATGCATAGTCTTGTCCATTTCTGATTGTCCTGTTTGTATTAAATAAAGCTTTGTTATACCGTTCTCACCATGTCAGTGTGTTTTCAATGGTTGGGGTTTTGGGACATCCACATACATCACATTTGTGTCACATTCCTATATCAGAAAAGTAATGAGCCCTAGTTACTATACAATAAGTTAATAGATATAATAACAATACTATTGGTTATAATGTCATGAGATATTATATAATAATATAAATCATAAATAATAATAAAGGGTTGATACACATGCAAAGTCTAACTTGTGATACTGTGGAGTATCAACATTCCCCTGAAGGCCTGGTAAGAATATAACAGGTGATAATGTAAATTGATTGATTGCAAAACACTTAATGCGAGGTAACTAAATGATAATGAGTATACATCTTGGAACATGGCCACCAGCAATGGCGTTGGACTTTCCAGGATGGTGTAGCGACATTAGAGCCTCTGTGAGTGAGAAAGGGTTAATAAAGCAGCCATTTTCATGTGTTTGTATTGCAATTGAATGAGGTAGTGTGTCCTTCCTTAATAGCTTTCAGCATCTTGCAGCATGACTTTTCATATTGGCATATGCATCACTATTGCAACCTATGAGAAAAATAAAATTGTATTTTTTAAACTATTTGATAGTTGGGAGTTCTGCAAGTAACTGTTATGTCTTCCACTGCTTTGGCCATATTTTAAAGTGCATTGGTGTGTTTTTATTGTCTGTAACCCCATTGCGGGTCCTATTTGGAACCAGTAAGCTTTGGGGCGCAATTTGCCGTTTGAGGGCTTGTCTGGGGGTGTGGTCTTGAGAGATTTTGACAATTGAATAACGATTTGCGATTTTAGCGATCGGAAAACTCTTACGTGAAAGATCAAAGGCTTTGGGAGGCTGTAAGTTCCGGGTTTAACAACTGCAAAGTTTTCAAGCCCGTTACATGTAAGCGGTTTTTAGCTTGCAAGAAATCGCCAATTGAATTGCAAATTAACTTACGGCCTCCCTTGCAATATTGTGCATCCTGTCCTGTCACAATCATGAATATGTTGGAATGGGTTCTATGTTTATTTTTTTGCTCCGTTTTTAGATATTATTGCATAGTTGTTTTCAGTTTTCTTTGTATTACTTTTATTTATTAATTTTAGAAATAAATACATGAAGTTACAAGGAAGAAATTAGATAAACTAAATGATATTCAAGGTTATCCTAGATAACTAGCGAAGGAATATTGATCCAGGGAGAAATTTGATCGCCAGTTTTTGGGGTCAGGAAGGAATTTTGCTTTTTTTTCCCTTATGAAACAATTGGCAAAGTTTCAATGTTTTTTTTTTTCTGTTTGCTTTCCTTTGGATCAATTAGCAATTAATAACAAATAGTCTACATATTAAAAAGATCAAGAGAGATCTAAACAGGTTGAACTTGATGGACTAACTCTTTATTCATCCTCAAATACTATAATATTAATAATTAATTAACAACTAAATAATTAATAACTAATCCGCATATTGCAGACCAGAGGAGATCTTAAAAGGTTGAACTTGATGGACTGAAAGTCTTTTTTCAACCTCAATTACTATATATGTGTTATACAAATTTAAGAGAAAATATAAGAGACATGTTCTACTGTATCACAAGACAAGATGGGAACCATTTTGTGATCCTTGATAGGTTCATAGGAAGGAGATCGGGACGGAGATAGAGACAGAGTAGAGACAGGAGGGGTAGCGAGAAAAGAGGGGATGTTGGTGAGTAATAAGGGGGATATTAAAGCAGCCTGGAATATGCCAGCAGCAGCACATAGCACACATCACAGACAGGAAGCTGCAAGGAGATTGGTTCTGTAAGCAACAGCAGGTAAATAATGGGTTAATATTGCTCCCCTGATGCTGCATGCTGATTGGGGGATCAGATGCCTGTGTATACACTCCCGAGGGTGTCAACATAATCATTAGAGGTTTTTTTAGATATTAATAAAATGTGCTGCATACATATAAGCTGCTTTTTGCCCAAGGAGTGCAGAAAAGTATTAATCCATGAAACTTACATATCCCTTTTTAAATGCTGCTGTAGTGTAAAACTTTCATACATTTAAAAAAATGCTTTATGCATTTTGTTGCCTGACAATTAGATATAAGTGTAAGAAAATTACCAATTACAGTAAATACTGCAGAGAAAAAAATTTGACCTGCCTTTAGCTAAACAGTTAATTGAGAGTAAGTGTAAACAAGGACTCATAGGAAGTCTAATAATAATGTTTTTTTTTAAATCTCTTTCTTATCTATTTCTTTAATCTACATCCACATGGGCCACTGTCCTTCTGCTTCATGTATCATGTCGAAACAAAGGGGAAAGTAATCCCTTTGTCTCACATCAGTACAATTTTGTCTTTAAACTGCTCATTTTTCATACAAAAAGTACCTTTTGTATGCCTCATGGATACAGAAGTAGAGTGTTCTTTGGTCAATATCACCAAAAATGAGATTATAATTTTGGCACACATTATATGGTTACGCACATATGTCTTCTTCAGAGCATTGAAGATATAGTGATTTGGTCTAATCAACTCTGCTTCACATACCATTTATGACTAAGTTCTTTTTACTTTTATATTCCTTAGTATTTATTTTTAAAGGTATTTGATGAATTATGGCATTAAAAGAAAGGTAATGATCATAAACAAAGAAGTAAGCAAAGTAGTTACTTGTATACATATTTTATTGACGTTCTACGAGCTCAGTATACCACTCATAGCAGCCTCTTTTAGCTCACTTGTGCCATTCTCAGGGAGAAATATCCTGTAGTATATCAGTCTGGACTCATTCAAAAGAGTGATCCAGCCCCAAAATACCAGACAATTATACGCTGAAAAGGAGAAACAACAAACGTCAGACATTCGTTCGGCCTCTATGGGCCTCATCAATAAAGTGTAGCTGCAGGCCATAAGGAACAGTGAGCAAGTGAGTCCAAGTCTGGAATCTCGTTTTCCCCTTCGGATGACAGTCAGCCATCCTACTATCCTGGTTCCGGTGGTCCCTTGATCCTGTTTGGTATGGGTTCATTTCTGCTAGCAGGGATTTTCAACTCACTATCCACTGAGTAGGACAGAACCAGATTCTGGGCAAGCCCAATTGAAGAAGCGGGTCATGACAGGTCCATATAATAAATGTAACCATTACAATGCCCAGCAGAAATGCTCCATTTAACTACTGTTTCAAAAGAGTTGTTTATTAAGGGGGAAATGAAGATGTAGTGCAGGAAAGCAATTTGTAAGGCTAAATAAAGTTTGGGGAGAAAATGTACTGTATGCTGTGTTCATACGCATCTAACTGTTAACCTATTTGTTTGCGCAAATAAAACAAGGACCTATTGCATTCACTGAAGTGATATAGTTATTGCGGAAATCATTTATACTTTTAGGATTATTTGCAATTTTCACAGAGATTTTTGGTCACCATTCAGCCAGCTTGCACCTAAGAAAGGAATGCTTCTGGGAATGTTGTTATCACATGTAGGAAGTTACCAGCTCTGATTCTCAGTTAAGCCAGACTTTATGGAACTGTTTCTGTCAGAACTAATTACATGCACTACCACCGCTGTTCCACCTTAAGTCCCAAATCTCAAATATTCCTTATGCATTTTATTGTATTCAGTAACTACATAAAATATTAGAAGTCACACATGCTGTTTAGGTATAGGTCATAAGGCCTGTTTAAGTAGGGTCCTCTTAGACCTGATCGCCTGCTAATGAGTTTAGTACTATCATGTTCCTGGCCATATCTAAATCATAGCTTCCCTTATTCTAAATCATGATTAGTCATTTCCATCCCCACCTTTGCCCTTTGGGTCTATTCTCCAGCTGCTGCTATTCAACATCATAACAGCATGCATACAACCTTCATCATGAATGTATCTCTAGTCCAGTAGAGGCATAAACTTGTCTTTTACTTGAAAGCTAACTTAAGGAGCTATCCCTGTCTAATCATGCTGTTTGTCAGACTCATCATAAAGTGCTCCGTTAAGAGATATTTTCCTCTCTTTTTAGATAGTTTCTCCATCCATCAACTGCATACAAATGACCAGCAGGAGTAGAAGAATTGGATCATAAATTTAAACAATATTGCTCTTCATGTTCATTTTATGGACACCTATTTGGTCCTCTTGTGACAATTTAGATTATAAGTTATGTATTTGCCATGCATGTGCCTTTCAGCTTTTATGCTTTATGCATAATAAGATAATAACATAATATAGGTTAAGAATGTTGGTACTTAAGCTCGGAATTGTGGTCTACATTCATAGACATGACAAGTTTGTTTCCTTTTTTACATTTCCTGCGGAAAATGCCTCATTACTAGTATGATACTTTGTAATTACAATATATAATACTATATATATTTAAGAATCATGGCAAGGTTAATTTTAATTCCAGATTTATGTTAATATCCTTAGATTACATATTTGCGAGTTTTCAGTCTTGTAAGGTGCTTTGGAAACAAGTGTTATGTACATTTGATTTTAATCTCAAAGACAGGGCTCTCCATTGTTTTGCAATGTGTTAATATTGATTTTTGTGTTGTGCTTAACTCATGTATTGTGCTTAACCCATGTATTGCTATGGAAAATGTTGGCATGCTACAAATAAAGGCATATTATGCAAAATTAATTTTCTTGCAGTAAATGTACACTGAAGATTATATTTTTTGTCTGTTGTGCAACCATTCTAATCCTCACCTTTGTATCTATTTCTTATCCTTGTGTTAGATATTAATTCACAATTCTCTGGACAAGTGGACATATGTGCATTTATTTGCACTCATTGTTTATTGCATTCATTGTTTGAAAAATTCTTGATGTAATGAATATGGTGAAATTTGTCCCACAGGCCTTGTTAAGGTACTTCCTGGGCCCAGGGCCCAGACCGGTAGGTTATCAGGCTCTAGATGAACTTGTTATGACATAGGGCTTCATAACAATCTTTTGAGGTTAGTAACACTTTAAAGGCAACCAGTAAGACCTCCTAATAGCCAACCACATTATGCAATTCACTCCCAGCACTCATGTTGAGCTAGGCGCTCGCGATCACAGTAAATAGTTGTTCCATAGACTTTAATGGTGAACTCGTGAGCATGAATTAAGATATCAAGTATAATTAATAAGTCTTGAAACACTTGTTTCAGGAAACAGAGATTAAGTGGTGTCAAATGTTTATATCTGATACCCCTTTAATCTTTTATTTCATGGTTTACAACCAACTAGGATATACTTGATCTTATTCATTGTTCATAATCCCCATTGAATTCTCTGAGCGCCTAAATGTCTAAAATTATGTTGAAGCCCTGGTCGGTCCCCAAAAATGAATACCCCCGGTGCCCTCCCTTGACTACTAGCTGGGACCCCTCTGACCTCTGAACAAGGTTCAGATACTTATAGCAGCCTGACTTCCTCCATTGTCTAAGGAACTGCTGGTTGCTGCCTTCATAAGCCATCTAAGGGTACCCCAAGCCTAGTACTTTTATACCCTTCTATCCTCTAGGTCTCACACATAAGGTAAGCCTCTGACCCCAGTTACTGGAACATAGTAGCCAGTTAACCCCAAGTCTTTACATAGGTTTAGATGGCCATCTGGCAACACAGACCTGTCTCTGATGCTCTTTTGGCTAATTACTGCCTACAGAGCTATAGAGAGAGAAATAAGAATAACCAAATGTATAACTCTTGCAGAATTCCAGGTACCCAGTCCAGAGGGGGGCATAATAGCCCAAACTTCATCACAGTAACTTGACGTAAATCTTTTCTGATTTCTCAAAGAAGGGGCTCATCATGATTAGTTAATGTACCACCTAAATATGTTGGGTTTTGGCCATTAAAGTATGCTCTGTTCGTAATTCACATAACCAAGGTGTGTCTTTCATTCTGGAGGGAAGACTTTTATTATTATTATGAATTATTATTGCTGCAGCTTATGCTAGTATACTGTGTCATGGCTCCTGCAACTTGTCCTATAACCACTATGGGCCTCATTCAAATGTGATTTGGCCAATTGAATAGGGTTCTAAATACGTACATAGCATATATTTTTACAGAAGTTTTTAGTTAGTGAACATCTTTTCAAAAGCAAGGTCTTCACTAGCTTAAAACGACTGTAAACAAATATGCTATGTGCTTATATACAGCCCTATTCAATTGGCCAAACCACATTTGAATGAGGCCCTATATAAGCTGCAAATCTGTAACTTGTCCTGCCCTGTGGTAGCATTGGTGGAACTTGTCCTAGCTATTATTATTATTTATTATTATCTTTTATTTTTTTGCGCGTCAACATATTCTGTAGCACTGTACAGAGGTTCAGAAAAAGTGAAATATACAACAGTAGTCGATCGGTTAATATCCTGTTAGCAGGGATACAATCAAACCTCCAACCAGCTGGAATCGGTCTATTAAGCCGTTCAAGACCAACATTAATAATTTCGAATTACTCTCTGAGAGCTGGCACATGATCAAAGTACATGGTAATGAAAATGCTGGACACTCTTCTCAGATTCCATCTACTTGTTACAATGAATACTTTCAAACCCGCAAGGAGTAATTATTAATAATTAACAATAATATTCAATATAAGCTTACTGTAAGAAATGTAAGAATTTAAAACATTTTTCTTTTTGAATATTCTGCAATAATTATAAGTTTGCTGTTTATACAATTATTAAAGTCTTGTATTGGTGGTCCAAATAAACATATTTAATGAAGATATTATTTTAGATTTTTAGTGTGATCAATAATAACTGTAGAATTACACTCTACTTAGTTTGTTTTTAGGCGTTTTTTTTTACAAAGTATAGCATTTTATATCACTTGGGATCCCATGCAAAAGTTTAGTGAATGAACCCAACTGTTATTAAAACTCCATAGCCACTGATAAATCATAATTTACAAAAGTAAAATGATATTGTTTATAAATTGTTCTTATTTTGAGAGCAACTTTTATATCTTTTTTATTTGTTAATTCTGCATTCATCATCACAGATATAACAGAGAAATCAATACACAGTCTGTCAAGATTTAAATTTTCCAATTTTCAATATCAGACAACAAAAACATCAAAATTACACTCCAGAGATCATGTAGGGCCACTGAACAAGCTGGAGAAGACAAGTTCCTATTTTTTATTATAACCTTGATTTTATTCTCTAAGGCATGTTTTTGTAAGGCAATTCTCGATTCTTTACTTTACTTCCTAACACTAATATGCAACCTGTCAACATTTTTTTTCCAGGAAAAATAATTGATAACATTTGAGGTGGATATATTATCTTAGGATACACACACATCTTAATTAAGTTGATTCTACTAGAAAAAGATCTGTCCATGTCAACAAATTTCTCTATATATTTGTAATAATAGCAGAGAAATTGGATGCATACCATTTTCTTGGATCCTTCACTAAATAAATATCTAAATATTTGATGGACTCCTGAGGAAACCTTACTGGATAACCAACCTCTTCCATTTCTTTAGTCACAAACCCTTGGACTTCAAAATAATAGTTTTATAACCAGAGATACCATTATATGTATGATCTTAGGTAAATTTATTTTTGTTTTTCTTTAAATACAACAACAAATCATCAGCATATAATGATAGCTTTAAAGACTAATTAAATTTCTCCAATCCCTCTTAATTATCTCTAATCATACCAGAGGCTCAACTGCCAAACTGGTTAATAAGGATGACAACTGACATCCATGCCTAGTGCCTGGACACAATCTAAATCTGTCTGATTTTACACTATTTATAGCAGCAGTTGATACAGGATCCAAATATATTAATTTTATTGTATTCAGTCATGTTCCTACAATTCCATACTGTTGCACAGTAGTCACCAAATGGTCTCATCCCTTCTTCTCAAAACCCTTCTCAGCATTTAAGCTAAGAAGGATGGATGGGGCCATCTGACAGCCATTTTTTTTAATAAACCCTTAATAAATCCTGCTTGATCATTCTGAATTAAATATGAAACAAATCAATTGTGTTCTCACAACTAGAATCTTTAAAAAAGTTTATTGGATATTGGCCTGTAGGCTCCCAATTCTTCTTCATCCTTATCTTTCTTTACATTATAATATTCTAATATTGGCTTCTTAAAACGTCCTAGACATGTCATCCTGCCATGCCAAATAATTATGAAATACCTTAAAAACATATTTTGATATTGAATAAAAAATAATGAAAAAAATGAAAAATATTAATAATAATAATTTTCTATTGAAGTTGAGACATGAAGACTATAGCAATATTTAACAAACAGATTTCAGGCCTTAATGGAATTATTTTTAATCT
Source organism: Discoglossus pictus (assembly GCA_027410445.1). Classification (NCBI taxonomy): domain Eukaryota; kingdom Metazoa; phylum Chordata; class Amphibia; order Anura; family Alytidae; genus Discoglossus; species Discoglossus pictus. The sequence goes on along the minus strand of CM050163.1, from coordinate 504,660,456 downwards.
GTATTTATTATCAACAATAAAGGGATGTATATATTAAATATAAAAAAAATGGTTTTACATGTACTTAAACTTACTCATAGGAAACTCTGAATATGTGTTACCACCTGCCCATGGCAGTTCTCCTTTGCTTTCAGAATCCCATGTTGACTTTTCAGCCAATCACACATCAGGCAGTGGGATGTGTTTCCCTCCTAGGACAGTGTTGCATGCTCTACTCCTTAATATCTAAGGGTCAGTTATTAAGTTTCACAGCCGTCCTACTAATGTATGTTTTCTCCCGGATTCTGAGGATAATGAGAACTGATGGCAGCATTGGCAGCATTAGTCTAGTTTTTGGCTATCTGGGATGGAAACTTTAATGCAGTGAAACATATAGTTGCTTCAATTGAAATGTTCCAATTGCTAATGCAAGTGCTTTATATAAGCCTAATGAAAATCTAACTAGTCTGCACATCCCTCCCTATTGAGAAAGATGATCAAACGAACAGTTTTAATACAAAGATCATTAGTTTACAAAGAAACACCCTCCTGAGAAATTAGCAGCATGGAATCATGCCATAAAACATAAAAGTTAAAAAGTAAAGGCTGCTCTAATTTTTTTTGCTTTCTAAAATCATTGTGTATCAAGTTTAGTTATGTAAAATACCATATAAAGACTATGGTCCTCATTAAATTGCGATCTGGCTAATTGAATAGGGCTCTATATAAGCACAGAGCATATTTTTTTACAGAAGTGTTTAGTTAGTGAATACCTTGCTTTTAGATAGAAGTTCACTAACTAAACACTTCTGTAAAAAAATATGCTATGTGCTTATATAGAGCCCTATTTAATTGGCCAAATTGCAATTGAATGAGGCCCTATATGGACTTCAGTTATATTTAAAAAATGTCTATTTATGCAATATTATTTATCTCTTTTACATTACTTTTACTTTAAATATATGTGAACATTTAGAGTATATGTCATTTTAAAAAAAAATATCCAAGCACAGCTATATCTCATAAAAAAAATGACATTTGCCCTACCTAGTGCATCTAAAAAACAACTATTTTATTCTGCAATACACTATAGATTATTAAGCTAACTACTAAATAATATACCATCTTCGCCTTAATAATGTCGGCATTTTCTCATCTAGGAGGAATAATTAATGTACCATTGTCCTCCTGGGCACCCAAAAGGAAGCATCCCAAAATGAGCAGAAGATTAAATATTTATATCTGTAATATATTGGAAGGCATTTAAAATTAGTCAGAAGTGCAAGAGAGGCTGAAATCTCATTTAAAACATTAAAATATGGGTATATGAAAGAGAAGGAAAGATGCAAGTGAGAAGCCAGAATAGTCATGGAGTGAGATAATACAGAAACCAATGGATGGAATGCAAACCTAGATATGTTTAAGTGTAATTATTTATCTTGGCTTGCATTTTCAAAGCAACGAACTTGCATGTTTGTGAGTGCCATATTAAGATATTTAATCTAACCATTTTGTGTTTAACTAGGAAATCTGAAAAGGTTATGCACATATTGTTACTTTATAATAATTGCCAACTAGTTTATGTTAATAGAAAACTTTTATGCAGTAGATTAAACACAATGGACACTTTATTTTCAGCAGTCATACTGTCCATTAAAGGGCAACTGTATGAGGGAAAAGAAAAAAATAGGAGGAAAATCAATTCAGGAATGAAAAAACATATACATTATGTGTTAATGACTGTACTACTCCTTGGTATCATCCATGATAGCCTGATTAAGGTTGTGTATGTGAGAGTGGCATTGACATCTATGCCTTGCTTGCAGTTATCTTTGTAAACTGCCTGCTTCTGAGTATGTGTGTGGGAAGGGGGGAGGTGTCAAATGACATAGATTAATAGCAAATTCCCCATTAATTAATGATTTTTTTTAAATGTTGCTTTAATTAGATAGTTGCAGGCTTGCTAACTAAAACCCAGCTAACCTACTTTACATTTCACTAGATCCCTTATTAATCTCAACCTAGTGAATACCCATAGAAAGTTATCTAAAAGTTATCACAGTTGAGCCATTTGGAGATCCGGGCTCGCAAATGGAGGTTGCAAGTTATTTTACTATTCAATTGGCAACTTTTTGCTGGCAACGATCGAGTTACTGGCTCCGAGCTGCGATTCATAGCGATTGCTTAAATCGCTAGTTACTGCCCTCCAAGCCTTTGATCTCTCAAATGCACAAGGCTAAAATCGCAAATTGATATTCAATTGCTCAGATTCCCCCTCACTAATCACCTCATCAAATGGCAAATATCTAACCACAAGTTAAGGGTATCAAGGAGGTCTTGTAAGGTGCTCAACGATGAATCGGAGCACTTTAAAAGCAAATATAAATGCAATACTGTACTTTTATTAAGAATTAAAGTGATGTTAGGTCTTAGAATGAATAGCACAACATTCTCCACTTTATTTCATGTTCAATTTTCGTGTTATATCGATCATGGCAATCAATGTGAACTCCTACGGGCGTAGGACTTTGAAAAATGGAGATTGGTTTTCAAAGTCCAACGGCCTACGCTTACGAGTTACGGGCTTGGTGGTCGGCCATGATGATAATCTCTATTCCCATTGGCTGTTTCTGTATCGGGAGTTAGGGCTTGCTGCCCTTAACATGTTCAAGCCCGCAAATGCTCTGTCCGACAGCAATGGTTTATGATTTTCGCGACTGGCGCCTAACTTGCAGGCACGGACAATTGAATAACATCGCAAAGGTAGAGCAATGGGAGCCCGCAACTCAATCGCAGGCATTTGGCTGTCTGTGATCGAGTTGCGAGCCCTGAATTGAATGAGGCTCTATGAGTGTAGCAAACTTTCTAGAACTCAACATTTTTCCCAATGAAGGATTTCAGCCAATCGAAGATGATGATTTTGAGTTCTCATGCTCTGATCAAAATTATTGATAACTAGCGAATTGCCCATCAAAAAATGACGGCAATGAAATTGTAAGTGAGCTAATGCTGTTTGGTGTGTAATAATGAAATATATAATACATTAATAAATGAATATACTTTACCTATTTTGAAGCATTGTGTTGAAGAGCTGTCAATGTGTTTTGATGTTGCTGCAGCATTAGTGGTGTGGAGCTGTTGTGTAAGCGTGGTGAATGTGTGCAGTGTAATAGTGTGCGTGCGCGAGACCAAACCGTTAGCGTAGTCGTGTACTTCCGCATTGGCGTAAAATAGTGGGTAATCTGTGGTATGCGTCTTAGCGGAATATCCGTAGGTGCTTAGTGGTGTTTTGCGAGTTTCTTGTGGTGTTTTGCGAGTGTGTTGTGGTGTTTTCCGTGTTTAGCGTGCTGTAGCCTCGTTTTCATTTTGTTCGTCGGCCATTTTTTCTCTCGCTTAGCGATTTTATTAGTGTGTAAATTTTTTTTTTTTTATTTAAATGAAGGTGTAACTTGTTTTTTTTTTAGGTCCTGGATGGTTCCTCTTGCTGTAGGTAAGCTTTTTATGTGTGTGTTGTGTGTATTAATTGTGTTTTAAATATTTTTATGTTCGAGTGTTGCGTCCGATTTTTGCGAGGTCGTAATGTGTGCTAACGTGTCTCGTATTGTGTTTGCGTGTGTAGCCAAATTTTCGTTTTGTTCGGTGGCCATTTTTTCTGTCGCTTATCAAATTTTTTAGTGTGTAAACTCTTTTATTTTGAGTGAAATCAAGGTGTAAGTTGTATTTTTGAGGTCCTGGATGCTCCCTGTTGCTGTAGGTAAGTTTTTTATGTATGTGCTGTGTGTATGTATTGTGTTTTGAATTTTGTAATGTTCGCGAGTTGCGTCCGAGTGTTGCTAGGTCGTAAAGTGTGTTAACGTGTGTCATATGTTGTTTGCGTTGCGAGGAAAAGTTTGCGAGGGTCGTAATTGGTGTGTCGTGTTGTTTGCGTTGCGACGTAAAGTTTGCAAGGGTCGCAGTTGCTGGCATGGAGCGCCGAAGGCGCTCCATGCCAGCAACTGAGGCCCTCGCCCGCTGCCCTCGCTTCACGAGGCCAGCGGCTCGCTATGCGAGCCGCGGTCCTCGCTACGCGAGCCCGCAAGCGTTAGCAACAACTCGCATGCTCCCAACTATATATGTGATACCAAAGATGTTGCTAGGGGTATGGAGTATTTAATACCCTAAGACTAGAAACACTCAACCATTGGCCCTGGGGTGAGGGCTGAGAGTTACAGATTATTGAATTGAACAGGGGTACTTTTCTGTATCCCCTTCTGTCCCTCTGAACTAGTAGAGGCTATAGTGAGTATGTAGGTCATAGGCAGTAGGTGCATGTGGAAGTCCACCCAAGCCCTTACAGGCTACTAGGGGTTAAAATGTTCTAGTTAAGTAGGGAATATTTTATTTAATTAAACCGTTGTTGTTGTTTAATCTTTCAGTCATGTCCAAATTTCCATGACCCTAGCATGCCAGGCACATCTGTCATCCACTGCCCATCTGAGCTAAATCAAGCTCATACCCATTGCTTTAATTATCTTTCCATCTCAACCTCTGCTGTCCACTTTTTCATCTGCCATCAATCTTTCCCAGCATCAGAGTCTTCTCTAGGAAATGCTGCCTTCTCATGACATGGTAAAATTAATTATTTTAGTAGCACTTAATATTTAAGGCATCTTCATTTAGTAAGTAACCCCTCTTAATTTTATTTTTAACCCAACCCTCAGCAAAGCTACAGTTATGATTCAATTTGTAATTACTGATCTCTGAAGACATAGACATGCATTTTAACCTCAAGTCTGCTTTCCTAATCAGGCAGGCGATTTTCAGGAGAACTCCCTTAAAAGTAATATTACACTGGGACTCATTTCAGTGGTTACGTTTTTATTGTATTGAGGGAAATGTTTAGAAAGGGGTTATGTGTTAAATGATATTTTATTGTGGGGATGCTAGAGAGTTTTTTTGTGTTTTGATTGATGATCTACTGTGGTTAATTTCTCTTAGTCTTGGTTTGTCTGGTTAGCAGGAACCTTTTTGCAAATAATACATTAGTGTAAATGCAGGATAGTTTGATACATGCTAACATCCTGTGAATTTGATGATTAGCATATGTTAATAGCGGTAATGTGGTTAAACAATGAGCAGTCAAAAGGAAGCCATCACCATCCTGCCACAATATCATTTAAGAGTACAGGCTAAATTAGCATTCATTTGAAAAAGTGTTTTGGCCAATCAGGAGGCTGAGGCTGAGTCATTTGTGCTGCAAAGTAGCCTGGGATATCTAGTCAGACTCATATGAAAATAAATAGTACCTTCTAACATGTGCCAATCTGTGCAGCACATTCACACCACATTACACATGCAGTTTGCATCACTGCTGCTGGTGTTTACATTTCCCACATAATAATAATAATAATAAAAATAATAATAATAATAATAATAATAATAATGAGACAGGCAGAGAGAAATAAGCTGTGACCCCAGCAACCATGTGACTGACAGCACTTCCTCTGGAAGTCACAACCTGTACCCAAATGCTGTGCAACCTGTACCCATTGTTATGTAAGCTTTCTAGGGGTGTGCAAATCCAGATAGCAGTACCCAGCATATAAATATTGTGCATTTAACTTTTCAATATAATACGTATTGTTCCACTAGTGGCTGCTTTTTAGGAATCATTTGAAACCCAGGACACATTCATATCCCTTTAAGTAACTTGATAAACCATAATAAGTTCTGATTATATAGACCAATTACATTGTACCAGAACAGAATCCATACAGCTCTTACTATAGGCATATTAATTTGTCTCACAAAAATATACACTTTCTAGTTTATTTAAAAAGCATCGAATGATATGAAAAACTCTTTCTTCTTAATCTTTTTTTTACTTATGATTAACCTGTTAGAGCATAATTCCGAGTAGATCCTAAAAACATTTTAAAACATTTGCATAGTTCACCTTTACCTACCTTAAAGGGATATTTACCCCACTATAAATGTTCTTTATTGTGTGAAAGAGCACAAGATTATATGTTAAAGTGATTTATTGCTTTTTTTAAATTAAACTAAGAACAGTTAATAATTTGCAGTGTTATGTTTGTTTTCAATCACACTGCAGACTGCCCCATGATTTACAGAATCTGTCGGGAACAGGGAACGGCCATTCCAAGCTTCGTCTGAACAGAAAGAATTATGGTTAAACTCTGCTTTCAGGAATGTCATCAGCCATCAGTTAACCCCTAAGTACCATATTTGTGAGTTTATAGCAGTCATTTTCCAGCACAGATGAATATGGGAAGGGTTGACCATCTTTTTGATCTGCTCTCTGCACACAGCTCTTGCATTCAGTCTCTGGAGGCATGCCTAATTCTCATGTAAACAGAACTTCATTCATGATTTTTTCTGTAAAAAAAATATTAATTTATTAATTTATTATATAACATTTTAATGTAATTACCTCATGCCAGTAGCTAGACTAACAGGCAGCATGATATTGGTACAAACTTCTATTATTTCCTTCATCAAAATATGTTTTAGTCATGTTAAGGGAAGAATTTTTATAAAGTCTAGTACAGGTACATATAGAAAGAACACAAGTAAAGTAGTCTCCAAATGCATCTTCTCTCTGATGGAAATGCAAACAGTGAAAGGGAGAATGTGGATATAAAAATATATTAATAAATAAAACATCATAACATATAATAAAATGTCCGACTTGCTAGTTGAACACACAATATAAAGCATAATTCCTCTAACAAGCAAGTCCCGATAGTTTATTATTTACTAACTGTTTATGAGTAGGTGAAATATTAGTTGGTAATGATTTGGTCCACAGGGTCATGGAGAGTCAGACACAACTGAACAACTAAATAATAACAACAAAAGAGTGTTCTGTAGCGTTGCTAGTGAGACTGATATTCAGATTCGGCATCTCCTACTGGTATACTTTAGGTCGGCTGCGAGCACACGGTAAAGCTACAGATCTCTGGGCAAACCCACCTGGTGCAACTTAATAAATCTTACAGGATTCTTTTTTGCGGGGTCCATAGAATAACTCTGCAAATTAGCTACAAGTCAGCCTTACAGGAGTTCTTAAGGGAGCCATAGAATGGAGGCCCATGTATGCAATTTTATGTATATAGTAGAAATGCGTTCAAGAATATTACTGCTGGTTTATCAATAGGCATTTTAAGCTGTTCCCCACCCCTGGTACTGCCGAATGTGATGCAGGTGTTTTCTATCATGCTGAATGGCATATAGACACTTCTCTTCTTGATAAGTACTGCTTTGCATGCAGGGTGGTGGATTGACTGCTGTAGTTGATGTTGTATTCCAAGAAACTGCTTGTTCAATCTGGGCCTGGTACTGTGATGTCTGTCTATTCAAGGCATGCTACAATCAGGAGAAATCAGAGTCATGATGAATCAGCGGGTGAAAAGAGCTATATGTTATCAAAAATTGTTCATGTATATTTAATATCAGAAGAAATAGCATTATGGGAATTAAAATCTCAGGATGTGCTCCGGATGGAGGGAATTAGTGATGACAGTTTTGACATCATCAGCCAGGGGAAATCATATTTTTGCCAATTTATTTTTGAATAGACAGTTGAAGGTAAGCTACACAAATGATCTAAAATGTTTTTATGCAGATATATATTTTGTAATAGTATAAAAAGGAAAAGAGTCCCTGTAAGAGGACTGAATGTTACCTTTAATTGCTCGATACTGAAATATTCATTTTAGTAATAATGTGTGGCAGTCCAAAGGTTCTTATTCTCTGAAGTAAAATTATTTAATGCTATCTTGTAAATAGCAAAGCAACCTAATCATATCTAATTTCTGCCAAGAAAGGCACCTAAATATTTTTTAGTGCCACAACAGTCATTGCTATTGATTGAATATCATATGAATATATCCTCCCTCTCCAGAGGCAATTTCTTCAGCCCCCAGGCTTTTCCTCATTGCTGGCCATTAAAAGCTCATTAATTGTTTTCATATTACCTTCCTTCACAATCATGTCTTTGTACTCTGAACCAAAACCTTTCACAATTTCCAGACTATTATTTATTTCTAGATAAGTGTAAATCAATCTAACTCTCCACCCAGAACTTCTGCTCTACTGATTTAAATGGTGCTAACACACATTAGCCTGCGAGGTAAGGCTGTGACTCAAATTTCCATTAACTTGAGCAGTAATTATACACCTTATTCATTAATCATATAAAATAAACACAGCAACCCATGTGGCTATACGTTTATTTACAAGTAATAAAATGGAAAGAGGTCACATATTTAATTCATTGATATTTAATTATATATATATATATATATATATATATATATATATATATATATATATATATAAGATTAATCCATGCAGAATTTAAAAACTTCAAGCAGTTGAGTAGTTTAGGAGCTACTCATTTCAATCTACTTTCTGTTACTTGTGAATAAAGAATGTTAGGTGGTGTCTGTGGGTATTTGGTACAATGATCAATTTTCTTCTGGCATGATTTATGGTTACCTGACATCCCAGGCTCCAGAACCCCAGCAACAGGGAGGGGGTGGGTGAGACTATACTGAAATAATGTCAAACCCTTACACAAAGGTTCACTTCTTTATCTTGTTTGTGGAATCATAGGAGGATAAAGCTTACCCAGAACCGGGTAATTATGGCTGAAATATAGGTATTTATTTTGTGATCGCTGTTTTATTTGAACAATAACTAATTGTACTAAATAGCATTGTATATTCATTTATAATTATTTTGTTCATATATACTGTATATTTAGACATAATAAATGTGTTAATTTATAAAATTCTGTCTCTGTGCTCTTAAGAAACTCACATTACTGGAAAGATGTTTTAGGTGTTAAGCTTCCCCTTATGTTCATAATTTCTCTTCTTATTTTAGTTATTAATTACCTTAAACCTTAATCTGTGAGTTTCTGTATAAATTACTTTATGACATATTCCTTACAACTTAGAGGTCCACAAAGATTCAGAAAAAAAATTCCAGTTTTCCCCCGAAATCGTTCCTCTCCTATGTGAAATTATTGATACATAAAATAATACATTCTGAATAATGCAAATTAGGTACAGCTGATACCGTTCTTGCTGCAACTAGCTGATGAAGATGTTAGCTCTCCAGCTGCCACTGTTGGTAATGACAGGGGACATCAGTAATATCTGTACTCTATATTCCCTCAGTCACAGTATAAATGTTTTTATCTGACACATGTAGTGATGACACATTGATCATTGTTAGGAATTAGGAAACCACAAATCTGTAGTAGCTGTCAGAATGGGAGATAAAGATGCTGTGGACAATCTCGTTAACACAGATACAGGAAAAGGTAGCTGCTGGAAGTGTGCCAAGCACTTAAATTAAATTATTATGTATTCCACAGCACCTGCCAAAAGCACCCACATATTTATCAAAAATAACTTTATCGTTCATCACAGCAACACGTTGCTATCACCTACACCACTGACATACAAACATATGTACCTAACACTAAAAACACAAGAACACTTATTTGACAGCAGATAAGTTCCAAAGAGGTCAATATAATCTGTTCATTATATGTACCTAAAAGCTTGCCTTCATTAAATCTAATTATGGACTTACGCTTCTAAGGTATTATCTACTCAACCAGTGGTTCTCAAACTTGATAAAACTAGGGACCATCTAGCTACCATCACAGAACAGAACCCATAAACGTTAGGCTTCTTTTATCCTTCTTTTTGCCAATTGCAAGATTACATGCTCAAAAGCACTGTGGCTTGTCAAAAAAGTAACTCTGTCCTATCTCCTCCTTTGATGTTTCAAACCCGTAAATCTTACCAGTGCTAAAGACGCAAAATTCATATTCAATTGAGACAATTCAACAATCCCGCAATTGCCTTCAAACCTGTAAAAGGCAAATGTAGCAAAAATATTATACGAGCACTAGATAGGAGTCGCAAGTGGGTTAAACACCTGTTCATAACACTGCAAAAGCAAATAAACACACAGTACTGTACTTAAAAATAATGGGAAAGCAATGCAAGGCATTAGAATTAATTGCACAACAGTCTCAAGCTTGCAAATCTGCAATAAAAAAATATAATTAGGTTTCCTTTCCATGTTATATCGATCCCGGGAATCAAGGAGTTAGTACATATCATGGAACCTGAATGGACAGGAACAGCTGCTTTATTGATTTTTATTGATTTCTACATGTCTGTATTGCGAGTCTGGTTGCACATCGGAATTCTAAACACTAATTAATTGTAGTTTAAACTCCATGTTTTACTGATGTCATGATGACGGTCTCATCAACTATTGGCTCTGTCTAAAATGTAACTTACGGGGCTGGCTTAATTGATCATGGTCATGCCCTGAAAAGCTACGTACAGATTCATGGTTTGCGTGTTGGGGCTGTGAGCCTATAATTTCGGGCTTGAGGCAATTGAATATATCTCTATATGTAGAAAGCCAAAAGTTGAGTTTGAAAGTAATTACGGGCTTGCTATTGAATAGGGCCTTCTTTCTGTAATATATACTTCCCTACAGTTGAACTGGCTAAAGAATGACACTTCTATTATGCACTATTAGTAAGTGTTATGTTAATTCTGTATGTGTAAACTATATATTGATCATTGTTAGTGATACACACACTTAATATACTCCAAATACACGCATACAGTGGATATAAAAAGTCTACACATCCCTGTTAAAATGTCAGGTTTCTGTTCTGTAAAAAATTGAGACAAATATAAATCATTTCAGAACATTTTCCACCTTTAATGTGACCGATAAACTGTACAACTCAATTGAAAAACAAACTCAAATCTTTTAGGTGGAAGGAAGAAAAAAAAAAAGAAAAAAAATCTATTTTATTTTTATATTTTTTCTTCCCTCTACCTAAAAGATTTCAGTTTGTTTTTCAATTGAGTTGTACAGTTTATAGGTCACATTAAAGGTGGAAAAAGTTCTGAAATTATTTATCTTTGTCTAATTTTTTTACAGCACAGAAACCTGACATTTTAACAGGGGTGTGTAGACTTTTTATATCCACTGTATGTATTCTGTAGAACTGACTACAAGCTGTATCAGAAAAGAGCTACTGTTTATCTGAAAATGGACTGTGGGATGTGGGGTAAAGGAGTCGTAGAAAATACTTCAGTATTCTGATTTCTTCCGGTGCCAGATGGTAACCCCTACAGTGTCACAAATGAGAGTGTTTTGAAATGTATAATTGTTAACACATGTACTGATATTCTGACTACAGGATACCTCTACCAGCAATGGGTGTTTGGGAATGGGATTGGAGTCAAAATAAAAAATAATATATGAAAGATTGTGGTCTGTAGCAGTATGATGGATTTGTTGTAATGGATTGTGGTTTTGAACGGACTAAAATAACTCACTATTATTGCCATCAAAAATAAAAATTACTACTTTGAAACCAAGATTTAAAAAAAAAATTGATACAGAGAAAAGGAAAAAGGTTATATTGGCAAAGGAAATTTACAAGTGTTGATATAAAATGTGAAAATATATAATATTTCATGCAAGAACATTAGATATTATGTTATATGCATTTTTTTTATAACATCACTGATGTACACGTCACTCAATAATGGTAAAAGTGTTTCTTTATTAAAGCGACTCATTAGTCATTTTTTTTGTTTCATATACTGTTTAACTATGTGACTTCATTAATTTTATCCTATTCATTGTAATATAAAATGTCTAGTTACTGTAGCCCCTTTGTTCCAGTTCCTCTCATGAAGGGTGTATGCTTCTTGCAGCAACATGATACCCAGGTAGTGTGAAGCCCCTTCCTTGTCCCTATCGCTTTAGGTCACAGCTGTGAAACATAGTATCCTTCATAAAGAGAACAGGAAGAATAGGGAGGCTCGAGAAGCTGTTACACTGGAGGCTTCTTAGAAGTAAGTGAAGTGTAAATTTTATATTACAAATAAATTGAGAAAGATAAAAATAATTTAATCACCTATTTAAAAAGTATCTAAAAAAAGAAAACATGCATAAATAATCACTTTAAGAGGATTATATGTGGATTTTACATAAAAAATGGATACCAAAGCCCTTCTTATGAAATATTCCCTGTCTATTTGAAGAGAAGACACATAAGGGTAGATGAATAAGTAAGTGCATTTGTAAGTGAGAGTTCTTGGAAGTGCAGGTAACTTTTCTAGAAGAGCCGAGAAAGTTCTTTAGCAGAAATGGGAGTGATATAGTAGACATTAGGGCTCCCATTCAATTAAGGTTTTGGGAGATCCAGAGGCCCATAAGTGAGGTTGCAAGCTCATTTGCCATTCAATTGGCGTCTTTTTTTTTGCGGGGTCGGAGCGGCTTCTGAGTTATGAGCTCGAAAAAATGGCGATGGTTAGACTCGCAACTTACAGCCTCCAGAAGCCTTTGATCTGTCACTTTCGCTATTCAATTACTCAATTTCCCCAAGCTCACAAATGTTTTCACACCCATAAATGGCAAATGAAGGAGAGAATCCAAGAAGTGCTAGAGAGGACCAGCAAGGGGGTTAAACACCTATTTGTAGCACTGTAAAAGCAAATAGAAAATCAATACTGCACTGTAAATAACTGGAAAAGCGATGACAGATATTAGAATTAATTGCTCAAGTCTCAAGCCTGCAAATTGGCAAGAAATTAAAGCTATTTTTTATGTTTCATTTCAGGGTTAAATCGATCTCAGGTATCAATGAGTTGATACATATCAGCCATACGTATATCACCCATATGGACTAGAACAGTGTTGGCATCATATTCCTAATTCTTTATATTGAGGGTTAGCGAGTCTGATTGCATATCAGTTTCCCGAACCTAATTGATTGACATGTAACCTTCATGTTTTACTGCCGTAATAATGACAGTCTCATTTTCTATTGGGTGATTCAAAATGGGAGGTTACGGGCTTGCTTAGTTGATCATGTTCTCGCCATGAACTGCTCTGAACCAGTGCATGGATTTGGGCCCGAAAACTACCGCCTTGAGCAAATTGAATAGCATTGCAATCGGAGATGAATTCAATTTGAATATGGCCCTAGGTGTTCAGTAAATAAAACTAAGTCACAAATTTGCTATCACATTTTTAAAGAAGAAAGTTTTAAAGGCAAAATGTGTTTCTTCATGAAAAACAAGAACTGAAAACAACGAAAAACATGATTTTATAACTCTACTAAGGATGAGTTAGGGCATGAGTGTAGGAACTGGAGGGGGGAATGGGGAGGGGGAGACAAATTCCCCCCAGATTTTTCTCTGTTTGTATATATACTTTTTCAACAGCTATTTTACAGCCTATGTATACAATGAACTAAACCCCCCCCAGAATTATTCCAGCTCCTACACCCCTGGGTTAGGGCATTGCAATGATCTTTATGGACAAATAATTTACACCTTCCACACTGACTGCACCTGACACAGGTTTGCCTGATTTATTTTAAAGATGGATACTCTAACATTGTTTCAAATGCATGTTGTGTTGGAATAAATAATATAAAAAATAATAAAAATGGTTAAACTCTGGCAGTGGTTAGGTAACATCAGTTGTACAATTGAAGCATTTCTTAGCATGGAACTTCAAGAACTATTGAGCTATAGTCATAGATTGATTATTCTGGCTCTGAAAAGTTAATGCATCAGATTACATAAATGTTTTATTTTATTGTAATCTGAATTCACGTATTATTTGAAATGCCTTCAAACTAAGTGAAGATAGGAAAATTCTACTTTTTCAACAGTTTCTAGTGTTTTTGTTGCTGTTTAGTCATAATGGCTGACTCTCTGTGACCCTGTGGATCACAGCACTTCAAGCACATCTGTCAGCCACTGCTTCCTCAAGCTCATGTTCATTTCTTCATCTACACACCTCCACCTTTGCTCTTCCCTTCTTCATGTTCCTTCAATCTTTCTTAGCATCAGTCATTTGAATTGCGCGGGCTTGTCAGCAGCTTACTATTTGGCTCAGCCAGTGAAGGCAGCAACCAATAGGAGATAGCCGGCCAATGATATAAGCAACGATGAGACAATCTAGGGATTACCAAGATGGGACAAGGGAGAGAAATTTGAACAAAAATGGACACTACAAGGAGGCCAACTCTCTCCTTCTTTTATTTGCCAATAGCAGCATCCGGTCTTGAGGAAAAAGGACTAATGGAAATAGTCAGCTGGAAATCCAGAACATGGGGCAGACTGTTCACTCCATAAATTACCTAATTACATGGACACAAAGCAAGCTAACATCCTTGACCTAATCAATTACTCACCTCATTCTGTTCTGCTAGACTGAGAGGTACCCATTGATTATTGGAGAGGAGAATTCAAAGTTGTTTTTTCTTGTACACAGTTTAAGTTTGACGCTATCCTATTGTTTTGTTATTGTGGTTTAGTCCTTCAGTTGTGTACGACTCTTTGTGACCCTATGAACTGCAGCACCACAGGTACATCTGTCAGCCACTGCCTCTCTGAGCACCATCAAGCTTGTCCATTACTTCAATGACTTCATCTATCCATCTCTGCATCGGTCTCCTCCTTCTTAATGTGCTTTCAATCTTACAGCACTTAGCCTTTTTTATGGTCCAGCACTCACATGTTACTACTGGGTATACCGTAGTTCTAACTATGAGGACCTTTGTTTATAGCATAATGTCTTTACTTTTTACTAGCTTGTCCAAGCTTGCAATAGCTTTCCTCCCCAAAAGCAAGCATCTTCTAATTTCATGGCTACAGTCACCATCTGCAGAGTGCTTGGATTCCAGAAAAATAAAACCTTCCACTGCCTCCATTTATTTCCCATCTATTTACCCCATATAAATGTTTACATGATCTCCAAATAAGGTGTCATGTTTAGGGACTACAGTTTGTTATGTTATCCCTAATTCTCATCCTTAGATTCCAATGAGCTCCGTCTGATCAGCTGGGCACAGAGAAGCCCCATCCCGATCACGTTCTGAGGACCTAATTTGTAGAAAGTTTGAGTGCGGTCCAGTGACTAGTCGGACGAGTGGAGCAATACATTTACTTATTAACAGATTGTCCAGACTTCCTTCACTTTACTTTACTATCGTTATTTTACCCAACTTTTAAAACTTGAGTACAAATTAAAGTACATTTAAATGTAGAAAACAGAAGATTTGATAGAGGTGGAGGTTTTCACACATAGCATCAAATTCAGCATTCATAGCATTCATTGTTGATTAGGATTAAATCATAACATCAGACACAGTCAAGCATTCCTATTGTTAGACTGTCCAACTGAAACTGAGACTTTATTCTTGCTACTAGTACATTTTGAAACCAAAACAATAAAAATACCACATGGCTTTTCCAACCCACCATGTAACTACAGTTACCAACCTCCCAAATGTCCTTCCCCTGAGATATCTGATCTGATATGTTTTACAACGCCAATAAACGCCATAGTCTGGTTTTACAAAATTCTTGTTCATGTGTGCCATTGGGGGAGGGAAACAACTAAGATGGAAGTGTATCCGGCATGGCTTACCACATAATTTTTTTAACATATTATACATAAAGGGAAAACCGCGTGTCACAGTTCTTAGACCACATCCCATGTCCATCTTGATAGCCTTTCTGGGCTAGGGTCCCAAATAACAGAGTCTGTGAATTCAGGGGGCTGTGACAATAGAGATTTGGGTCATACAGGGCCCTGCTTGGGAGGTTTAGGGGAGCCCCATCCCTGTCCCCCCCACCCCCAAGTCAGTCAAGACACTTGCTGTATGAATAGTGTGCCATCATCAGGGTGCCGAGAACTGCGCTCTGATGACGCTCTGCAAGGCAAGCAGGGTCTGCTTCTCATGTGCGAAGGTCAGGGTGCCAGATTAAACACTTCTGCCTGAACTGACCCCTATATCATGAACCCCTTAACTATACAATCAAGGGGCAGATCACACAGCACCAGTCAGGGGCAGATCACACAGCACAGGCAGGGGCAGCTAACACAGCACCAGTCAGGGGCAGATCACACAGCACAGGCAGGGGCAGCTCACACAGCACCAGACAGGGGCAGATCACACAGCACCAGACAGGGGCAGCTCACACAGCACCAGACAGGGGCATATCACACAGCACCAGGCAGGGGCAGCTCACACAGCACCAGACAGGGGCATATCACACAGCACCATGCTGGAGTGCTGTGTGAGCTGCCCCTGTCTGGTGCCCATAATCCAGCTATTTCTCAATGGGCAGCTGAGATTCTGTCCTTTGTTAGATACCCTGCATGGTATGGTTAAGGGGTGCATGATATAAGGGTCAATGCAGAAGTGTTTAATCTGGCACCCTGACCTTCACGCATGAGAAGCAGGCCCTGCTTGCCTTGCAGAGAGTCATCAGAACGCAGTTCTCTGCTCCTTGATGACGGCGCGCTATTCAGCTGCGCGCAAAGGACGAGCCACTGAATCAGGCCCATGTTGTCCACTATAAGGTACTATAACTATGGCACTGCAGTGGTATATTATCTGGGGTAGCTTAAGCACTAAAACTGCTGAATACGTCCTGACAATTGATTGAATTGCATATCAAATCAGCATGCAAAAACTGCCTTTATCCATTAGTAATTGTAGAGGACTGAAAAATGCTCTTAAATAGCATTTCTTCATCTTTTAATAGGAGTTAAATTAGTATGTGCTAGTAATATGAAATGCAAGATGATTAATCATTAGCTACACTTTCACTGAAAGTAATAAAACTCATTACTTAAGTAATTTAATCTGAAGTGTTCTCTTGACATTGTGATTGTGCATTGTCAACCTTTGTCACTCTTATCAAGTCAATACAGGTTTATGCCAATGTTTGGAATCGATATATGAAAATATCATTGCCAAAAAGGAGATAAATGACTTGCGGTCAGGTCACTTTCATCTTATTACATTTATCAGCAGTTCTCACAGCAGGCAGCAGTCTTACCAAACCCAGGAAGTGCTGCACTTATTTTTAACAGCGTTCAGATAAGTTTGAGAGTGTTATGAAGAACTTTACTGTTTGAATAGAAATAGAATGTACAAATATATGATCTTGTAAATTAATTATATATTTCTTGTGCATATACCCAATACCAGAGGTCAGTGTAGGTTATTTGATGAAATTGGGGATGAGGCAAGAAGGTGACTTGAAGTCGGTAAGAAGGCGTCAGTTGAGGGTATATAATGAAATTTACGAGGTTTGGATAAGGGTTGGTGTAATGTATATGACATTGTTAAATTGGGTGCAGGTTGATATGGTTGGTTGATATGGTTGGTTCTGAAGGGCCTTTGTCATCCAAACGTTTTTATCATGAATTTAAAAGAACATTTTTTATACATTAAAAAATGTTTTTGTTTGCACGACAAGTAGATTATATTAGTTAACAGAAAATATAAATACGGTTTCACAGAAACTAATGAAAACATTGTATTTGATCTATATTATTATAAGTCAATTTGGAGGATGTTTAAACAAGGACTTATGGAGAGCCTGGTAACTGTGTATGTGGTCTGCATTCAACTGAATGGCAGCATGAGCACAAGTTTGTTACAGCCCAGACATCCATAAGGCTGACTACGTTCTGTAATATGTCAGGACAGAGGAGAAAACAATGCCTCTTTGTCTCACATCAATATTTTGTAATGTTACATAGCTACATAGTTAGGGTCCTATGTAAGTCTCTGTGAAAGCAAATACAAGTGCCGTAGCAGCACAGTAAATTCTACCTAGCTATGTTACTCCCCCATTCCTAAAACATTGTGAGAGAACTGCTACGAGTTACTGCAACCAGTGAGCTTCACTACAATCTCCATTGACAATAAATTATGAGTTACTCCCTTACACTTTGACACCCAAACTCTATGCTAATAAGATGTTATGGATTATTTGCAAATCAGGCCACTGACCTAACTGCAAAAAGCAGAAGAAAGATTTACGAGTACCAAGTAGTTTTCAAACCCTATCTGAGTCTCCCAGAAGTGTTTAAAGTAACAGTATAGCAGAAAAAGCAGTACAAAATAATGACATTTCAACATTATTTGACTCTTAACAATCCGATATCAACATATGTGTAATTAAAAAATGTGTTAGAATTAAGCCCATTTTATAATACAAAATCCAGAGTAATATACAACCCAGTGTTTAAGGGGTTAATACATGTCATGAAACCACATTGCCTAGGAACAAACACTCTATGGAATTGTATATAAATCTATAATATTTTAACACAAAATAGACACATCTTTATTTATTGAAGCTAAGCTATAAATACAATTGTCACATCTTTTTAATATCAAAATACATTAATAAATAAAAAAGCAATTACTTTATATATATATATATATATATATATATATATATATATATATATATATATATCTGTTTCCTTACCGCAGGAGTTACCCACTTGTAACTGCTCTTCCCACTCATTATACGATTTATGACGATCGCATTTCCTATTGGCTCCTAGAGCCGTGTCTTATCTGTAAAGCTTGGTATGGCTACTCCCTGCACATAAATCTGTTGCGGCTAGGCAGGATTTACGGCTGTGGGCTGAGTTCCCTAATCGGGAAGGGGGGGTGACAAATTTACATTAGTGTAGAAGTTAGGGGGAAAAAACTCCTGCAGCCGATTTACAGCAGTACCCTAACGTAGAGCGCTTTAGACAGTAATTGAGGTTGAAAAAAGACTTTCAGTCCATCAAGTTCAACCTTTTTAGATCTCCTCTTTGTAATATGCAGAATAATTGATAATTGATCAGGAAAAAGGCAAACTGAATTTCTTTTTTTTAAATGTGGACTTTTAAATGCATAGAAACTTGTGGCCCTTTGAAGAAGGATAGCCAAGAGTTAATAAGCATCATGGGATGTAATCTGGTAATGTGTGCACTACTGAAAGTATGACATTTGCTACATACTTTAGTAAGGAAAATCAAAGGATATTTTAATCTTTTTATGGATTGTACTTTTTAAGCAATTTAAGCCCATTAATTCCTGTACACACATCATTTAGTTTTAAATAGGAAAATATCTGTAAGCATTCCATTTTGTTAACTGGAGCTTAAAAAATTAAATTAATAATGTTCCTCGCCTTTCTTTATTTATTCTAGAAATAAATATATAATAAGAAATAAATATATAATATTTTAGTATAATTGTAAGCTCAAAAATAGGGCACTTCTTTTTTTTTTTGCAATGTATTTTTATTTTTGCCTTGTATTTAACCCCTGTAAATCACTACTGAATATGTTAACTGGTGCAAATAAAAGATAATAATAATAATAATAATAATAATAATAATAATAATAATAACAGTTCATAATATAATGTCAAAGGGCTCATTCAGGACACAGAATCGGTTTGAGTCAGCACCGCCTTTAGATTCTTTTTTGTGACCCTTATCCTCTTCTATAGAATAGGAAATCAAACCCAAAATCCCCCCTGCAACTAATTGATCACTATTTCTTTATTTTTATTGAAATTGTAGCTATTATAACATTTGATGAGTTTTATCAATGGTGATGCCCTTTAAAATAAAATGTGTGATGAAGCCACTTACAGATAAAGTTATAATAATTAATTTATCAAAGTTCAAGTTGAAAGTATCCTCCAGGAAAGGAGCAAGAACGAGGCAAGATCAAGAGGTGATAATCTGAAACTAAAGAGTGGGATATCAAGGAGATATGTGCAGAAGTACTACTTTATAGAAAGAATGGTATGTAATGGAATGGTGTTTTCTTATTTAGTGCGTTTACGTGGTGTTATATATTAATAGAAAGAAACTATTAAAACGGATAAGGTATGCATTAGAAATTAAAAGACCCAATAACACAATGCAAGAATACCAAGGTAAATTATCATATGAATTTAGGAATAGAGAATAAGCAGACGAGATGGGCCTGTTAGCAATAATCTGTCATTAAATTTACAGTTTAATGTTTATGATTGTAAAATCCTTGGTGTAAACCACAAAGACTTCAAGGCAGACGAGGAGAAACTGTTATGTTTCTTTACAGATTGTGCAAAACCTTTAAATAGTATATTAGATAATACTTATCAACCAAAGCTCTGAACTGTTTGACCAGCAAATACTGTTACTGATATTCATTTAAAAATACTCATGATGCTTTTAGGAAGTCCTAAGTAATATTTAGTAAATATAGACAAATGTTTTATGGCATTTAAAAAAAAAAAAAAGGTTATCTCATCTGTTTAACCTCTGTAATATAATTTTACTAATAGCTGCTGATCAGATAATGAAAATGTTCTCTTGCAGACATTGAACTTCCTTGTCGCCAGATAAAAGAAAATTTCCCCCTCACTCCCACAACAATTATTCAGGTTCATTGCTTTAATTTTTCCACTTGTTCATAGTTCTCAATTAGAGTTGTTCTGTTAAAAAAATAATAGTAATGTGGATTAAAATAGTGTCAATAAATGTGTCCAAAATGCATGAATTTCCAAATGTTTTTGTGAAAAAATAAGTCCATATTTGTTACCAATATGGACAATATATTTTAATACAGAATGTAAGCCATTTTAGTTAGTTTGAGGAGGGATAACCCCTTTATTACAATTAGTACCGCTGCTGTAGGCTTTAAAGGGACCCTGAAGTAAGGTTAAAAAATATACTATTAAATGACATATCAACGTCTTTATTACCAATATTAGGATCTCCTGCTGATTTATGCTGTTTATTACTGGTATAGTGAGTAGAAAAGGTAGCTCATCAGAGCCTAATACTCAACGAGTGCAGTGACCTGACAAGCTCTAATTAAAGTTCATCAGAAGAAGGCTATACATTTGTTGTAAAGATGCATTTAATATATGATTTCTTAACCTTAGCTCCATTCAGTCAAGAAAAATGTTTGTAATGTTTTAGGGTAGTTTTTAAACACATGATTATAAAGGTGACACGACTTCAGAGCGCCTCACAAATGCCCGCCGACCACTGCGCGCACACACACCAGCGCGCCTGTGAGTAGAGCTTCCCGACATCTGCGGTTGGCATCTGTGAGTGGGCTTGGGACAGGGTCTCCGCTTCTCCTTTCTGTGCCCCCTTGCTCAACTCTGTGCCCTCCTCCTCTCTATGCTCCCACTCCTCTCTGTGCCCCCCCCCCCATTTACCTCTCTATGCCCTTACTCCTCTCTGTGCCAACTCCACTAAAGGGCACAGAGAGGAGCAGGGTGACAGAGAGGTGAATGGGGGCACATGGAGAAGTGGAAGCATAGAGAGGAGGAGGGCACAGACTTTACCAAAGGGGCACACAAAGGAAAAGGGGAGATCCTGTTCCAAGCCCACTCACAAATGCCAAGCGCAGATGTCGGGAAGCGCTACTCGCAGGCACGCTGGTGTGTGTGCGCATGCGTCGGCGCGCATTAGTCGCTGCGATTTGGTTTGGCGCTCTGAAGTAGTGGTGCCGATTACAAATGTGTTACTTCAGTGTTCCTTTTATCATTGCTTTATATATATATATTATAAATGATTGTTGTGGTGAACTACCTACTCATAATTTCCACAACACAGGCTGAGATCCCGCTCCATGCTGATGATAGCCAGTAAGCTTGAAACAGCTGTACATGGATTGGATACTCAGCCTGTGTTTATTCCAACCTTGGCTTTGCATTAAAGCTGTGTAATAATACAGCATGCATAAGCTTAAAGGAAGCCATGTTTGATGATGGCTACGGAATGAAGAGCGAGGCATTTGTGGACATATTTGTATGTCCCAGCTCAACTTCCCAGAATGCAGTGTAATAACTGTTTTTTCTCGGAACTCTGAGCTGGAAGTAGGTTTTTTAACTTGCTTTGGACATTCAGGTGTGAACACAGATGTACATTTTATTTATTATATATATATATATATATACTAATTAATAAGTAATTCATTAATGTATTTTTGTAAGATATTTGCATACATTTGGTATAAAATATTGCTATACATTCCAAAATTCTGAATACATTACAGAAAATTAACTTAACAGATAACTAAAAATGTTGAGTGTGGGTGTAACTCAGCATGATTTTCTCAGATTACCTCTATGGCCAACTATAATTAATTAAACACTTCCATTTATTAACACTTTATATTCCTATACTGAGGTTAATTAATGTTCTTTGTACATAAGCAATCTCTATGTATATATTCCATATGCTCTCACAAAGCTTGAATTAAACTGGCCTTCTCATAAATAAATATAAATAATTAGGTGAACTACAAATATATAAAAAATAAAACAAATGAATATTGCAAAAGATTGCTGTGTAGACAAACGTATTCCTTTCAGTTAAACATTTTCCAGTGAAATAATTAAAAATGTTAATTAAAATCTCAACAATGCTTCATTGTGTTTCTTGTATGCATCAAATTCTCAAGATTCTATGATTGCAGTTTTAATGTAGTTCTTTACCTTGCACTCATAAACTTTAGAAATAACTGACAGACACAAACTGGCTCGGCTTAAGGATTTCATTTGTATAATAAAACTGCATGGTATGTCTATGAGTTATAACTTGACTGGTTCTACATTTGTGGGGCTGGATGCAAAAAGTATGCATGGATGTTTTATTTTTTGTTTTATAGCAAATAGTCATTTAAAGATTAAAATGACACAAAATAGCATGGTCAAGTGCATAGCTTATAAACAATATACGGTCAGTATAGTGCCTTTCAGAAGTCCTCTACTACTGTAAGAACTGCGAGTGGGCACAAAAGTGCTGGTCAAAAGAGCTGGGCCAAGTGTGGTGGACCTTGGGCACCTGCCTAAAAATAGGCCCAATATGCAACAAAGTGATGTTTTTGGAAATCTACATACAAATATATATATGCATACTTTCATACATACATACATACATACCGTATTTATCGGCGTATAACACGCACTTTTTCTCCCTGAAAATAGGGGGCAAATCATAGGTGCGTGTTATACACCGATATTCCCTCCCCCTCCTCATCCTCAACCGACACCCGGTATATGCTAATGATGTGGCGCGCTGGCGCACATGTGACATCACCGGGTCAAGGAGCGGAGCGGAGGCAGGAGCAGAAGCAGGTAAGTGAGGGGGGTGTATTTAGGGGGGTTTAGGTTGAGGAGGGGGGTTTAGGTTGAGGAGGAGGAGGGGGGTTTAGGTTGAGGAGGGGGGTTAGAATGCGGAGGGGGTTTAGAGTGAGGAGGGAGGTTGAGGATGAGGAGGGGGGTTGAGGATGAGGAGGGGGGTTGAGGATGAGGAGTTGAAGTTGAGAAGGGGGGTTGAGGTTGAGGAGGGGGGATGAGGATAGGGGGGTTGAGGAAGGAGGATGAGGATTGGGGGGTTGAGGAGGGGGCTTGAGGAGGGAGGTTGAGGGGGGGTTGAGGAGGGAGGTTGAGGAGGGGGTTAAGCATGTGGAGGGGGGTTGAGGATGAGGAGGGGGGTTGAGGATGAGGAGGGGGGTTGAGGATGAGGAGGGAGGTTGAGATTGAGGAGGGGGGTTGAGGGAGGAGGATGAGGAGGGGGTTGAGGAGGGAGGATGAGGAAAGAGGTTGAGGAGGGGGTTGAGGATGAGGAGGGAGGTTAAGGATTTTGCTTCAAAGTTCTTTATTTGAATTTTTTTTTCTTCCTGAAATTCCCTTCTTAAAATGAGGTGCGTGTTATACGCCGGTGCGTGTTATATGCCGATAAATACGGTACTTATCACCATATACTGTACCATGTGGGAATAAAAGTAAAAGGAGGTAATCACATCCCATGTGTCTTAACAATGTTTTAAAGATCAAGATACGAAGTAAAAAACAGGCATTTAAATTATACAAACAAGAGGGGACAGAGACTGCTTTACGGGAGTACAAGGAAATCAACAAGGCTTGCAAAAGGGCTATTAGACTTGCTAGCCCTAACATATTTTATAAATATATTAATGGGAACAAAGCCAGGAAGTAAGCTATAGGAACATTACAAAGTGACACAGGCCGTCTGATAATTAGTGACCAGGAAAAGGCAGATGAGCTAAATAGGTTATTTTCTTTGGTATACACAAGGGAGGTACCAGTGGTTGGGACACTGCAGCATAATGGGGCTACACTACCTTCACCAAATAATTGGTTAACACAGGAAGAAATCCAAAAGAGGTTGGAAAAATAAATGTTACTAAAGCCCCAGTAATAGCCAAACCATTATATTTAATTCTTCAAGATTCACTCAACACAGGGTCGCTACTAGATGACTGGCTAAAAGCAGAGGTGATACCTATATTTAAGAAGGGAGCAAGAGCAAATACGGGAAATTATAGACCAGTGAGCCTCCCTTCTGTAGTGGGAAAGAAGGGTTAATAATGGATAATATACAATAATATGTATATTTGAACAGGATTATAAGTAGGAGTCAACATGGATTTATGAGGGATAGGTCATGTCAAACAACCCTAATTAGTTTCTATGAAGAGGTCAGTAGTAACCTGGATCAAGGCAACTCAGTGGATGTAGTCTTTTTGGATTTTGCAAAGGCTTTTGATACAGTGCCACATGGGAGAGTATTGTGCAAACAAAGGGATACAAAAATTGCAGTAAATATCTGCTCATGGATCAAGAGCTGGCTAAAACAGAGTAAGCAAAGGGTTGTGGTAAATGGAACACACCCCTTTTTTCCTTTTTAACATATTTATTAATGACTTAGAAGTGGGACTGGAAAGTAGTGTCTCCATTTTTGGGGGATGACACAAAGTTGTGCAAGGTAATTAAATCAGATAATGATGTACTTTCCCTCCAAATGGATTTGCAAAATTAGAGGAATGGGTATCTAAATGGCAGATGAGATTTAATACTAATAAATGTAAAGTTATGCATCTGGGGGGAAAAATAGCCATGCAATTTAAAATCTTAATGGAGCAAATCTAGGGGTATCTGATATTGAAAGGGATTTGGGAGTACTTGTGGACAACCACCTAGGTAACAGTGCTCAATGACAAGCAGCAGCTGCAAATGCTAATAAAATATTAGCATGCATTAAGAAGGGTATAGAAGCAAGGGAAGCAAATATAATTCTACCACTATACAAATCTCTAGTATGCCATTATTTGGAATATGGAGTACAATTTTGGGCACCACTTCATAAAAAGGATATTTTAGAGCCCGGAAAAGGTACATAAAATGGCTACAAAACGAAGGGGGATGAAGGGGCTAAGTTATGAAGAAAGGCTAACCAAATCAAAAGTATTTTCTCTAGAAAAAAGGCGTCTAAGAGGGGATCCAATTACATTATATAAATACATCCAGGGTCAGTAAAAAGCTTTGTCAAGTGAGCTTTTTTGTGCAAAGACTCACTTCAACTCACAAGAGGACATTCTTTAAGGTTAGAAGTAAAAAGCTTCCACCTTAAAGAAAGAAAAGGGTTCTTCACAGTAAGGGTAGTTAATCTGTGGAATTCTCTACCAAAGGTGGTGGTGACAGAGGATTTAATAGATAACTTTAAAAAGGGATTGGATATATTTTTAAATAAAAGGGCATTCAGGGTAATCCTGGTTAATTAGAGAGGGAGTATTGATCCAGGGTGGAATCCAATCACCAGTATCTGGGGTCAGGAAGGATCCCCCCCCCCCTTTTGAGACAACTACCAAGTTTTACTTGTTTTTTTCTGTTTGCTTCCACTGGATCAACAATTAATCTGCATATTGCAGATCAGAGGAGATATTAAAAGATTGAACTTGATGGGCTAAAAATGTTTAAACTCAATTACTATGTAATTATGTAATATGCCCCACAGGATAACATAAGAATGGAAATGTTCTCAAAGATAAAGTTTCTACAAATCCCTACCCTGATCCCTATAGAACCTTAACTGCTTCTAAGTTTATAGAGACAAAGACATCCATGATCACATTAAGCCCTTGTGAAAAATATATTTTAGGATACTTCTGTGTGTGAGCCTTCCTTTTCTAACAATTTTTTGTTATTGACTGTTTTCATGTGTATTTCTCTGTACATCACATTACACTTAATGACTGCTTAAGACTAAATCTAATAAAACCTAGCACTAGCTAAATTCTGATTTGGATTAACATTAGATGCCATGACAGGTTCAATAAGGACCCCCATGGAAATGTAGTTAATATTAGGTGCCTTGGGGTCCCAATGGACCACCATGGTATTTTTAGATGCCATGAGTCAGGGTAATCATGGTACCCATATAGACCCCATGGTTATACTTGAAGCCCCGTGAGACCCCTATGGGGTTAATGTGCCCCCGCTTCAAAGCACTAGGGATGTTGGGTCCGATGGTCCCCTCTAAGTGCTGATTATGCTCCAATTGATACCCAAACTCATAGGTGGTAATTGGCGAGCGCAGTGTGTTCACATTAGATAAATATTGTATTAACATGTAGTGCAAATAACCATGCACGGGCATAGTATTATTTTGCCAGGTTTGT
Organism: Discoglossus pictus; assembly: GCA_027410445.1. Lineage (NCBI taxonomy): Eukaryota > Metazoa > Chordata > Amphibia > Anura > Alytidae > Discoglossus > Discoglossus pictus. The sequence goes on along the minus strand of CM050163.1, from coordinate 504,634,092 downwards.
TGCTGTTATTGTTAACCACTGCAAGTTGGCCAACCAATATGGCTCCTGCACCTGCTAATGCCTGACTCCTATAACACGCATATGATTGTGGTGTGTAAAGGAGTGAATATAGCGTGTATGCATAGAGCTCCATCAGGCATTACCACCGCTCATCACGGACCTAATTATAATATAGTAAATCCCATGGAGACCTGAGTGGAGCTGATGCATGATGAGCCATGGTAGATCACTGCTCATAGCGTGTCCTTTTGGTACATTCCTTACACAATGTATACTAAAATATTGATTCAAACTATATACTAATAAATAAAAAAATATGTTTTTTTTACTTTTATCTCAACCCCCTGTCATAAAGTAAGTTGTACATTTGAAGTTCTTAGGCATGCCACATTTTTTTTTGTTTGTTTAATATGTTGTTTTCATACATATTTGAAATACCTAAGATATTTATTTTCCAAAGGACAATAAAAGTAACATATAAAAATGTTAAGGAAATACTTTGTGACCTTTATATGTATAGCTAAGAGTACAAAGGAATCTGAAGATATTATGGAGTGAGAGACATTTCTTCTAGAAAAGGAGGAATTAGAGTTATTATTTGAAGTTGGAGGCTAAATGATTTACAGATAATGAAAATACTGCTTTACAGTCATGAGTCAAAGATTGACTGTGGTCATACAGCTAAAATACCCTCTGCAACGTGAGTCTGCGCAATGCGAATCTGGCAGCTACAACTGCCAGTGTTTTCATTCTGACTACTACAAAGCTCATTAGTTTACAATAACACACCCTGATGTGACAGACACTGCAGAAAACAGTTTAACAATGAAGATGGAATCATGCAGTAGAGAATAATTGCATATTAAACATTTTTTTAAATGCTATGCATTTTTTACTTGATAAAAACATTTTACGCATTATCAAGACCACGAAAAAAATATTTGACCACATTGGTCCGTTCAGAAGTTTTCTATATTAAAACTTTGGTTTTGATTACAAATAAATTGGTATTTGTCACATCCTAACTCCCCACCCCATGTTAGTAGGTTCAATTCTTGCCCATTAATTCTTTGGATATACTTAGTATGCTCCATCCAGCAACATCCTGAAAATATAAGTGCCTATATTTCAATAGAAATTAAAGTAATATTTGTATAGGACAGCTTACACATTAAATGCTATCATGCATATTTAATACTCACTTGTATTACCGCCAGTGTATCATTTAGATTCATTGGTAAGTTAGTTGTAATCGATGATGCTTTCCTGCTGGACTAATTTAATACTTGTTCGTAGATGAATTTCAAAGCTTTAAAAATCACATAGTGTTTTATTTATATTGCTAGTAAAACTCCCTTATCAGTATAGATGCTGCTGTTGGTTTGCAGAGGCCTTGCTCGCTTTTTCTTCATATCTTTTTACTGACACTGATATCAGTTACTTGGTCCTTTTTGCTAGAGCCTTACATATATCAGTGCCACTCCAGGAGATAACAAGCAGTCATAATAATGTATTATATGTTCTTTCTTCCAGACTGTGCTGGGGAAATACATAATAAATTGCAATTACATAAATTCATTTGCACGCTGAGATGTGTAAGAAAAGTACAAAATACCAAAAATATAAAAGACGTTAAAGGGCCGCTGTAGTACAATTTGTTTTTGTGATTTTGAATAAAAATGCAAGTTTGATACATTATAAAGTTAATGTTTCCATGGAAAATAAATTATTTTCATTTAAGAAAATTAATACTGAGGCAAAAAAAAAGATAAAAATATATGTGCTTTATGCGTATTTATCTTACCAAGGAATTGATGGTAACTTGAGAGAAATGTAAGTAAGGACTTATGGAGATACCATTATCTGTGTTTTAATTTTATTTATATTTGCACATATGTAGATAAAAATACAAGGTACTTTCAGGCCAGTGAATCACAAGACATCCTTCTCCTTTGTTAAGAATTATTTATTTATAAAGCTCCATATTAATCCACAGAGTTACAGAAGACACATACGTAAGAACGGGCTCCCAAGGCTTCTTGTATGAGTTTGTTTTCATGTTTTGTTTGATTTAAAAGAAAAAGCCTCATTAAAATAGGGCTACATTTTAAAATATAGCCCATAACTCCAAATTTACAGGTTACAGAGGTAAAATTAGCCCTGTAAAGTGGCTTGCAGCGGATTTGTGTGTTAACACGCAGGATGGCCAAGAATAGGCTACGTGTTGAGCAATGTTGAACTTCGCTGTCTTAAATCCTTTGATCTGTAAAGCCTGTAAACTTTACCTATTAAATTTGAACATAGTCACTCGTGAGCAAGCACGAAACTGCCCAAAGGCCACTATGTGCTTGAGAGCACCCACAAGGGGGGTAAAGTCCAATACGTAGCACTTGTAAATAAAATAAAAACTCACCACTGTACTAATATTGAAAGGTCTTCGAATTAATAGCACAACATTTTCAGGTTTGCAAATAGGCCTGAAAAATACTTTATTTCATGCTTATATTTTGTGTTATATTCCTCCCCGCAATCAATGTGTTAATACATACACTGTTACTCGCATGTAATAGAATATCATATTTACAGCTTTATTAATGTTGCATTAATCTGGAATGTGGGTCTGAACTGTAATTAAAAAAGGGAAGGGTAGATTTCAAAGTCCTACGGGCTTCAGTGACGTAACTCTAACAATCTCATTTTCCTTTGGTTCCGTCTTAACCCGTAAAAACGATCTATACTAATTACTCTTCCGCACGGCCGCAAATCCATCGTTCTACGAACGAGCTGCAATATACGTTTCAAACCCGTAGCTCGCAGCCCCTTCCAATTTAATAGCAACGTAACTTTAATTTCAAGCATGCAGTCCTTACGAGCTACACGTTGGACTTAAGAGGCTCCAATTTAATGAGGCTGAGGATATTGTTATTATTACAATTATTATAGTACTAGCGACTTGCCCGTCAAATAAGACGGCAATAAAATGTGAAGCCTGGCAATGCTGTTTGCTACACTCCCCCCCCCCCCCTCTCTACTTTACTGGCCTTGTGATTAGCGTCTTTGGTGCTCATCACAGGTTTCGCAATGAGCGCCAAAGGCGCTCAATGCGAGCCTCTCCCCCATCTACTTTACAGGAGGCGCTCATTGCGAGCCACTCCCCCCTCTACCTCTCCCCAATCTACTTGATGAGAGGCGCTCATAGCAAGCGTCTCCCCCCTCTACTTTACTGGCCTCACAATGAGCGCCTTTGGTGCTCATTGCGAGCCTCTCCCCCCTAACCTCTCCCCCCATCTACTTGACGGGAGGTGCTTATTGCGAGCCTCTCCCCCCTCTACCTCTCCCCCATCTACTTGACGAGAGGCTCTCATTGCAAGCGTCTCCCCCCTCTACTTTTCTGGCCTCACAATGAGCGCCTTTGGTGTTCATTGCGAGCCTCTCCCCCCTAACCTCTCCCCCATTTACTTGATGGGAGGTGCTTATTGTGAGCCTCTCCCTCCCTCTACTTTACTGGCCTCATGATGCAGGCCTCGCAATGTCTGCCTTTGGTGCTCATTGCGTGCCTCACCCCCATCTAATTGACTGGAGCTGCTCATTGTGAGCCTCTCCCGCCTCTACTTTAATGGCCTCACCATGAGCACCTTTGGAACTCATTGCGAGCTTCTTCACCCCTCTTTCTCTCCACCATCAACTTGACGGGAGGCGCTCAATGCGAGCCTCTCCCCCTCTACTTTACTGGCCTTGCGCTTCCATCTCCTGTGTCTCTCTCCCCCCTCTCCCTCCCCTGTGTCTCTTTCCCCCGTCTCCCATGTGTTTCCTCCCCCCTCCCTACCTTGTGTCTCCATCCCACCCTCCCTCCCTTGGATCTCCTTCCCCCATCTCCCTCCCCTGTGTCTCTTCCCCCCTCTCCCTCCCCTGTGTCTCTTCCCCCTTCTCCCTCCACCTGTGTCTCTTCCCCCTTCTCCCTCCCCTGTGTCTCTTCCACCCTTGTGTTTATCCCCCCTGTCTCTCCCCCCCTCTGTCTCTTTCCCCTCCCCTGTATCTCTTCCCCCTCCTCACCTCTGTGTCTCTTCACCTCTCCTCTTCCTCCTCTGTGTCTCTTCCCCCCTCCTCTCCCTACCCTGTGTCTCTCCATCTATCCTTTCCCTCCCGTGTCTCTCCAAGACCCCTCTCCCTTCCATGTCTCTCCAACCCCTGCCGCCTGTCCGCCCATCGCAATGCGCATGTGCACATTTAACATTGTGTTACAGACAATTTCAGGCGTTGACAACTATTATAGTTGATTAAACTGTATTATTATTACTAACACATATGAGCCATTATAAACATCACTCCAAACTCTAGGGCCTGATGTACAGGAGTATCAGGTGCCAACGATATATCCAAAGATGGCAAATCCACTATTGCTTTATAACAACAAAAAGTCCTGAAATAATAACCTATTAGTCCAACACACCAACAGCCTTATTAAATTGCGATTTGGCCAATTGAATAGGGCTCTATATAAGCACACAGCATATTTTTTTAAATAAGTTCAACAAACAATGGTATAAACAGATTAGGGGCACGGCAATGGGGACGCCGTGTGCCCCTAACTACGCAAATTTATATTTAGGCCACTGGGAAAATAATATAGTATTCTCAGAAAACAATGAATCTTATACACAAAAAATAGAACTATGGATAAGATTCATTGACGATATATTGGTCATATGGTCAGGCTCTGAAGAAGAACTCAAAGAGTTCATAAAAAAATTGAATAATAATGAGTTCAAGAAAGAAATAGTGACATTCCTTGATTTAAGCATCTATGTAAATTCCAAAAAATAACTAGCAACAAGAACTTATAGAAAAACAACAGCAACAAACTCGTTGTTACATTGGAAGAGTCACCATCCAATTTCAACAAAGAAAGCCATACCAACAGGACAGTATTTACGTATAAAAAGAAACTGTAGCAGTCAACAAGAATTCAAAATACAAGCTAAAGAACTACAGGAAAGATTAATTCAAAGAGGATACACAAAAAAAGTGTTGAAGAAAGCATACCATAGGGCCTTAACACAGGATAGAAATCAACTATTGGTTGAAAATAAAAGAGACAAAAAACAACAACCTATACGATTCATCACAAACTTCTCCAGTCAATCCCAACAAATAAGATCTATATTGCAAAAACACTGGAACATCTTGAAATTAGACAGAGATCTGGATGAAGTACTTACAGAACAAAGTACAATTACATACAGAAGAGCAAAAAACCTAAAAGATCTCCTGGTACATAGCCACTATGAAGAAAAGAAAAATAAGAGGAACTGGCTAATAGAAGGCCAAAAAGGATGTAAAGCATGCGGCAAATGTAAAGCATGTCCATTTTTATTAAAAACCACAGAATTTCAAGATGCAACAGGATTAAAGAATTATAAGATAAGACACAACATAAATTGTCTAACTGAAGGTGTTATCTACCAAATAATTTGCTCATGTAATAAAAAATACACAGGCAAAACCAAAAGACAGTTAAGACGCTGTGTATTAGAACACGTCAATGATGTTTTAAATTTAAAAGATACCCCAATAGCAAAACATGTACGTCATCATCACAACAATAATTTATACTGTTTGAAATTCATAGGTATTGACCACATACCAAAAACAGCAAGAAGAGGAGATTGGGATAAACACCTACTGTGTCAAGAGGCAAAATGGATATTTCAATTGGATACAAAAAAAACACAGGGTTTAAATGAAGAATTTACATATACATCATTCATTTGAAAAAAACCTCTTATGAAAAATACCTAGATTTAATATATGAATAGGATACAAAAGTTTAACAAAAGAATGTATATATATAGTATTCATTTGAAAAAATTACTAATAAAACAAAATACAAATTTTTTTTAAAAAAAACAACTTTTGATAAAAGATAAGAAAAATTAAAAGAAGTAATTAGAATACCATCTTTATCTATAAAAGTCATTAATATAATAATAATAAATATAAAACATAAATAAAATAAATACATATAAATAAATAAATAAATAACATATACAAACAAATAATGAAATATAAATAAACAATAAAGAATATAGCAAAATAAAAAATAAAAATAAGTTAACATGGTATGCAAAATAATTATAATTTAAAATCAAATAATATGTTTAGCAAACAAAGTTTTAATAAAATAATACAAAGGCATACTAATGCTAGCAAGTTAAAAGTATTACTTTGAAAGTAATTTCCTTATTCAAAATCATTATACTTATTTAAATAATATAAAGATAATATAGTAAAAAAGAAAGTCAAAAGCAACATATGAAAATAAAGCATGCACAAAAACATTCAGGAACACAAAGAGTTAACTAACTGCCATAGAAACTATGGAACACAAAGAGTTAACTAATTGCCATAGAAACTATAAATAGCTCCACAGAGAAGGCAGCACTGTGCCCCTGATGAGTGAGAGACTGATAGAGCCTCACGAAACGCGCGTCAGGAGATTGTGACGTCATCAGTAAGCGCGATCACAGCGCAGACCACGCCAATATAGCGTGGAGCATGATAGATACAGCTCTAAAGCTCCAGGTCCATTACTAACTTAAAAGAAAGATAGAAAGCCAATTCCTTCACCATAAAGTCTCAATATAGTAACAATAGAGTAATATACAAGAATAAGGAAATAGAAAAGCAAGAAAAAGGAGTAAAAGCATAATTAAAGCAAAAAAACTGAAGAAAAAGGAGGACACAACCTCCTTCTAAAAAACAATAGACAGAAGCATTTAGGAAATATATAGTTTAAGAAACAGCATAATCAGGAGTGTATACATTTTTTAAAAATAGCACAGTATTAGCACTATAAATGAATAAGGTAAAGTAGTGACCGTGACAGACTAACAGTCACGAGGTAAAAGGGTAATATAAGAAGAAATAAGCACTAAGTCAAATAGCACAAGCACTTTAAGATAAGAATTTTTGAATAACACAACTTGAATTATAATGCACTTTAAGAAATAGAATTCCGAATTAACATAAATAAACAGGATAAAAGATTAACACAAAAGAAATGCAAAGGCACTTAAAACATATACTCCAGTGAAGTGCTGTATGAATAAACAAAACTATACAGCAGACAAAGGGATTATAAAACCTTATTTTAATCATATGTAAAAAAAAATAATCTTATGTAAATTAAAATCCAGGGTACCTGATAAGGATTTGACTAAGGAAACATAACCAAAAATACACAAATACAATTGAATTGAAAAACCAAATCTTTTATTGACTTGAGCATATTAAAGTAATTAAATAAAAAAGCTGTGATCAAAGCAAAGAATATAATAACAACAAAAATAAAACATAAATAAACCTCTAATAATTTGCTGGACATCAAAAAACCCAAAGGATTAAACACCTTGGGCCTCATTCAATTGCAACTTGGCCAATTGAATAGGGCTCTAAATAAGCACATAGCATATTTTTTTTAAAGAAGTTTTTAGTCAGTGAAAACCTTGCTTTTGGATAGATGTTTACTAGCTAAAAACTTCTTTAAAAAAAATATGTTATGTGCTTATTTAGAGCCCTATTCAATTGACCAAATTGCAATTGAATGAGGGCCCTTGGGTTTAACATGATTTTTTTAATCGTTGCATTTTTAACAACATTTTAAATGTACAAATAAAGATTGAATTTTTTAAAATTAGTATGTGGCAATAATAATTAAAATAAAGGCTGCAGAAAAGGTATTTCTGTACAATCTTGGTTGGTTGTTCAAGGATTCCTAAATAGGATCCACAGGACAATATTTTGGTACGTATTACAAGAGTAGCCTGTGTGAGGACTTGGAAAGTATAATATGGACTCTTGTGACAAGTAAAGACAAGCCTATAGCACCTCTTCTCTATGTACTTAGGCCCTCATTCAATTGATATTTGGCCAATTGAAAAGGGCTCTAAATAAGCACACAACAAATGTTTTTAAAGAAGTTTTTAGTTAGTTTACATCTATCCAAAAGCAAGTTTTTTACTAACTAAAAACATCTTTAAAAAAAATATGCTATGTGCTTATTTAGAGCCCTATTCAATTGGCCAAATCACAATTGAATGAGGCCCTTATTAGTATCATTAGGAAAACCTGATGTTCATATTAGTAATTCTTAGTGAATATTATCAAATTCTCAAAGGTGTTATGTGCAATATAGCAGAGCAAATCCACTGTAAATTACAAATATATCAAACCAATCCAATAAAGTAATACATTTTTTTTTTACATTTTATTTTATTATTGAGAAAGACAAAGTTTTGATTTTATTGATTTTATTATTATTGGACCATAGTGATGTCGCGAACATAAAATTATCGGTTTGCGAACCGCGAACGCGAACCGCAGCAAATGTTCGCGAACCGCCATAGACTTCAATGGGCAGGCGGATTTTAAAACCCACAGGCACTCTTTCTGGCCACAATAGTAATGGGAAAGTTGTTTCAAGGGGACTAACACCTGGACTGTGGCATGCCGGAGGGGGATCCATGGCAAAACTTCCACGGAAAATTACATAGTTGATGCAGAGTCTGGTTTTAAGCCATAAAGGGCATAAATTACCTAACATTCCTCAATTGTTTGGAATAACATGCTTTAAAACATCAGGTATGATGTTGTATCGATCAGGTAGTGTAAGGGTTAGGCCCGCTTCACAGTAACAGACCAATCTCCCCGTTTAACGCACCGCAAACAACCGCAAACAGTCCATTTATCCAACCGCAAACTCCCCATGTCATTGAAGGTCTCTTCCTCCACCCAGCCACCAAGGGCCCCCGAAAGGTGACAACAAGCCCCCTGGGATGCCTGCTGTGTTTGGTCTTCCACCTCCTCAAAGCCACCTTCCTCCTCTGACTCCTCTTCTTCAGACTCCTCTCACTGTGTTGCCTCTCTCTGCATTACTATAAGGTGTGTTAAGTAGTACTACTCTTATCAGTTTAATACCTGTTACAGCACATATCAGTGGGCGTGTATAAGGCCTGGATTTTTGGAACCGGGAGATGGAAAAAGATGCTTGGTTGGTCGTATTACTTCAAATTTGGGGCACAGCGAGTGCAATCAAAGGTGCCACCATATAGGAGTGGCGTGTTTGTAAGTACTACTCTTATCAGTTTAATACCTGTTACAGCACCTATCAGGGGGCGTGTATAAGGCCTGGATTTTTAGAACCGGGAGATGGAAAAAGATGCTTTGTTGGTCGTATCACTTCAATTTTGGGGCACGGCACGTGCAATCAAAGGTGCCACCAGATAGGAGTGGCGTGTTTGTAAGTACTACTCTTATCAGTTTAATTCCTGTTACAGCACCTATCAGGGGCGTGTATAAGGCCTGGATTTTTGGAACCGGGAGATGGAAAAAGATGCTTGTTTGGTCGTATCACTTCAAATTTGGGGCACTTTGTGACATTAGCTTCTTACGCTCAAACATGTCCTTTACAGGCACCTGACTATGGGCAGATGAGCAGGAACTGCTCAAGGCGAGAGACGGAGTGGCGGATGGTTGAGAGGGGGCAAGGAGGACAGCAGTGGTTGATGTGGCTGATGATGCTGGACCAGGAGGAGGAGGCGGCTTTGAGTTTGTGTGCTGCTTGTACTCATGTGTTGGTCTGGAGTCACCCAAACATTAGGTCTCAACCTGTAGAGGATAAGGGAACCAGGCTACTCTAAACCTCATTCATCATTACAGGTTTTGACAGATTGGTACTATGCTTGCAAGCTACTGTGACAACAGATATGAGTGGCACTGTGCACTTGCAGCAGTTATATCATCCTCATCATCCTCCCCTGTATCTCTTTACCCCCTCCCTCATCATCCTCCCCTGTGTCTCTTTTCCCCCTCCCTCATCATCTTCCCCTTTGTCTCTTCCCCTAGGGTAAGGGGTTTTAGGGATAAGTGTGAGGGGTGTTAGGGTTAGGTGTTAGGGTTAGGTGTTAGGGATAAGTGTGAGGCGTGTTAGGGTTAGGGTGATGGGTGTTAGGGAAAGGTGTTAGGGTGAGGAGTGTTAGGGATAAGTGTGAGGCGTGTTAGGGTTAGGGTGAGGGGTGTTAGGGATAAGTGTGAGGGGTGTTAGGGTTAGGGTGAGGGGTGTTAGGGATAGGTGTTAGGGTGGGGGGTGTTAGGGATAAGTGTGAGGGGTGTTAGGGTTAGGTGTTAGGGTTTAGTGTTAGGGATAAGTGTGAGGGGTGTTAGGGTTAGGTTGAGGGGTGTTAGGGATAGGTGTTAGGGTGAGGGGTGTTAGGGATAAGTGTGAGGGGTGTTAGGGTTAGGTGTTAGGGATAGGTGTTAGGGATAAGTGTGAGGGGTGTTAGGGTTAGGGTGAGGGGTGTTAGGGTTAGGTGTTAGGGTGAGGGGTGTTAGGGATAAGTGTGAGGGGTGTTAGGGTTAGGGTGAGGGGTGTTAGGGATAAGTGTGAGGGGTGTTAGGGTTAGGGTGAGGGGTGTTAGGGATAGGTGTTAGGGTGAGGGGTGTTAGGGATAAGTGTGAGGGGTGTAAGGGTTAGGTGTTAGGGTTAGGTGTTAGGGATAAGTGTGAGGGGTGTTAGGGTTAGGGTGAGGGGTGTTAGGAATAAGTGTGAGGGGTGTTAGGGTTAGGCTGAGGGCTGTTAGGGATAGGTGTTAGGGTGAGGGGTGTTTGGGATAAGTGTGAGGGGTGTTAGGGTTAGGTGTTAGGGTTAAGTGTTAGGGATAAGTGTGAGGGGTGTTAGGGTTAGGGTGAGGGGTGTTAGGGATAGGTGTTAGGGTGAGGGGTGTTAGGGATAAGTGTGAGGGGTGTTAGGGTTAGGTGTTAGGGATAGGTGTTAGGGATAAGTGTGAGGGGTGTTAGGGTTAGGGTGAGGGGTGTTAGGGTTAGGTGTTAGGGTGAGGGGTGTTAGGGATAAGTGTGAGGGGTGTTAGGGTTAGGGTGAGGGGTGTTAGGGATAAGTGTGAGGGGTGTTAGGGTTAGGGTGAGGGGTGTTAGGGATAGGTGTTAGGGTGAGGGGTGTTAGGGATAAGTGTGAGGGGTGTAAGGGTTAGGTGTTAGGGTTAGGTGTTAGGGATAAGTGTGAGGGGTGTTAGGGTTAGGGTGAGGGGTGTTAGGGATAGGTGTTAGGGTGAGGGGTGTTAGGGATAAGTGTGAGGGGTGTAAGGGTTAGGTGTTAGGGTTAGGTGTTAGGGATAAGTGTGAGGGGTGTTAGGGTTAGGGTGAGGGGTGTTAGGAATAAGTGTGAGGGGTGTTAGGGTTAGGCTGAGGGCTGTTAGGGATAGGTGTTAGGGTGAGGGGTGTTTGGGATAAGTGTGAGGGGTGTTAGGGTTAGGTGTTAGGGTTAAGTGTTAGGGATAAGTGTGAGGGGTGTTAGGGTTAGGGTGAGGGGTGTTAGGGATAGGTGTTAGGGTGAGGGGTGTTAGGGATAAGTGTGAGGGGTGTTAGGGTTAGGTGTTAGGGATAGGTGTTAGGGATAAGTTTGAGGGGTGTTAGGGTTAGGGTGAGGGGTGTTAGGGTTAGGTGTTAGGGTGAGGGGTGTTAGGGATAAGTGTGAGGGGTGTTAGGGTTAGGGTGAGGGGTGTTAGGGTTAGGTGTTAGGGTGAGGGGTGTTAGGGATAAGTGTGAGGGGTGTTAGGGTTAGGGTGAGGGGTGTTAGGGATAGGTGTTAGGGTGAGGGGTGATAGGGATAAGTGTGAGGGGTGTAAGGGTTAGGTGTTAGGGATAAGTGTGAGGGGTGTTAGGGTTAGGGTGAGGGGTGTTAGGGATAAGTGTGAGGGGTGTTAGGGTTAGGGTGAGGGGTGTTAGGGATAGGTGTTAGGGTGAGGGGTGTTAGGGATAAGTGTGAGGGGTGTTAGGGTTAGGTGTTAGGGTTAAGTGTTAGGGATAAGTGTGAGGGGTGTTAGGGTTAGGGTGAGGGGTGTTAGGGATAGGTGTTAGGGTGAGGGGTGTTAGGGATAAGTGTGAGGGGTGTTAGGGTTAGGGTGAGGGGTGTTAGGGATAAGTGTGAGGGGTGTTAGGGTTAGGGTGAGGGGTGTTAGGGATAGGTGTTAGGGTGAGGGGTGTTAGGGATAAGTGTGAGGGGTGTTAGGGTTAGGTGTTAGGGTTAGGTGTTAGGGATAAGTGTGAGGGGTGTTAGGGTTAGGGTGAGGGGTGTTAGGGATAGGTGTTATGGTGAGGGGTGTTAGGGATAAGTGTGAGGGGTGTTAGGGTTAGGGTGAGGGGTGTTAGGGATAAGTGTGAGGGGTGTTAGGGTTTGGGTGAGGGGTGTTAGGGATAGGTGTTAGGGTGAGGGGTGTTAGGGATAAGTGTGAGGGGTGTTAGGGTTAGGTGTTAGGTTGATGGGTGTTATGGATAAGTGTGAGGGGTGTTAGGGTTGGGTGCTAAGGTGAGGGGAGGATGATGATAAGGGGGGGAAGAGACACAGGGGTGTCCTTGCAGCAGAGATCAAAAGAGTCCTTCAGGACTGTATTGCACACTGTCTACAGTAGCCTAGCTATGGTTTTCCCTGTTGATGCAGTATCACCTACACTCAGCCTCCTCTCAGTAAGACTGCAAGTTAGTTATGATTCCAAAATGGCTGCTGTCCATGAGTTAGAAGGCTCTGGAAGGGAGTATATGCTGCTGATTGGCTGGAATGTGTCTGCTGACTGTGACATGCAGGGTCAAAGTTTGCTCAATGATAAAGTATAGGGGGCGGGTCGAACCTCGCATATGTTCGCAGTTCGCCGCAAACGCAAACATGCTAGGTTCGCCGGGAACAGTCCGCTGGCAAACTATTCGGGACATCTCTATTGGACCATATAGAACACTGGATTGTATGGCACGGCTTGGCTTACACATCTGCTAATGTTGGTAATTGCTTACACACTCTACAAACATACATTTTCCCAATTTGCAGTGGTCTTATAAAGACATTAGCAAATGTCCTTAATGTGATTGTTTGAACTTCACTCTGTGATTTGCATAATAGACATGTTAAAGCATAAAAAGTGAGAACTTCCAAAGGGCTAGTTTGGGGATGATCACTGTACACTCCAGTAATTGATTTTGTATAAAGATATTATTCAAAAAAGTTCAATATAACATTTATGGCATGCAATATAGAATAAACTTCACCATATCAGTTTTCCTTTTTAAGTCTAAGAATTCCCATGTTGTAGGATACAGAGGCCCATAGATATATCTAATGAACATTTTCATTGAAAGTTTTTTTTAAGGACAATATTTGAAGAACTACACTTGAGAATAAGCAAAATGGTTTTAAAATGTGAGATTTTTTTTATAAATAGCATGTAATGGCTTGCTTATAATTATATTGCTTTGGTATCTACCATTTCAGTTTCCAGTGATAACTTGGGACGGTGACAGATTGATCTGCCAATGCTCTCATTAGTCATGATGGATTGCTCCCTAGTTTATAAGAAAAACCTTGTTGAAACAGAAACTGCAAGAAGCAGGCGTAGTACAGAGAAAGAAAGCCTGCAGTAAATAATAATTGCATATAAAAAGTGAAAAATATAAAGACCATTTTTAATTTCAACATTCTGCCCATTGTCAAGTTTTGTTACCCAAAAGGCCTTTGTGGAAAAAATGTGATCATGGGCCCTATTCTATTGCCCAATTCGTAAAAAATGAATACACACTTAAAATCGCTTTTAATTTTGCCACATATTCTATTAGGTATTCGTACTACGATTACGTGTTACCCGCTCACAATCACAACGGACCAGCCAAAGACGCAAATTTCGCCTTAGAACTCCATTGGTTTCAGCACAGCTCGAATATTATGAGCTCTAAATAATTGAAGTTACACCAAATCGATATTCTATTAGACCCGTAGCTCTAGCTTGCACATAAAGTCTAACCCGTAACGGAAAAAAAATATCACTTTTCTGTCAAAAATATTACAAGTTCTAAATACACTCACAAGGGCTTTTTCAGACACTTATTACAGCTGTAGCAGCAATTAAACACAGAATACTGTACTTTAAAAGCATGGGAAGGCATATAAATACATTAGAATTAATTGCAGAACAGTCTCAAAATGACAAATATGCAATTAAAAATATTACTTTTAACTGTTATTTCTAAGTACCGTATTGGTCCGAATATAAGCCGCACCTTTTTTCCGATTTTTGAGTTTGTGAGTTACGGGTGCGGCTTAAATTCACGACCGATTGCGAGTTAAGGGTGCAGATTTGCGTGCTTGAGACTGCGGTTTACGGTTTTAGTGATTCTAACATCCTGTAAGGCCTGTAACCTGCAAAAGAAGTTACAGTACTAATTAGAAAGCCTATTTCTGGCAATGGCTGATCACTTGTAGAGAGTCTTTTTCTCTACAATTTTAAGGGTGCGGCTTATATTTGAGTACTATCTTTATCTATTTTTTCCCCTTGAATTTTACAGGTGCGGCTTATATGCGGGTACAGCTTATATTCGGACCAATACGGTAATATTAATCCCAGGACTCACAAGGTTAATACATATCAAGAAACCCACATGGACTAAAACATATCTAATGCATTTTATAGAGTGCTTGATTGCGAGTCTGATTGGCAATTATTACTTATTGGCGCTAATTAATTTGTAGCCTCCAATTGCAAATTACATCTAACTTCCATGTTTTCCTGACGTCATGATGACGGTCTCATTTACTAACGGCTGTGTCTAAGAAGTTACTTACAGTCTTGCTTAAATATTGTCAGATCATATGATCACATCCCTGAAGTCCTAATTAAAAAGGCAGAGTTTATGTGTTTAAGCTTAAGGAGGTGAATTGTGTGTTGGAGTCAATACATTTAAACATTTAAAGAAAAAAATACTATCAGCCAAATTTACGGGCTTTTAATAGAATAGGGCCCCATATTTATTAGTTAATGATAAGTCTGAAGAATGTTTTGATGTTTTTACAAAGCTATGTGCCACAATATTCCATATTGTTTTGTTATGCTTAGTATTTACACATATATAGCCCCAGTTATATTGGCAACAGTATATAGGGAGATTTTTTTTCTCAGTTTGGTTAAAATTACAGTTACTTTGTGACTTCTATTATGATATAAACTAGTCGTTTGCCAGTAATAAATGACGGTATAATATTTAGTATAATGTCTCTCCCCCCCCCCCCTCCATCCCATGTGTCTCCTTCCCCTCCTCACTCCATGGTGTCTCTTTTCCCTCTTCCTTCCATCCCCTGTGTTTCTTTCCCCTCCATCCTCCATCCCCTGTGTCTCCTTCCCCTCCTCCCTCCATGGTGTCTCTTTCCCCTCTTCCTTCTATCCCCTGTGTTTCTTTCCCCTCCTTCCTCCATCCCCTGTGTCTCCTTCCCCTCCTCCCTCCATGGTGTCTCTTTCCCCTCTTCCTTCCATCCACTGTGTCTCTTTCCCCTCCTCCCTCTATCCCCTGTGTCTCTTTCCACTCCTCCAGCCCCCCCCCCCCCCAGCACACAATACTGTGCACTGCGCATTGCTGAATATAGTTTCTGTAGTGCGCATGCGCTAGCCAGCATTACACACTACGGAAACTATATTAGTGATAATGGGGCACAAAACTTACATTTGTAAATTACTTGTATTATAATGCAATGGAATATACCGTTCACTGTAATCACTAAAAGTCTTCTCTGCGCTTGAGCATTTGCAAAAGTTTTACGGGATTCTTTTTTTACGTGAGTCATAAAATAGCTCCACAGATTTGCTTTTCAAAACTCAAAAAAAAAAAGCCATGAAATAGAGTATATTGTAAATCACAAACATGTTGTATTAGATATTTATACTTAATTAAATCGAGCATTTAGCTGCCAGCAGAATCTCCATTCTAAATATATCAGCACATGGAAATGAGGATGAATTACATATAAATATGCAAATACAACTTATAGTTTCAGAAAAAAATTACTTTTTCTAAATAACTGTGCAATATTCATTATATGTATGACCTTGTGGTACTATATACTGCAGAAATATGGGGGGCTTCATATTAACAAAACAAGCACACTAAATTAATGGAATTTACATATTCTTCAATTTTTCAATTATCTTTATATTCTAGCATATTCAAGTTGGCACTCCAGTTATTTGTATATTCATGTTGTTGTTGTTCAGTCATTCAGTTGTATCTGACTCTCCGTAACCCTATGGACTCCATCACGCCAGGCTCATCTTGTGTCTCGTTGTGCTCATCCATAAGGTTATCATGGCAAAGCTACTACAGTGGGTTGCCAGTTCCTTCTTCAGTAGAACGCTATTTGTTTAACCTCTCTACTATGATCTGCCCATCTTGGGGGACCCTACATGGCATAGCTCACAGCTTCATTGAGGTACACAAGCCCCTTCACCATGACAAGGTAGCGATCTAGATCCAAGATACTTTATATAGTTATGAAATAGTACATCATGTTTCGAGATAGAGAACATTACATGTTGCTGAACCTACACAATAGGCTAATCTTCAATGGCCTGTGATGCTCAAGTTAAACCTATTTTGTAGTTCACCATTAATTAATGTGCATACAGAATCAAATCAAGGCTTTAGCCACAAATTCTAATTCAAAAATAGTTTACTTCATTAATGGCTGCTGCTGTACCGCTCCCCACCTCTCTCCTTGTCTTGATCACTACAGAATGGAAGTGAAAGATTTTAACAGAGATAACATTATTCAATCCTTACCAAGAAATAAGAAGAAAGGGTGGGGGTGGAAAAGCGCCAAAGATACTATATGGTGTAGTATGTTAATAACAGTTTATTTAAAATATAAAACAACATAAATTGAACTCACATTTAATACAAAAAATACCCAAGTGGAAAACAGATGTTTTTCATACCCGGATCTTCAATATCGGTCCGTTGTCTTCCTTAATGGAATGCTATGTTTTTAGTAGCACTCCCAATGTACATTCCTTTCGGTATATTAATACAGGGCTTATATTGTGATCCACTTCAGTCTCATGCAGGTAGGGTGTATGATGGAATATGGGACAGGGCTTATTGACCCCCCCCCCCCCCCCCACACCACACCACACTCAAACCAGCACTAATGAGATATATGGGCCACAAATAAATAGTCCCTGTTATAAATAATAAAACCTGCAGCGTATCCACAGTGACAAGGACACAATACAGTTAAAAGTAACAAACCTACTTCAAAGTCAGACGCGTTTCGACTTTACAGTCTTTCTCAATGGGATATACAATAAATGCCTTATTAATCAATGTTATCTCAGTTGAAATCTGGGGTTAGATGTTTCTCCTTTTCAGCGTAGAATTGCCTGGTATTTCGGGGCTGGATCACTCTTTTGAGTGAGAACAGACTGTTATATTACAGGATATTTTTCCCTGTCAAGGGCACAAGTGAGCTAAGAGGTTGCTCTCTGAGTAGGTAACCAGAACTATAGGACAATCCTACTTTTTATTTTGGACGATTTTATTTTACTGTACATTTATATACTGTACAATGGAAAATATAATAATAATATAGTGCATTGAGCCTGATGAATACTAAAATCAATCTACCATTAACTGTATTTTACAAATATGAACAGCAGACTCATGTTAAACAATAAATGCCATATGTGCTTGCCAAGGGGGTAATCTAATCCAGGGAGCATTTATTTTCATCATAATGTTTGAGACATTCAGGCACAGCTACTGGTGTCATTTCTTACAGTGGGGTATATGAGCAGGTGTTATGTATTCAACATATTGCTACTGAGCTGAGTAATTAATCACCCCAGGACACATGCAAAGATTTGGGCAGAGGTTCTGTGAACTGGTGGTGCAATGACATTGGAGCCATTGTATATGGATACAAAGCCTGCCTTCAAACCCAGCAGATTCTTGTTATAACAAGTTTAGCTTTAGAAACTGATAGTCACATCAGCTGACTGGTCTGCATTTGTGTGCTCTCTATGCATCATAAATAAAATAAACTATATTATGCAGGAAACTTGCAATAAAATTATGTGTTGCCAAAAAGGGTCTTAACAGAATTTACGAAAATCTTTGAGAAATGTGTAATTTTATGGCTATGAAGAACAGGCATTATTTCAAGGCAAGTATAGACATTCTGTTCTAACTATGCCCTCAGCCACCTCCAGACATATTCATGGAATGTCTGCTAACAATGTCATATTATTCAATTGAATGCTCAGGGCTTTATGAGTGGAAATGTTTCCATGTTATATTTAATTCTAGTAACCTAGACTTAGGTCAGTTATAAAACTTCATTACAGTTAGAAACACAGATTTCATGGCATATACAAATAAAACGGGTCATTTATTTAACCCATTATATCAACCCAAAATGTTTCCATCATTGCTTTGACCCTTTCACTTCTACTACCTTTCTGAAAAGTAGCACTTTCTTATATTGCCCCTAAATCCTATGTTATATTTGAAGGTTTATGTCCTTTAAGCCTTTCATATTAAAGTCATGAAGTATTTCTGTATATAGTTGTGAGCATGCGGGCCGTTGCTAACGCTTGCGGGCTCGCATAGCAAGCTCGCGGCCCTCGCAAAGCCTTGCCAGAAACTGAGGACCCTTGCAAAATTTACGGAGTTACGAAAGCAAAATACGAGACACGTTATGACCCATTACGACCTTGCAAAAAAAGGCCAAAACCTGCGCACATGAAAAAATGAAAAACACAATAAATACACACAACAAATACATAAAAAGCTTACCTACAGCAATGGGGGGCACCCAGGACCTCGAAAACTGAAGTTACACCTCAATTTAAATCCAAAAAAAAGAGTTTAGACACTAAAAAATCCACTAAGCGAGAGAAAAAATGGCCACCGAAAAAAAAAACGAAAACGAGGCTACAGCAAAACACCACCAAACACCTACGGATTTCCTGAAAATATTCAATTACAAATATTCAACAAGCCCGCAATTGCAATCAAACCCATAAATCAAAAATGTATGAAAAGATTAAACACCGGTTCGTATAACTGCAGCAGCAAATAAACACACACTACTGTACTTTAAAATACTGGGAAAGCATTGAAATACTGTACATTAGAATCAATTGCACAACATTCTCAAGCTTGCAAATCTGCAATAAAAAAATATTATTTGTAACTTTTATTTCCGTGTTATAGCGATACTGGAAATCAAGGGGTTACTATATATCAGGCCACCCACATGAACTTAAAAAAATGCTTTCATATATTTCATTATTGCTTGAGTGCAATACGATCAGCAAACATTACTTATCTGCGTGTATTAATGCATAGCCTACAATTGCAGGATAACTGTAACCTCCATGTTTGCTGACGCCATGATGACATCATTTATTATTGGCTCTGTCTAAAAAGTAACTTACGGGCTTGCTTAATTATTGTCAGATCATACGATCATGCCACCTGAAATCCTACTTACGAGTTCCTGGTTTGCGTATGGAGGCTGTGAGCCTATAATTACAGGTTAAAAACAATTGAACACATCTCAATGTTATGAAAAAATGTAATCCGCAGCCAAATTGGCAGGTTACAGGTAATTACGGGCTTGCAATTGAATGAGGCTCTCGGTCTATAAAACAGAACACATTCTAGTTGAAGTCTGACTAAGAATCAATAGATTGACGTTGGTACTTCTATTTATGCTGCCTATTCCTCTCCCAAAACAGAGCATAATTCTGCTTTTTCTACAGCTTTGTTGCATTGCTTTGCCTAGTTATAAATCATCCAACAAAATAACTAGTTTTATAACTGAGTGGGTGCAATTGATATTGGGGAGCACTAGTTTATTCAGTACAAGGTAATATATTCTTTATATAGTACACGCTTTGAATATTTTCATCTTTTTCAGGTTAAGGAATACACTCAAAAAATGTCAGTGGATCAGTATTGCTGGGTCTTTGGTGAAGGCTAATTAATAAACTGGTAACACAAAATAAACTGCAAGCAAATATAGTAATACTAATATAAACATGTAAAATAATTAATTGAGGCAGCTATCATTTTTTTTTATAGCGCAGCTGTACATGGGAAAATGTCCATGTTTGTGAAGCAATATAGAAACATAGGCTTGATGGCAGATAAGACCTCAAAGGCCCGGATCTATCCCTCTTTGCTGCGCATTTCTTCTGCAGCACTGACAGCTGCAGTTACAGGTGCCATTCGCCAGAGGGCGCTGTAAGTTTTCAGGCACCATCAAATTCCAGGGAAGACAAAGAACTATTCTCCCCTCCGACGTGTCGCTACTCTATGGTGCTGAATCGACAGCGAGGCCATCGCTATGTTCGGCGCGGGCACTCGGCCCCCCAGCCTTATATGCTAAAATCTCATGTGATCATGTTAACTACCTAAAATCTTGTCTTAATTAATCCTCAGTAAAGATTTAGGATTATCCTAGACAGGCTCACATTCCTTAATAGTGTTTTACTCTATCTTTTATCTAATAACTTTTATATAGAGCAGGGGTGGGCAAGTTCAGTCCTGGAGAGCCCCACACATGCCAGGATTTGATGATATCCCTGCTGCATACAGTTTCTTCAGTCATCCTGATTGACTAAGCTGTGCACAGAAAGGATATCCGCAAATACAGGCCTGTGTGGGGATCTCTAGGACCGGACTTGGACAGACCTAATATAGAGTATGCAACATTAACAGCTATGGGCTTCCACAATGGATTCTAGAGCACTGCCTACTCTCTCTGAGTTTTAGTGCTATGATTTGCCACTTATTGATATATTAGTTGATAGAGGGAGGGGATTTGTTGCCTTGTTCAAGAGTGAGTTCAGCTTTAATCTCTGTTACCTCCCCACTTCTTGTCACATTCTTGGAAACAGGCAGTTGTATTCAGGGCAGTCATCAGAAAACTGTTGGGCAGTACACGCGCTGTCCAAATTAAAATAATATGATCCCCAGACATAAAACTTAGATATTAAATCATTACAAGGATCTTGTATCATGTGCAGGCTTTGCATTCTGCTTATCCAAGGTTCATGAGGCATGAGGGAGGTGTCAGTCTGAGTATGTAACAGTCTCAACATGCGTGTAAACTATATGTGCGTATTGGTTAGACATACATGCAAGAATCAGGAGGCTTCAGGGCCCTCTTTTTTAATGGGCCTCATGCCTCAGGTGGACGTAGTTGTACTACAACCTATAAATACTTGCTTTATACTCATGCACTAGGCCTAAAGGATAACAAGCATTTACGCATCAAAACTAGAATAAGTTTCTTATACACTTCACAAGGTTTTTCCTAAACTATAGTTGTCCTCAAAATGGTCAGTTAACATAACCTTAACAAGCCTTAAATCAGTGGTTCCAAAACCTTGCCTCAAGACCCATCAGACAAGCATGTTTTGGTTAAACACTGTCTGAACAAAGGTGAGGTAAATAGTATTCAACAGGTGGTGGAGTCTCAAATTGCTTCACCTGTGTACTCATACAGTGTTTGACCTAAATCGAGACCTGTCTGGTGGGTCTTGAGAAGAGGTTTAGGAACCACTGCCTTAAAGGAGCATCAACAGTAAAGACTGTTTATAAGCACAGGAATCCATTTTATGACTGTTACATCACTTTCTCAGAGTTGAATCATGAGGGTGTTTGGTTTGGCTATCAGTAAAGAGAGGGGCAAAGAAGGAGGAAACAATGCCATTGTAAATTAATAATAATTGGATAAGTCTAAAATAGACACAACATCCATTCTCTCTCTCTCTGCCCAGAAGGAGACATTAATTGCTACAAAAGCTCTCCAGAAATGTAAATGCCCCTGTCACACACAACTACCACCAATATATCATGGATCTCTCCAGGTTTCTGCAGAATAATTATTTTTTTCTAATTAAAAACAAGATGTATTACTTTTGTTCCTAGTTAATTAGACTTAATTTTTTCAAAACAAATATTTTTTTTCATTGTGCAGTGGTCCTTTAAATGATATATATATTTTTATATTCCAAAATTATATTTTTTGGTTCATCTGCCCTTTCCCTGGTCTGACAGAGTTACCAGAAACTCTAAAATTATGTGTTTCATAATAATATGACTATTTTTCTTTACAAGTAAATTCATAACTAGAATTAAAGGAAATGTAGACATATTTTGCTACAGTGAAACTGTAAATTTACTAACTTTACTATATTCGCTCACCTTATGCAAAACTGAGCTTCTCTCCCCATTTATTCTTTGAACTGAAAAAGTGGAATTCATGAAGAGAAGTAAGCCCGCAGTGCCTGATCATTTTGCTGCTGAGAAATGGTCACTGATTGGCTAGTATGAAACACTGCATGGCCAGTACTATAAAGTCTTCATGAGCTGCAGAAGGAAGTACCAAGAAGGTATTTGATATGAAAACTCTTAAAAAACAGTGAAATATGATTTAAAAATAAAAATATGTATTTTCATTCAGTTTTTAGTGCTCTTTTCCATGATGTAGAGCAGTGTTGATGAATTCCATGTCCCCTTTAGTCTGCAGTATGTTTATGCCATAACTGGGCTGAAATAGGACACCGCCTTCCTATTTTGAAAAAGTTATATTTATAAGTATTTTTTGTCATCCAGTCTACCATCACATCCAAAATAATCTGGTACACCAAACTGTTGGACTACACTGGCCTGGGCCAATAACTGTTGTGACAATATATCAAACTGAACTGTCTAATTATGTATCTTTGAATAAAATAACATGCTCCCTTTGTCTACCCCTTTTACAGCAAAATGTTCTTTGGACCATATTTAAAATAAATATTTTACATTTTAACACAAGTAAACTAGTAAATAAAATAAAGGATCACTATAAAACTATATTAAAAATATATACTTAAAAATAGGCAACATGTTTTTATAATGTAAAAATAATGCTTTTTCTAATTTATATAATTTAAGTGTAATTATGCTGCTGTAGAGACTACCATTCAGTTTTTTGCTAATCAATGGGAGGAGACTTTGGTTGGACAGGAAGTTTCTATCTGTACAATGGGACAGCTAAACTGCCTGTGCTTTCATTAGGTGTATTGGAAAGTTTTTGGTTCTCCGGTGGTCCAGTGGTTAGTATTCACTGCTTTCACAGCTGTCGGCCTGGGTTTGATTACAGTCAGGGAACCAAGAGGTCACACCACCCTGAAGTGATGCAGGGTTGGGCCTGGTCAGTACTTGGATAGGAGATAACCTAGCTGTATGCTGTGACCCACTGGAGAAGGAACTGGCAACCTACTCCAGTATCTCTGCCATGAATACCAAGTGGATCAGCATAACCATGGACATAATAACGTACCTGGTGTGTTACAGTCCACGAGGTTACGGAGAGTAGGAAACAACTAAAAGATGTAAAAAAATTTAGGACATGTTTTAGAAAGTATCTGGTAGGATTCAGGTGGATGAATGTAAATAGAGCAGTAAAAACAAATGCATGTACAATTTATAAATCAAAAGGGTGTATTTTTTCTTTATATATTTGCTTTTTAATAATATATTGCTCATTATCAAGTTTAGTTATTCAAAAGAGCATACAGACAGTGGGACCTTAAATATTGATATAATGCTTTATAATTATGTTTAAAATGCCACCACTTTTCAGCTTTCTCCTCAATCGGTGCTTGTGATTGCTGTTTCATTTTGAACAATGCCTAAAGCTACACAGGTGTCATAGAACTGAAGTTCTGCCTGAAACTGGACAGTCAGGTTCCCAAACAAACAGCCAGCAACACTAACAGCACCAGCATGGGAACTTATGGAAGAGTTACACAATATTACACAATGCACACACTGCTAAGAAATATATCAACACTAGGAACTTGCCCGTCAAAAGTGATGGGATTAAAATTGTAAGGCTGTCAATGCTGTTTGCCACACAATGTGAGGCTTTTGCTCCTATGAGCACCTTTGGTGCTCATTGCGAGCGCCATGCAGAGCACCTTTGGCGCTCATCGAGTGTCTCGCAATGAGCCCCTTTGGCATGCATTGCAGCTTAAGTCCCGCGTGCTTCAACTGCTCACCTCGCTTTGCGGGGCTCGCAGTGCAATAAGCGCCTTTGGTCCGTAGCTTTCTTACTCTAAGTATACCCCAAATAGATTTCCTTTTTTGAATAACTACACATCTAAAATTGGATTGTTTTCAGACTCCATCCATGAATAAACTTAATGGTAGTAACCAGTTTATTCAATTCCAGTAACCTTGTAATTAATTAAATTATTACCCACTTCACAGATAACTAAGCAGTCATTGATGGATAGTTTATAAAATATATTTTTTCCATATTTGCCCAAAATGCATTCTTTTTCAATAATTTGCATATGCTGCAGTCATGGGAGAGCCCATTGCTGTACCAGCTACCTGTTTATACCATTATATATAAAATGTACACAGTATCAGGACATAACCCACATGTGCAATACAAGGAACAGCAGTTTGAAGTTCTGCAGGATCAAATCTGATGGATAAAAGTCAGGAATGCACTATATCATATAGCTTTGCTCTCCACTAGTTAAATAAACCTAAATAAATAAAGAAGTTAAATATTGGGAATCTTCAAGTTAAAGTATTTTTAAGACATTAGACTTATAACGTGACTTTTCAGGTGGAACAGCTTTAATATTGTTTCTTTAAAATCTTTATCTCATCTACCTATTGAATGCATCAAGAACAAGATTATTTTGTGTGAAATATAAAAGTAAAACAAGGATAAAGATTCCTTTTTAAAGGCATTAATTTGAAGTAACTTTTGGGGACAGCCTTTTCAAACAGATTTCTTTAATTGGACTTCTATCTGATTTAATGGGGATGGGATAATTTTAAAAGTCTAAGATGTGATATATTTGGGAAATTTGTACATTTATTATGTTCCATGGTTTAAGGAACATTTAAGATAAGTTATTAGGACTAATGGACTGTATATAGGCTTATTCCTAAGCAACTTGAGGCAGTCTAGTTCTGCTTTATGCTCAGTTCATTTTGGTTTTGTCAGAAATATACAACTGATGATAAATTGCCCCCCCCCCCCCAATTTTGTAATACATTATGATCTTACATTTATCTATTTACAATAGTATAATTTTAATTGATGAGAGTGAAAGAATAGAGTGCAAAAGCTGGCCTGTTGCTCAATGTTAATAAGATAAAGATCATCGAAACAGTAATCTCAGGTCCTAGCAAGCAGATAGGGAAGAAGTGGAGGCAGTGACAGATTTTATTGTCCTGGGCTCCAAGATCTCTGCAGACGGTGACTGCTGCCTATGAAATGAAAAGACATTTACTTCTGGGTAGAAAAGCATGTTTGAACAGACTATTAAAAAGTAAAGATATTATGTTATCAAAAAGGATCTGCATTAGAACTATGATATTTCAAATAGTAACATATAGACGTGAGAGCAGGACCATAAAGAAGTCTGAACGCCGTAGAACTGAAGCCTTTAAATTGTGGTGTTGGAGAAAACTGCTTAGAGCCCCCTGGTCTGCAAGGAGATCCAATAAATCAGTACTTCAGGAAATCAAGACAAACTGTTCCCTGGATGGTAAAATCATGAGGCTGAAGCTCAAATATTTTGGCCATATCATGAGAGGCAGGATTCCCTAGAGAAGACTCTGATGCTAGGAAAGATTGAAGGCACACGAAGAAAGGGAAAGAAGAGGAGGTTAATGAATAGATGAGGTCCCTGAAGGAATGAACATGAGATTGAGGGAGCTCAGAAGGTCAGTGTCTGACATATGTGCCTGGCATGCTGCGGTCCATTGAGTATGGTACTAAGTGACCTATTATTTCCATAGAGTCACAGAGAGTCAGACACGACTGAACAACTAAACACCAACAACAAATTTAAACACAGATATATGATAGGGGATCACTTACTCACTTGCTCATTTAGTAGCATTTTAGTTCTGTATTCCTCTCTTGCCATTTCTTTTTATCTGTACTAAGATGAAGAGCTTGAGGTCAGGTTGCATATAAATCAACACAAAGTCTTGTAATGCTTATCAAACAGTATACCAGAGAAAGTACACCAAATTAGCACATTTATATAAAAGCTATTGCTGCATTACATTTGGTCATCGGTGTTGTAATTAATTTTGTTACACTGGAAGCCTAAATGGAAAGGATTGATTAATTGGATTTGCCTCTAAGTTATTCATGTATATTACAAGTATTAACAAACTTTGCAATTGCGTAACTTTTTCAAACAAGAAGTGAAATGATTCCAAAATGAATTATTCATTTGAACAAATGTTAAAAAGCAATTTTTAAACAGATGGTTTGATAGAAAGCACTGACAACAGCGCAGTCATGGGACAGATGAGATATATTATGTGGATCTAAATCAGCAGTCAACTGATATGAGTCAAATGATATTTATTTTTACAATTTACTTTGGTTTTTCAGCTATACATCCCAATTAAATGGTTCCCTTAGTTTTATGCTAAATGTATATTTAAAATATTCAATTCTTAAAATGTATCAAGCTTATTTTGTTTATTATGTTAAAACATGGGTAACTTAATATGTGTAGTTATATGCATAGATACTGGTGAGATTGGTAATGTAAAGGGTTATGGAACCATATATATGGGCCATATGGAATCATAGGTATGGCGCATACTGAATTTTCAAGAGGGTACAGGGCATATTATGTATAGAGTATATGGAGGTATGTATACAATTTATAAAAATATTATGTATGATGTATAGCAAATTAGAAATCTATATATATGATCATATTAATTATAGGATGGGGACATAGCAAATGGGAAAGAAGCAGCAGTAATTGATATGAGGACAGCATAAATTGAAATGTGCCTTAATTCATATAGTATATGAAATCTTATGCACAATGCAACATATATGACATTTGATATATAGAGTGTACAGATTTATATTTGTTTGATATGAGGAATTTCATACATAAGAGATCTGAAATTGTATGTATATTGTATAGAGAATTCTACATGGAAAGGTATTTGTATCTTTTGTATAGAATATATCTTAGGCAGAGGTTATACAGAACCTTATTTATGGGTATGGAAATTCTATATAAGTTCAATTTATATAGTATGTCAAGCAGGGCCGTATCTAGCTTTTTGGAGCCCTTAGGCAGTGAAGTGCAGGAGCCCCTCCACTGACCCATTTTTGCCTTTTCTATATGTGTAAGTTCCCTTTCCTGTTGTAACTTGTTGTTCGAGGTGGTTACCCCTAGTAGCCAGTCTATGAACTGCAACATTTCATTTTCTTTTAAGCCAGGAACCATTTTTTTAAGAGGTAGCACCCCCAGCAGGGAAGCGCCCCTGGGCGGCTGCCTAGTTGGCCTAATGTGTAATCCGTCTATGATGCCAAGGATACCACTTGAATTTCTTAACTTGCAAAGCTGGCTTTATATTTTCACACATTGTTATCAAATTAACATCCACAATAGTACAAAATAAAGAAAGAAAAAAAATTTGCATTGACTTTCCTTTCTATTATAACAAATTGTGTTTTTCTACATCATGTTTTAAAAGTTATTGCGACAACATAGTTATAACCTTCAACCATTTGAGCCGGAGTTCGGTTTTGTTTTTCTATTGAATTTGAAACTTGTTGTACTTCACCTATAAAGAATTATTTTGTTCGTTTTTTTCAATGTATAAATCTAGGAAGCAAAGTGGTTCACTTGTACTGTCTGCCAAGCTTATAGCAATGACCTTAGATGGCATCAACTCGGGGAGTGAGCCAAATTGGCACATAAGTGCAATGTTGCATAGCACAGTTTTGTAGACTGCAAAAAGATATATAAGAGACAGAAGAATTTTTTGGCTGTGTGCTAGAATGGTTCAAAGAACTTGATTAATTTTACATTTTCATAGTACCTTATATAACTGCTTTGCGTGATTACACAGTTCTAATCTATCAAACCTCACAATGGCTGCAATATCATTACTATGTTACTATTCTAATACTAAAAAAAATAGACAAAAACTTCTACCCTTGCTAGCTATTAACAGGTAACTTTCCTTGAAAAATCATATTTCATATAAAGCAGTATAATTATTTCTTTATTGAAGAACATTAAACTGAATCTTGTTATTGTCCTTTTGAATAGAAGTAACTAACTTCTTTCTATGGCAAAGTACTGCATGAGTTGGCACCCACTTATCTATGCACTAACTGACACAGTTTCGGGCACAGTTAAGTACAAATCCGAATTGGTATAACCAAGGAATAAAGAATTGGTCCCTGACTCACTATTTTTGTGGATAAGAATGTTTTTTTTATCCAGTTATCCACATTTTCAATTATTTGAACCACCTTCATCACAAAGTAGTTTGGATAATAGTAACTTGCCCGTCATAAATGGTGATTTCATTTAATTTAGGTTTCTCTCTATCCCGTCTCTCTCTCTCTCCAGTGTCTATCTCTTCTGTGTCTCTCTCTCCTGTCTGTCTTCCTCTCTCTCTCTATGTCCTGCGTCTGTCTCTCTCTCCTTTCTCACTCTATGTCCCTATGTCTTGTGTCTGTCTCTATCGCTCCTGTCTCTATCTCTCCATCTCTCCTATCTCTCACTATGTCAACTGTCTGTCTCTCTCCTCTCTCTCTCTCTTTTGTCTTTATCTCTCAGTTCTCTCAGACTCTGATTAACAGAAACATATGTATTAGACTGAAAACTTCAATACAACTTACAGATACGGCTGTGCTGTACTATTTACCTGCAGTAACCAATGAAAGGTTGCATGAACACTGCAAGAGAGAGAAAGAGAGGGGACAGGGAGAGCAGCAAGCATTGGTTAATATATAGAATTAACTTCCAGCGGGAATAATAAGTGATATGCAGTGAAAGCTGAGAGCTAAATGTGCTCACCCGGCTTAGTTAGCTCTGACAAACACCATCAAAACACTACAGGGCAATTCGAGTAAGATTAAAAAAGGAAAACTTTATATTTAGGCTGATAGCATAATCAAAGTATTTTTTTTTCTGTGTTTCTGCTCTATTTTGTTATAATGCAGAGAAGTACCAAGGCTGAACCCTGCCACTGCAGCCTGTGTTTGGTATAGCAGTATGAATGTATTTATATATGGAAAAAATAAATACTAACACTGGCTTCTCTTAGCATTAGTACCAGATATCATTTCTGGCAAGCACTTTGCGACCATGACCACTCCACTGGTGCAGCTGTATAGATAGATGTGAACACACAAACACTGCGTCAACAATAAGTACAGTTACATCCAAAGTGAGACAGTTTGTAAAGTAAGTATGCCATTCTCTGAAACAGAAGGAAGATGAACCAAAGGAAGTGATGGCAGAGGTTTGTCCTTCTAATACACAAAAGAGCATACCTCAGTTGTTGTACTGAGCATGTCAGAAGCCACCGAGATGCAGACTGTTACATTGTGGTACCTGTCTCTGTTTGTGTACAACTAAATCTGAATTTTGTGCTAATTTAGCTTGGATTTTCTCACATTCAACTTCCTTAAAACTGAAGAAGTTTATTATTGTTTATTTTGTGTTGTTTTAATGCAAGAAATGTTTTCATACACTATTGATTCTCCTCTATCAAATGCATTCATATCCCATGAAACTTCTATATAGCCTTAAAATGGCCTTTGAATTATCTGTATTCCTCTTGAATAAATCACTACTCAATAATCATAAACTCATATATTATAAAATGCCTCCACCTGCTGTACCTGATGTGATAAACAAAATATCAGAGGCAAAATCTTCCCATCCATTGTCTGAAATACCCTAGGGACACCTAGGTCGTTAGTTGCCCCACCTGAACCAAATCATTATACCATACTTTATCTGCTTGTAACTTCTGACACACATGCATTAAAAGGTTTTGTCTTCCAAACCTGGCTTAGAGGTTATTTTAACAATACAGTTTTGTCCTACCTTCTAAGTCTGTGGTGCCCAATGTTCAAGAACCTTCTGTACCTCTTCTTGTGGGAAAGGAAAAGAGGAAAAATTATCATAAGAAACAGATACAAAATAAATAATATTCATTTTGAATATTCAATGGAGGAAAAATAATATATTTAAAGGAACTAGATATGGTATACAGAATGCCAAAAGAACGTTGGACAGAAGTTTGCGACATTGTCCAGAAAACAGCAACAAAAATATCCTGAAAAGAAAAAAACTAAGAAGGCATACTGGCTGCCTGATAAGGCTTTCAAAAAAGCCCAGGAAATAAAGAAACGCTTTGTCAAACTGAATGCAGAATTACAGAGGATAACAAGAAGAGACAGGGAGACATTCCTCAATGAGCGATGTAAAGAGATAGAAGAAGATAACAGAATGGGAAAGTCAAGGAATCTTTTAAGAAAATTAGGGAACTCAAGGGAACCTTTCATGCCAAGGTGGGTATGATAAAACATAAAAATGAGAGGGAGTTAATGGAAGCATATCAGATAAAGGAGATGTGGCAGGTAAACGCAGAAGATCTCTATAGGTAGGATCTTAACAACATTGATAACCTCAATAATTTGTCCAATGAGCCGGAGCCAGACATCTTGGATAGTGAAGTGAGATAGGCTCTATGAAGCCTTGCTGATAACAAGGCTGCAGGAGTTGATGGTATTACAGATAAATTGTTCAAAATCGACAAAATGATGTTGTGGATTGCCTTATGCCAACAAATTTGGAAAACTCAGCAGTGGACTGGAAACGTTCAGTCAACATCCCAATATATAAAAAAAAAGAAGTGCCAAGTGTGCTACAATTATCAAACAATTGCCCTAAATTTGCATGCCAACAAGATAATGTTTAAGATCCTGCAAGCTTGGCTCCAACAATACTTGGACCGAGAAGTTCTAGATGTGCAAGCCAGGTGTCGCAGAGGCACAAGAGATCAAATTGCCAATGTTGACTGGATAATAGAGAAAGCAAGATTTCCAGAAAAGTATTTACATATGTTTCAAAGACTATTCTAAAGCCTTTGACTGTGTGAATCATAACAAAATGTGGCAATTTCTTAATAAGTTGGGAAATCTTTATTTATGTAGACCACGATGCCACAGTTGGAACTAAACATGGAACAAGTAAATGGTGCACAATCAGGAAAGTAGTGTTACAAGGTTGTATATTGTCACCCTCACCTTATTTATTCAACTTATTCACAGAAAATATCATGCATAAGGCCAGGCTGGATGAATTTTGTAAGGCTGGACTGGACAAGAGAAATATTAACACCCTCGGATAGGTGTATGATAATACTCTGATGGTTGAAATTGAGGAGGAACTGTAGTGCCTATTGATCAGTGTGAAAGAAGAGAGTGCAAGCTGATCTGCTACTTAATCTTAAAAAAAAAAAAAAAGATCATGCAGCAATCCTAAAACCTGGGAAATACGTGGGGAAGAAGTGGTGGCAGTGACAGATTTAATTTTTAATGGATTCAATATCTCTACACACAGTGACTTCAGCCATGAGGAAAGGAAAGAAGGAGAAAAGCAATGGCAAGTCTGCACATTCTATTAAACAGGAAAGATATTACACTATTAAGAAAGGTCCACATACTATGGTATTTCAAGTAGTAACCTACCGATGTCTGAGATGGACCATAAAGATGACTGAACACTGTAGAATTGACTCCTTTGAATTGGTGCTGGATAAAAACTGCTTAGAGTCCCTTGGACTGCATGAAGATCCAAACAATCAATATTACAGGAAATCAAGACAAACTGTTGCCTGGAAGGATTGATCACAAGGCTAAACCGCAAACATTTTGGCCATACCATGAGAAGACGGGACTCCATAGAGAAGGCTCTGGTTCTGGGAAAGATTGAAGGCATACAAAGAAGGGGGCTGCAGAGGCAGATATGGATAAGGGAACTAATTGAGCATGGGCTTGAGGAAGCTCAGAGGGGTAGTGGCTGACAGATGTTCCTTGTGTGTTACGATACATAGGGTCATGGAGAGTCAGGCACAACTGAATGACTTAGCAACAACAAAACACTCATCATGCAGTGTAAGAGGCATAAAACAAGACTTACACAAAGGGCTTCACAGCTTGTTTATAAGTCACACTTTCATTTTTCAGTGTAAATATATATTTATTTACACAGATCTGTCCTCCATTGTATTGGCATAAACATTTTTATATTAATTTTTAAATCATGTGCAGACCATATATATTTCAAAACACACAAAAACAAAGAAACAAGATCTAAAATATAATTTGTTTTTGCACTGCATTTTATTAACACAAAACACCCAGTTAATAGGTCATCTCATTAACATTAATGGCAGTTTTTAAAGGCTTTGCTAAAGTTATACAGATTGTAGAGGTCACGAGAATTCAAGCAGTGTATGGTTCTCCTAAATGTTATCAGTGAGATTAAGGTAACAGGGTAGCACAATGCATAACACATGACATTGTTCCAGGCTTGGGTATTAATATGTATATGTATCATTCTGAGCGATATGACATACAGTACTTTGCTGTGATCCAGCTCAATACCTTTTTTTTGGCAACTCAGTACTTACTATTACAAAAGGAAACATGAGTCAAAGAGCCACTGGAGTTCATGTCCTATAGTGCATTAGGAGCATGTTTTAAACAATGCATAATGTTTATTTTCATTTGTGTAAGGCATTAATAAGTTAATGTTCTCAACAAATTAAAGATGGGATCACAGAAGGAGGTGAGTAGATGGGTAGATGGGACTAGATAAGAGGTATGGGGAGGGGGAAGATAAGAGCATAAGAGGAGACAAGGGAGAATGAAAAGAAAAAGTGTGTTGGGGACATAAGGGGGTTTGGGGGATATAAGGGGGAAAGGGAGATTGAGCAAGATGGGGTGTGAGGGAAGGGTGGGGATAAGAAGATTGGGGAGGTCAAGGGCATGAAGGGAGGTGGAATAAGGGCAGGATGAGGGAAGGGTTTGACAAGGAGAGTTAGGGGGAGAGAAAGTTGGATGAGGAGAAAGAGGAGAAAAGTGAAGAGGGGTGATAAAGAGAGATGAGGGCAGATAAGGAAGAGGAAGGAAGAGGAGAGATAGGGTATGGATGAAGGGAAGAGGGAGATAAGGAAATGAGGGTATATGGGGATTGGTAGATAAGTGGGGTGAGGGGAGGAAAAAGATCAGGGGGTGAGGAGGGGGAGAAGGAAAAGAGATGAGGGGAATGATGAAGGGTAGTGGGACATGAGGGGTGGGAGAGAGAGGGAAAGATAAAGGAAAGATTAAGAGTGGGGGGATTGGTAAAGTAATACATTCTGGCAAAGAGGGAATGAGTTGGGTAAAATGATGCGTGATTGAGTGAGAAGGAGAAAATGAGGTGTGGGGTATGAGTTGTGGAGGAGAAAGGGAAAAGATAGTAGGAAGACTAAGCATGGGGGTGGGTAAAGGAATGCAGGGTGGGGGAGAGAGAAGGAGATTAGGTGGAAGATGAGGGTAGATAAGGGACGGGGAGTGAGAAGGAGAAAATGTGTCAAGGAGGGTTGGATGAGAAAGGGGTGAGGGAGAGTGATAGAGGTAGGAGGAGTCTGGGGATGGAGACAAAGAGAGTAGTATAGAGTGAGAGGGGTTTGGGAGTGAAAGTATGGGGAAGGTAGTGAGGGGATGAGGGGAGAGAGGGAATATAAATATGGTATTATTTTGTATTATTTAGATTTCTGAAAATATGAAAAACTAATGTTTGGACATTTTTAGTGAATGAAACATATTGAGTGAATTTGGTTTGCATTCTCTAGGGTCTATACAGTATTTTCTATCATATGATTATTTTGATGGTCAGGCATAGCCTGACTTTTTTAGCATGAGGTGTGTATAATGTGATTATAAGGGAATTTAATGACTTGTGTTGGTCAAAAATAAATGTAAAGTTAAATGTTTGTTTTAGAAAAAGTTGCTGTCATTCAGTTGTGTCCGACTCTCCATGACCTCATGGACCGCAACACTCCAGGAACATCTTTATGCCCATGTCAAGCTGATCCACATGGTATTCATGATGTAGATACTGGCGTAGGTTGCCAGTTCCATCTCCAGTGGACCACATCATACAGTACCTGGTATTCAAAGGTGGTCTCTCATCCAAGTATTGACCAGGCCCAACCCTCCTTGGCTTCGGATGGTGTGACCTATCAGTTACCTGACTGAAATCAAACCCAGGTCGCACCAGTGAAAGCACCAAATGCTAACCACTGGACAACCAGGGAATCAATTTGGACAAAGTATGGAGTTCCAAATGAAAGAAATTCGTTTTTTTCTTCTTCCTGCTCTTTTAAATATATTTCAACTACATTTAACTTTTCAACAGATTTTATTTGTCTTAAATAAGTAAAGAATAAAAAAATAATAATAATACATTATTAAAAACAATAATTTTTAACATTAAACTTGCTTTCAAAGTTCAGACTCAACTGCTGGTATACACACACTATAAGGCGAATATAAGGTGAATGTATAAAAAGCATAAAATGGAGAGAAAATCTCTGATTCTGTCATGTTGGGTTCCATCTTAATAGCCTGAATGAAGCCTGGTGAGGAGAGTAATGCTACAGTGAGGTGCTCTGCCACTATAGAGTGTTGACAACTGAAATTAATAGACATTTTTCAAATGAACTGTATCGAGATGTTATCCACATCTCCGGTCCCCCGCCTTTTTTCCTAGGTGACTAATCATGTTGAGAATAAAAGCAAATGTCTCCATCCACTTAAATAAGAAAATTAGCATTATCAATTAAATGTTTTTGTATTTAAGTTCCTCATAAGACCATTCTACAGATACGACACATCAGTGGTCATTTCAAAGGAATAATGTTAGGGACTCTTGCAATTACATCACAGTCAATAAAAAAGCACATTGTATTACATATTCCTCTTGGTGTACACTTACTAGGCAAAAGAATACAAGGAAGAGATCTGTACCATTAACTCCAGCTGCAGCATATTCACACTGTCTGGTAGGGATGCAGTAAAGACATTTAGATTTAATGCTGCTCCTTTCTCATCCCAAAAACTAATGCTTCTTTTCCTTTGCTATATACCTATCCTAAAATAACCTTTAACAATACAGGATAAGATAAACTTTGGTTAATGGAAGTGCCACAGAATAGAAAAATCTCATTTTTGGAATGCATATACAATCCAATGCATATTCAAGATAGATACTATTTTTAAAATGTTCAATGACACTTGCTGTGTGTAGGTGAATGGGACCCCTTAATCCTAGGTAATGGTCATTCTGATGTACTGGCCAGTTGAAGAACTCTTAGTTCAATTTAAGGTATTTAAATGTTGAAGAAACCCTTCTCTAAATGTATTCAGCTAAAGTTATTCTGGCACTCTGACCAGATGTGAGTGATATGTACGTGCTATGTATTTTTTTAGAGTATTAGAGGTTAGGTAGGGATTCTTATTTTATTTTAGTCACCCTCTTTCCCCTGTGATTATATTTGTGCATGGTCTTATTTCTTTGTTGATCATGCTTCGTGCATGTTGATAATATTGATTATAAAAGTTTGAAATTGATTCCTCATGTCAACCTCTTTATTTTGTGATGTGTGGCTGTTATGTACTTATACACTAGACCAGTGGTGGCGAGGACT
The DNA here is from genome assembly GCA_027410445.1 of Discoglossus pictus. Lineage (NCBI taxonomy): Eukaryota > Metazoa > Chordata > Amphibia > Anura > Alytidae > Discoglossus > Discoglossus pictus. Next base: position 504,598,629 of record CM050163.1, on the reverse strand, counting down.
GTCCTTTGAGTGCTGCCATCAGTCCAGGATTGCAGTATGTTTCTGCTTATGTATTCAGTTTCTCCTTAATTGAGTCCAGGTGATTAACTCTATGGTACTCACTGTAGTCATACATCTGGGTTTAACCTGAGTGAACCTGAAAACATAAGCAGAATGCTTCTAAAATCCTGGATTACTGGTTGCATTGACTGTATGGACTTTACAACTAATGCATTATGTCAATGTGTTAGGAATCATATACTGGTTTATATCATATTGATGGGGTTTATTATCACTGCACATAAATATTGTAGTTCAGACACATGACATTATATGTTAATCTCACACATTATATTACTATTACATGTCAGGAGATAAACTTGAATGCTAAGACAAAATTATTGTTGAGGAGGGTTGTAGATGTATTTGTACGGCAGGTGGTAACCCCTGGACCTCTGTGTTAACTAGATGTAACTTAACATTAGTTGTCAGTGTTTAATTGTTTAAGCAGGTATTTGTAATTGACATTGTTATTAAGTTGATTATTCTTTAGTAGTTATTGTCGTAGAGGGCTGTGTTAATCATTAAAAATACTTATTTGTGCCTTAGGATGTGTAGAACTCAATTTAACTTTTTAGGGTCCTGTAAAATGTTTTTAACATATCTCATAAATTTTCCCAAAAAGGGACTTTGCAGCTCCTCTGGGAGGCTGAATTTCCATGTAACAATTTGGCTCATCATGAACACCTACAGAGACTTCCGAGAACATGTAACATTATCTGTAAGCTCTTTATGTGAAACCACCCAAACCGCAGGGAAGAGTTTATATGTAGAGATGACTTGTAAGGGTCTATACATATTGATTTGTTATTGGTAACATGTAATAGTTACATTAAGGCTTATTTAAGCTTTTGATTCATAAGATTTGCTACAGACATTAGGTGATCAAGCCTTGTATATGCAACCAACTTGAGGCAGATTTTACTTTTCTTAAAATATTTTTTGTTTGTTTTTACGCATTGAATTCAATATTAGTATCTTGTTAGATTACTTTTTTCTGCAATATTGTTATTTTATAACTAGACAGTAAATTAATTAATATTCAATTTAAATATATCTAAAAGATATACTACACTTTAATAATACTCTGTGAACAATTGTATTTAATTGTATTTCAGACATAAAGCCTATTGTGTGCATGTCAGTTACTAGCAAAATAATAGAGCAATTAAAGACATTAAAAAGTATACAGAATAATTATATTATCTTTAGATGCAATGGTTGCTTCTAAACATATTATTAGCAATAAATGTGTTAAACAAATAATTACAACCTTTAAAATGCGTAAGACAAGTGACATTGTCTTTAAGAAAACAGAATACATTAAGCAAGTAAGAAACCTTAGTAAAAGGTGTAAATAGAATTAAGAACATTATTTTTAATTTATATTTGTTATATTATATTTATTTATGTACTTATTTATTTTTCTCATGTAAAACGAAATACTCATTTCTCAGAATTTGCTCACTGTAGTCTTGGATGGTCTTTAAACTTTTGGTATTTAGGGCTGGTGTAATATACATCTAGTGTTGCATTATTCCTGCAGTGAACTTACATTGAAGTTTACAGTTTTTACTTGTCATTCAGCTTTTTGGATCCACCCACTAAGGACAGTCTGATATTTAATGGTAGATCCTTGCCAATAATTGCTATTTATCCACAGGGGCTCTGAATATTTTGAGCATGTTGAGGGATTAAAGGACCACTGTACTAGAAAAATATTGACTGTTAAAATGAAAGTACATTCCTAAGAATGCTTGATTTATAATGCTTAAACTTTGTAATGCTAGTAGCTCTTACTTTTATAGGTTTTTGGCTGACACGCAGTGTTGTACACAGTAGGAAGTCTGCTACAGCTTCCCCGCCTCTAATAATGCAGAAGGGGCAGAGCTAGGCATCTCTGCATGCCAGCCAAGGACCTACAGAAGTAAGAGCTTTAAAGTATAACTAGTATACTAAAGTATAATAGCATTACAAAGTTTAAACAATATAAATAAAGTATACTTATACACATACTTTCATTTTAACAGACATTCATTTTTATAGTACTGTGGTCCTTTAAGTAAGCTGATTAATTAAATTACTCCATGGGGTCTGTATCGGAGTTATTTGCAATTAGTGGATATGATCTACATTAGCAAGTTATCTCCTTAGTTGGTGGATCAGAAAGGCTAGTTGACAGATAGAGATTGCAAACTTTGACACAACATTATTTTAATGACATTGAATTGATAAAATACTAACTAAATCACTGGTGCTTTGGGAAATTGATAACTACCCCCTTTTAATAAGTAGGCAGTTTGCATGTATAACTGCAAGTCCTGGTCCTGTAGAAAGTAAATGTCTCCCCAGAGACATCAATATTTATTTCTCATTACAAACTATCTTTATGACTTTTTCCTACTTAGAATGACAATGGTTCTTGTGGACATGACTGTCCTATATTTCAGTATGATCTGAAGGTTCGGGCAGTTTTATTACTTCCTTATAAGACAAGGCAAGTGTATTTGAGAAAGGAGGTCTTTACTTGAAGTGGGAAGGTGGAAGACTTAGTGATAATATTATCACCATCACATATTTATATAGCGCCAACATATTCTGTAGCGTTGGGATACAGTAAAACATAGGTATAACAACACATCATTTGACAGACTGATACAAAAGGAGTGTGAATGTGATGAATGTACTGCTTTACAGAAAGGGTAGTAGATAAGTGGAAGACTTTCAGGTGGTGGTTGTAGAGTCAAATACTAAGGATATATTAAGGAATTTAAGAGTCCCTAGGGTATCCACAAGGCTATCTTGAGGCTAAATTAAGCCAATCTTATTTAAGGCACTATTTATCTGCGTATGTCTTGCCAAGTGGCTGGAAACGTAAAAAGAATCAATTATCTTGAGTGTTACAGATCTTTCTTCAGTTTTGCAATGGAGCTGTTTGACTTTTTCTCACAGCTACACACAGCAAGTGTCATCGGACATTTAAAAAAATAGTATTTATCTTGAATGTGTATTGGATTGTATATGCATTCCCAAAATGAAATTATTCTATTCTGTGGCACATCCATCAACCGAAAAATGATTATATTTAGTGATATTGTAATTATTGTTACCCCCGTTGTTACAAACTATTTTTGCATACTCTGCCATCAGTACATGGGTGTATTTAGGTTTTATGTTGTCGTAGGCCATTCAGATTTGTGTTCCCTCCTTACCCACTTGCAGATTCTCCTTTTTCCTTTCCATATCTGAAATCATAGGTTTCTGTGTGTTTATGTATATATGTAGTATTTCAAAAAGTGTCATTTACACTTATAGTCAGAAATATCACTGCATATAGACATTTCCATGCATATACAAACATATTTCAATGTATAGCACTGCATCTCCAGGTAGTCTGCTGCCCCCTGAAAATGTACTGCCTAAGGCCTGGGCCTGGGCCTCATGAGCCTTGGCAGATACACACCTTAGTGTTTGTATTGTGAGTCAGTAAAGTCACTGAGTTATTATTATCACTTAATTATCACATCTATTAGTGGTTTTTATTTCAAGTATTTGTTGTCATTTTAATATCTTGTTTGGTACACCACAATATTTATTTGGTTATCCTCACCCCAATACGGACAACAGTATATTGTCTTATTTGTCTAATACATCTAATTATATAAGACTTTAATACAGCTGACCTGCACTGCAAGTAATAGGTAATTACAATAGGTAATTGTTAACCTTCAAAAATATTTCATCCATTGATGATTCTAGTACTGAAAATATGTAAATCTATATGGTCCTTTAATTTTACTGATACAGAATAGTTTGTGAATAAAAAGTGGTGTATTTAATGCAAGTACATGTGGTCCTCCAGTCTTTGATATACATTTAATATTGTATGTTCATGTATTTATGGTACCCTGAGTGTAGCTCTATATAATATTTGGGCATTTTACAAATACATGATTTATTCAAGCATTCTGCAACTTTAGCCTTACGGCCCACGTAGAGCTATGTCTATGCTGGTATTCAATTGGGTGGTGCCGCAAGGCCTATCACAAACAATGCTATTGGCCATATGCATTTGCCGCAAGTCATGTTTCAAGGCTGCAAAGTATGACAACTGTAAATGCAAATATAAATTTAAGACAGCACTGTAAATGATGGGGTACACAATGGGTGATATGAGGATTAAAGGCACAACATTCTCAAGCTGGCACATCGCTAAATACAATACTTGATTTCACGTTTAATTTATGTCCAAAGTCCTACGGGCTTGAATAACGGGTTATGGGCTTGGAGATTATTCAAGCCCGTCGGACTTTGGATGGAATTTAAACAGGAAATAAAGTATTGTATTGTGGCGATGTGCCAGCTTGAGAATATTGTGCCTTTAATCCTCATGTCACCCGTTGTGTACCCCATCATTTACAGTGCTTTACAGTGCTGTCTTGAATTTATATTTGCATTTTCACTGCTCCAAGTTTGCGAGCTTGAGGACGCGAATAACGAGTTACAGGCTTGGAGGTCATTCAAGCACGTAGGACCGCAAAGGTTTTCGTTTCAAAATGTAGCACTTTATGAGCAAATAAAAAAGCTATCCTGTACTTTTATTAAAAGAGAAAGTGATGTTAGGTCTTAGAATTAATAACACAACATTCTCAAACTCTCAAATCGGCAAATAATAAAAGTTTATTTCATGTAAAATTTTCGTCATAGAGTCCTACGGGCTCCTGCAACCTCAGAGCCCAGAGGTTGGATTCAAAAGTCCTACGAGGTTGAAGCTCGTAGGACTTTATGACGAAAATTTAACATAAAAAAAAACTTAAAATCACTTTAACTTCTAATAAAATGACAGGGTGTCTTTTTTATTAGCCTAATTAGTTCTACGATTTGTAAGTAAGAGCGTTACGGGACCTCTTTGGTGTAAGTAAGCTGCGGCTCGATTTTAGCGATTTACGGGCTTGATGGAAGGGTGATCGTAGCAATTTTAAAAGTGAATTGGGATTTCTTGCGGCCGCGCAAGATCAAAAGCTTTGATGGTAGTAAGCTGTGATTTAGCAAATTTAGCAAATTGCAAGAGATTGCAGCTCGAGGCTCATATCCCGATCGGAGGCCCCAAACAAAAGCCAATTAACTATGTAGCTTGCGGCCTCCCCTTGCAGCCCTGCAGCTCAAAATTGTAGCAATTGAATGAGGCCCTAAGATATTAAGCTTCAGCCTGTTCATCCTTGCTCCTCTTTTATGCAAAAATTCAGTTTTTGCTGATTTCCTGTTGTTCCCTGAAACTTGTCTCCCTAGGCGTGGACCTAGTTGGCCTATACATACCTATATATATATTTATATATTTATTTATGCTAGTCATTAAATTCTCCAGATCTGTGCACATATAGGCCCTCATTCAATTGCAATTTGGTCAATTGAATAGGGCTCTAAATAAGCACATAACATATTTTTTTAAAGAAGTTTTTAGCTAGTAAACATGTATCCAAAAGCAAGGTTTTCACTGACTAAAAATTTCTTTAAAAAAAATATGCTATGTGCTTATTTAGAGCCCTATTCAATTGGCCAAATTGCAATTGAATGAGGCCCATAGAATTTAGTTATACAACTGCAGGTGAATAACATTAAAGCAAAACAGAAACAGCTGCAAAGCAAAGTTTTTGATTCACTACAAAGGTGTAATAGTGAAAGTTGGAGGAAGCCTTGTCAACAGGTTATTATGCCAGCTATCTGCATTTGCTTAGCTTTTTCTGCTTTTAGACGGCTATAAGTAATTAACAACCTTGTGAATGTACAATGTATTCTCAATGCTCTGTTACAACTTTTTTGATTTCAACCATAGCTTTAATAAAATACAGTGGTACCTCGGGTTAAGTCGACCTGGGGAGGAGTTGTTTTTGGGTTACGCCGTGCCTCTGCTGCATAATCCGGCCTCGGGTTTCGACGATCCCTCGGGAAACGTTGCTTCCTGGTCCAATCGCATGACGTTGACGCAATCGCGACACCCCACTCTGTAGCCTGTCTGTGCCGGTGCCCAGCCTGTCAGCGTCAATGTACCCAGCCTGTCAACGACATTGTGCCCAGCCTGTCAGTCAATGTGCCCAGGCTGTCAGTCAATGTGCCCAGCCTGTCAGTCAATGTGCTTAGCCTGTCAGTCAATGTGCCCAGGCTGTCAGTCAATGTGCCCAGGCTGTCAGTCAATGTGCCCAGCCTGTCAGTCAATGTGCTTAGCCTGTCAGTCAATGTGCCCAGCCTGTCAGTCAATGTGCTTAGCCTGTCAGCAACAGTCTTCCCAGCCTGTCAGTCAGTGTGCTGAGCCTGTCAGTCAATGTACCCAGCCTGTCAGTGTCAGTGTGCCCTGCCTGTCAGTATGTCTGCCTAGCCTGTCAACATCAGTCTGCCAGCCTGTCAGTCAGTGTGCTGAGCTTGTCAGTCAATGTGCCCAGCCTGTCAGCATCAGTCTGCCCAGCCTGTCAGTCAGTCTGCCCAGCCTGTCAGTCAGTGTGCCCAGCCTGTCAGCGTCAGTGTGCCCAGCCTGTCAGCATCAGTCTGCCCAGCCTGTCAGTCAATGTGCCCAGCCTGTCAGTCAGTGTGCCCAGCCTGTCAGTCAGTGTACCCAGCCTGTCAGCGTCAGTGTGCCCAGCCTGTCAGCGTCAGTGTGCCCAGCCTGTCAGTCAGTGTGCCCAGCCTGTCAGCGTCAGTGTGCCCAGCCTGTCAGCATCAGTCTGCCCAGCCTGTCAGTCAGTGTGCCCAGCCTGTCAGCGTCAGTGTGCCCAGCCTGTCAGCATCAGTCTGCCCAGCCTGTCAGTCAATGTGCCCAGCCTGTCAGTCAGTGTGCCCAGCCTGTCAGCATCAGTCTGCCCAGCCTGTCAGTCAGTGTGCCCAGTCAGCATCAGTCTGCTGAGCCTGTCAATCAATGTACCCAGCCTGTCAGTGTGCCCAGCCTTTCAGTCAGTGTGCCCAGCCTGTCAGCAGCAGTCTGCCCAGCCTGTCAGTCAGTGTGCCCAGCCTGTCAGTCAGTGTGCCCAGCCTGTCAGCGTCAGTGTGCCCAGCCTGTCAGTCAGTGTGCCCAGCCTGTCAGTCAGTGTGCCCAGCCTGTCAGCGTCAGTGTGCCCAGCCTGTCAGTCAGTCTGCCCAGCCTGTCAGTCAATGTACCCAGCCTGTCAGCGTCAGTGTGCCCAGCCTGTCAGCATCAGTCTGCCCAGCCTGTCAGTCAATGTACCCAGCCTGTCAGCGTCAGTGTGCCCAGCCTGTCAGTCAATGTACCCAGCCTGTCAGCGTCAGTGTGCCCAGCCTGTCAGTCAATGTACCCAGCCTGTCAGCGTCAGTGTGCCCAGCCTGTCAGTCAGTGTGCCCAGCCTGTCAGCGTCAGTGTGCCCAGCCTGTCAGCATCAGTCTGCCCAACCTTTCAGTCAGTGTGCCCAGCCTGTCAGTCAATGTACCCAGCCTGTCAGTGTGCCCAGCCTGTCAGCATCAGTCTGCCCAGCCTGTCAGTCAATGTACCCAGCCTGTCAGTGTGCCCAGCCTGTCAGCATCAGTCTGCCCAGCCTGTCAGTCAATGTGCCCAGGTTTTGTTCAAAATAAAATGTGATAAAATGTGAAAAATTTGGTGTGCGGAATGGATTAACTCAATCTACCTTGATTCCTATGGAAAATGTTACCTCGGTTTACACCGTTTTCAGTTTACATCGTCCCATCCAGAACGGATTAATGATGTGAACCGAGGTACCCCTGTATAAGCAAGTACACTCTATAAAGGAAGTATATTCAGTGAAAGTTCTGGGTAGAAGCTCTCCCACTGTAAATGGGTTGGAGAGAACCGGAAATGATAGTCCTTGAAACAGTTCAGTATATGTTTGAAACACTAAATTAAAATTATTTTGCTAAAATTCTAATTTTAATACAAAAAAACAAACAACTAAATAATCATATTAATGCCTGCAGTGATTCCTTTATAACAACATTTTTAAGCAAAATAACAACTATTGTAATGGGGAAATCAGGCAAGCTAGAAATTCAGAGAATTCTGTATTCCTTTTCATTGATTCACAATACCAACTAACAATGAATGAATTACATAATACACAATACCAGCAAATTACTATGTACTTCTATTTATAGCATTGGACAGGTAATTACAGCTGGTAATAAGAATCACAAATATATGCAGCTGAATATACAGTTTAATAATTAACAATAATATAAATGGTGGATACTATTTTCCCAAATACACAATAGATGGTACAGAGCGTGCTCAATGGTGGAGTGGGAGTTGTGAATCATAATAAGAGAACCACAGGACTATTATTATGAGCCAGAATTACGTGCAGAAATCTCATAGCACTAAGTAGCACAAATTAACAAACCATTGGCATGAGGTGTTGTATTTTTTTATCAATTAGATCACTATTGACATTTATTGAGAGAGAAAAAATATAATAGCAATGAGTTGTTTCTAAGAAACATTTTATGGAAATGTTTGATAACTCTACAGTACCTAATTCCTGAGATATGCAACATTGTGTGTGCAGTTTATGCATGCTAGAGTGAGCCTCAGTATGATAATTTGTGTTGCATAAGGGTAGGCAATGGATATAAACTCATGATAAGATTGGAGTACAGTCATTTTGCCAGCACAGAGATAGACTGTGATACTAATTAGCACAACAAACATATTAATGCAGCCCAAATAATCATAAATAACTCAGCAAGGGTTGACTTTAGGAAATATGGGCTGACATACCACTGTGAGAGTTAATCGCTTTGGATCTTTCCTTTTATGAGTACTCCAGCAGTGGCATCAGCAGTTGCAGCAAGGAGCTGCCAGATGGTGCTGCCAAAATTGTACACAGTTCGTAAGCGCTGCTGATATGGTACACAATTTCCAAGCTTAAACCATTACCCTTTACCCTAACCCCCTAACACTTACCCTAACCCTACAGCTATGACAATGGCAGCAAAATCTTGGCAGTAACATCTAGCGACTCACCACCACTGTTGCTGCCTTTGCTGGAGGACCATCACTTTAGATAAATGTAGTAGCTGTTACATACTATAATACAAGAACAAATACAAGAACAACTTTGTTCCAGATCTCCCAGCGAATAACGAAAACATTGTTTTATAAGTCCAGCCTGTGAGTTACCCTGATTGTGGCACAGGCGCAATAGCGACCACTACCAATCTAAAGAAGAAAATGGGGGGGGAGATTTCATGAGCACACAGCTGCCCTCATATAAATACATATTAGTGAGTAGCTTTATTAATGCAATTACCTTCCACTGCAATATAATGAAAGGGTTAACATCAGTAATAATACGAATAAATATACTAATAATATTGTTCATCAACAACAAGCTTATTGAATGTTTTATCCCACTCACCAGGTAACTACTATAATATACAGATATAATTCAAATTACTATACTGACTGTTAAAAGTTAAACAAATCTGGTTAAAATTAGGAAAAATATTAATAAAAGCATTACAAAAACGTAAAAACCCCAATACCAATAAATGTATTAAATAAATCATCAACACACTGCTCCTTCTCTAAAAATAAATTAATTAGACTAGTTTATATTAGTACAAAAAGATACATAGGTTCTTGTTGACTTAAATGGCCATTCTTTACTGCATATAAAAGAGGGCAATTGATAATGTTGAACAGTGTGCTTCTTTTTGAAAATAAGCTCCTTGATCAGAATATACTGGTTTAAGAGTATAATAGTAATTTATGGTTTGTCCCTGCTGGCCAATGTGCAGCAATATGGCTGTATCGGTCATATGTGTCCACCATTGAGATCTCGGGTTGTACACATTCTCTGCTCACACAGAGGTATTTCCTGTGGTATTTCCTTATAGATTCCAATACGTTTCAACAAATTTTACTAAATATTTTTCCCAAAAAAGCTTTTACAGTGTTTAACAAATTGCATTCCATGTCCCTTTGAGGCATCTCTAACTTGTAGCCACATTAAATTTACGTGTTACGGCTTTTTAATTAGCCCTGTAATGCAGCCCGCAGATGACTTGCGTGTTAAAATGCCGGACGGCCGAGAAAAGCCTAAGTATTGAGCAATGTTGAACTCTGTGCTCGTAAATCCTTTGGTCTGTCAACTTGTTCAATATAGCTATTAAATTGCTAAGAAGTCACACACGAACAAGCCCGTAACACGCAAATGGAGCCCAAAGCCCAACATGTGCTCTAGAGGACCCGCATGGGGGTAAAGTCCAATACGTAGCACTTGTAATGCAAATAAAAACACACTACTGGAGATTTATTAAAAGGAATAGTGATGTTAAGCCTTAGAATTAATAGTACAACATTCTCAAGCCCGCAAATCGGCTCAGAGAAATACTTTATTTCATGTTTAGATTTTGTGTTATATTGATAGATGTAAAGACATATACAGTAACTCGCATGTAATAGAATATCATATTTATGGCTTTATCAATATTGCATTAATCTGATATGTGGGTCCGATTGCAAACTGTAATTGAAGCCCGTAGGACTTTTCCAGTGACATATCGCTGATCATCTCTTCTTCCATTGTCTAAACCCATAACTATGGTCTACACTACTTGATCTTTCGCAAATCCATTGTTCTACGAACGAGCTAAGATTTTTTGACTCAAACCCGTAGCTCGCAGCCACTTCCAATTTAATAGCACCGTAAAGTTAAAATTTCAAGCCTGCAACCGTTGCAGGGATCACATTGGACTTTTGGTCTTCTAATTTAATGTGGCTATTGGTCAGTATTAACTTGGTAACCAAAACTTCTCTTCTCAAACTTCTGATTCGTAGTAGATCATTTTGACAATTTTTAAAATGGTTACATTCATCATATGGGGCTTATGTGAAGGGGGGTTGAGTGATGACCAGTGACTATGATATGTAGCATCTATTCTTGGTGATCCTAATGCTATGTCATCATTTGAGTGTTTGTGTATGTCAAATAACGAAGTACTACAATTAATTATGTAATCTGTCAAGCAAATGTTTGTACTATGATAAATTACCACAATACATTAAATATTACTGTGGGCTGATTAAGTAATTAGCACACCTAGTTGAGGTTTTGATTGAAGTTTTTTGTCAGTTTAACTTCCTGTGAGTCACTATAACACAATTTGTAGTTATGATTTCCTATCTGAATGAAACAATATAGTTATAGGGGACAAAGAAAACCAACACTTTATAACGTACCGGATGTTCCTAATATAATGTACAAATAGTCACAATAGACACACACTATAATCTAGAAGGTGCAGGTCTGTATTAAGGAATTGTTAACTTGTAATTACTCAATTTAGTTGTTTTTAGTTGAGAAATACTGTTACGATTATACAGAAGGTTTCTGGATTTCACTAGGAATATAATACACATATGTATGTATCTATTTACTTTTATGTACTTTATTTTATTTAGAAGTGCTTCAAAGCTCATTTCTTTCATTCAAAATAATACCTTTGTGAGTCTGCCGCAGCTCATGAAGACACATACTCTGCAGTACTTGCTGTGCACTTTCACATATTAGCCAATCAGTGACTGTCATCCGTGCACAGGGTTTAAGTTTGAGCAGACAGCAGAATTTTGGTAGACTTCAATTGCATTGGACAGCCCTAAAGAGAGCATGGAAATCAATCATCCAGGGAAAGAACATAGTTTCATCACTGAGAGACTGGCTAATTTGTATCACTTCACACCAGAGGCTGTGTCTTTATGAGCTGCAGAGGGTGGGACTAAGCAGGTTCATTTAGGATGGATTGGGGTGAATTTGGATGAAAACAGAGCTTTAAAGCACTTCTTAATAAAAAAAAAAGTGAATAAAAGTAAATAGATTCCTGACCCTTGTGATTCCTTATCTGTTATTCTTATCCAGGTTTCTGCCATATAGTCTATTTTGTAACAATGTTTGGTCCCTACCCTACCTCTCCTCCTTTCAAATATACATAAACAATATGGTGTTACATTTATACATGGAGAGACATTAGCCTACTGCTGCAATATATTGGTTTGTTAGCTGTTACCTTTTGCTTATTTCTAGTGCGTTCATACTGACTGCATATGGATAGAAACGACATGATTCATTTCAATGCTTAATGACTATTACAAGTCAAATTTCACGTAGAACATCCCTTCTTCAGAATAGATTGTAACGATGTACTCAGATTCTACATCAATATTAACCATTATATCTCATACATTTCTTCTAGAGCAAACCTAAATAACAAAAGAATATTAAAGATGAATACTAAACCATGAGTCCATAGGGAGATACAACATAAGAAAGAACTTACATACTGACAGCCTTATTAAATTGTGATTCGGGCCAATTGAATAGGGCTCTATATAAGCACAGAGCATTTTTTTACAGAAGCTTTTAGTTAGTGAAGACCTTGCTTTTGGATAGAAGTTCACAAACTAAAAACTTATGTAAAAAATATATGCTGTGTGCTTATATAGAGCCCTATTCAATTGGCCAAATCGCAATTTAATAAGGCTGTAAGTCTTCTTATTTTACACTACCTCAAAAAGAAAAAGAGATAAAAATGATGCATAATTTTTTCTAATGTATTCTAATTCTGCTTTGATCATTATTACAATTTCTTATTAATAATTTAAAAAAGCAATATTCAATATTAAATTCATTTTCAATGAGTAAAGTCTTGGCCTCCAGTTGAGTTTGGACGGGAGGGTAAGGGGTTGACTGAAATTTGGTAAGAGAATAAACAATGATTCATAAGTTGCCCCTACTACAAAGTTTTGCTGCCAAATCTCTTTAACACCGCAAGTCTCCAGCCAACGGAAATTACTGCTTTCATGCACTTTGTATCTGAAAATTTAGCAACCAAACTATCTCCTCCAATTGACTATATAGTGGCTGGCTACCAGTATTAGACTTTGACAGTAAGTTTAATGCTGAATATTATTTTATTTAATCACTGAATAATAATTTTATTAATGATCAATGCCTATTTAAACAATGTATCTCTTATTTTTAGGATACTACAGGCATTCTTGAATGAGTAACTAAGGACGAAGAGACTAGAAGCATTACTGTCCCCTTAGCACGTAATTCTTAATCTGTTCAAGCCATGTTGTTGACAATCACAGCAGCTTTCTGTGACAGCCTTTGTGCTACAATGTCAAGGTTAAGTTCTGTGCATTCATTTGACCTTGAAACAACATATAAAGAACATATTAAAACATATAAATAAAAGTTTCAATACAAAATGAAACAGAAGTCATGACTCAGAATCGTGATACAAGGTTAGTCTAGAAATAGCAGTCTCCTTCAAAACTAAAAATATGATTAACATTAGTACTATTTTTATCTTATCTCTACTCCTATAAATAATACACACATTCTGTTACCTTATCTATACTCCCCTATTCACTTGTACCCTTGGTCTTCACGTTATCTTAGCTGTGCCCTCTGCATAATCAGGGCTTTCTTATCTACTTCCTATTTAAGTAAATGGAGTTGTTTATTATACTAGATATCACCAGTTTGCTTTAAATGTCCTCCATAGAGCTTATACAGCACGGTTTCATTTGTTTCTTGATGTATTTATTATTATTTAATCATTTGTTTATTATTTGTATGATAATCAAAAAATCTATATTTTAAGAAAAAATCAATGTAGCTTTTAAAACATGCAATTAAACTTTAGTGTTACAAAGTAGCAGCCTTATTAAATTGCGATTTGGCCAGTTGAATATGGCTCTGTATAAGCACACAGCATATTTTTTTTACAGAAGTTTTTAGTTAGTAAACTTCTATCCAAAAGCAAAGTCTTCTCTAACTAAAAACTTCTGTAAAAAAAATATGCTATGTGCTTATATAGAGCCCTATTCAATTGGCTGAATCGCTATTTAATAAGGCTGTACATCTGCATCTTTACACCTAATATCTGGTGCCTGCTCAAGAGTTTGCCATAATCTTATTTTTCTGACCAGCCTAGGTTTGCTTACAATGGCCACTGCAAGGAATGAGACAAATAAAGACTCCTCTCTGGACAGCCTCCTAATCCTCTTCCAACTCCTGGTTGGAGGTGGAGAGAAGCATATCTGCCGAGGCCTGAAACACTAAAATTTAAATGTAACTTTTCAAAGCTTCAATATTATCTTGCAAAAACCCCTTTTTGTTTTTGCTAATGATTTATTAAACAACTTTATTTATAATGTGTGAGCACTATAGTGGCCCGTTAATTCATCCCTAGTAACACAATGGAATAATGTAAGGTTTACTTCTCATGCAATTAACTAATGGATCTATATGTATGTGTAATAACTTCATAATATCCACTCTACTATTTTAGTAGGATTGCAACTGCAGTTCATATCATGAAATATAGCAACTCATTATTACAACTGTATTTGAATGTTAGTTATGAATTTCACTACAACAAAACTTATCTTACTTTCTATTTTTATAAAAAATCTTAAATTAGGCTGCTCCAGACCTAGAGCATCAGGCAGAGATTTAAAATTCAAACCGGGACTTTCCTTATACCACTTTAGTTCAAGGGCATTACCCATTAATCCATATATGAAAGATACATACAGCCTTATTAAAATGTGATTCAGTAAATTTAAAAGGGCTCTATATAAGCACACAGCATTTTTTTTTTTTACAGAAGTTTTTCGTTAGTGAAGACCTTGCTTTTGGATAAAAGTTCACTAACGAAAAACTTCTGTAAAAAAATATGCTGTGTGCTTAAATAGAGCCCTTTTAAATTTACCAAATCACAATTTAATAAGGCTGATAATGTTGTATTCTTAATTAAAGTTAATATATTGGAAGTTTGAGATCAAATAATCTTGTGCTTATGAATATCCAATTCCTGGATAAAGTGACGCTAGGAGATTTATATTAACTTAGATCAAATGTTAGGCAATCCAGCTGATATTGACTTTTCCTATGAAGAACAATATTACCTAAACATAGATTAGGCAGCAGAAGATGCATCTAGTCTGTCCATTATACCTAAAAAGTCTGGTTTAAACAACCAGTCTAAGATGACCTTGATGTAAAGACGGCTGCCCGCTCACCACCCCTCACCTGCCCGAATACGTGACTCAGATGACTGTCTGAACAGCCATGTTTAATTAGTTAAAATAAATTCGGCATACAGCTCTATGCCAGAAGTAAGGCTTAGGCTTCATTCTCAGCAGCTTTGGTGCATGTTCAGTTGACCAGATCTGATACTTTAGTATGGGAATTATTATTTACTAGCGACTTGCCCGTCAAAAAATGACGGTCAATAAAAGAAAGTGTTGAAATGCTGTTTGCCACACAATGTGAGTGTACTGTGTGCCTCAACTATATAGACCCCTCTAACACACTAATGAACGCATGTAATAACACTATCAAGGACCCTCATGACCCAAAGTGTAAGCACTACACCATTTTAACCCGGTCACTTATGGGGGTCTATCCAGACCCTCATAAGCCTCTATTTAACCCCATCAGTCCAATAAGGGTATATTATGACCATTATGGGCCTGTTACAACCCAACCTTAACCACATAAGTGCCATGACGGTCCTCAAGGACCATCATGACACTAAGTATAAACACTACAGTGCACTATACCCCCCCAATAAAACATTAAATATTAACTAAATACCCTCTACACTAACCTATTAACACCTACAATATCTACCTACCTACCCCTTAATAACCCCCTCCCCACCACTGTAATTACCGAAATCAAAAAAACTAAAGTCATCAAAAATCTACATTACTTAAAATTAAAAAAACTAAAATCACCAAAAATAAAAAAAATGTACATTTTCGTGTGTCTGAACTCAGGAATTTGGACTTAAATGGAGGTGTAACTTCACTTTCAGGGGTCCTGGGTGCCCCCCTTGCTATGGGGAAGCTTTTTATGTATTTTTTGTGAGTATTTGGTGTGTTTTGACTGTTTTTAGGTGCAAGTTATGGTCGTATTTTTCGTGCGTGTGGGTGTTTGTTCCATTAAGGTTGGTTCCGAGGTCGCGTGTGTGTGTGTGTGGCTGGGCAGTCCTGGGCTTTGAGCCTCGTTTAGTTTTTTTCGGCGGCCATTTTTTCTCTCGCTTAGGGGATTTTCGTGTGTCTGAACTCGGGAATTTAGACTTAAATGGAGGTGTAACTTCACTTTCAGAGGTCCTGGATGCCCCCCCTTGCTATGGGTAAGCTTTTTATGTATATTTTGTGAGTATTTGGTGTGTTTTGACTGTTTTTAGGTGCGCGCGGTTCCGCCGTTATGGTCGTATTTTTCGTGCGTGTGGGTGTTTGTTACGTTAAGGTTGGTTCCGAGGTCGTTTTTTTTTTTCTCTAAGTCGTGCGTGTGTGTGTTTTTAACCGCCTGTGAGGCGCCTTTGAGCCTCTGCAAATGCGGCCCCTCGCTTCGCAAGGGTCCGCATTTGCGGACAAACACAGCTGACGTTAGATCCTCCACCTATCCGCAAATGCGGCCCCTCGCTTCGGGAGGGTCCGCATTTGCAGAGCTGCGCAAGCCTGCAAGCGTGAGCAACAGCTCGTATGCTCACAACTATATATGGGATTATTATTATCCTTTATTTGTAACAAACCAACATAGGGCCCTATTCTATTATCTTTTTGCAAACGCCTCAAATTCATAAATTTTGCTGCAGCTGTTTTTTCTTTTTAATGTTTAGATGTACCCTATTGACTCCAGCTCGTAAATGTTTCGACCTTCAGGGTGAACTCGTAAACCCCACCTTTGTAAGTCTGATTTCAGGGGGTTTGATCCTATGATCTGACAATATTTAAGCAAGCCATGATTTATTTCTTAAACACAGCCAATAGTAAATGAGGCCGTCATCATGACGTCAGTAAAATAAGGAAGCTACACCTAATCTGCAATCAGAAGCTAAGAATTAATTAGTGATTAAGTGATATGTGCCGCTTCGGGCTCGCAATAAATCAATCTAGCAATCTATAAAATGCATTAGATCATCTATTTCAGTCCATGTGGGTTTCATGATATATATTAACCCCTGGAGTCCTGGGATTTATACTACTTTTAAAAATAATATTTTTTATTTCATAATTATCGGTTTGAGACTGTTGTGCAATTAATTCTAATGTGTTTCCTTGCCTTCCCGTGCTTTTAAAGAACAGTAGTGTGTGTTTAATTGTTGTTACAGCTGTAATAAGTGTTTGAAAAATGACCTTGCTAGTCCTATTTAGTCTGACTTAGTTGTTTTGTAGTCCTATTTAGTACTCGTAAATTTTTTTACAGAAACTTGATAGTTTTTTTTAATTGAGGGTCAGTCTTAATTTGCAATCTAGAGAAACTGGTCTAATAGAATATTGAAGTTGCTCTCAATTTTCAAGATGTGCTAAAAGCAATGGAGTTCTAAGCCCGGTTTTGCTAGTTTGGCTGGCCATTAGTGATTGTGGGTGGGTAACTTGTAATCTGATTGCAAGTAGCTAATAGAACGTGTCAATATTAAGAGCAGTTTTAGGTATGTATAATTTTACGAATTGACCAATAGAATATTTGTAGAACTGTACAGGGCAGGGGCTGAACTACCGCCGGTGCATCCGGTGCAATGCACTAAGGTCCTGCTCTCCGAGGGTGCCCCGGTGCTGTGAAAATGTTTATATGTAAAGAGAGAATATTTTATATATATATATATATATATATATATATATATATATATATATATATATATATAAATATATACAGCAATTGTTTCACATATGGTGGGCTAAGAGTGATAGAAGCCCTCCACCGTAAAAAGTACAGTAGTACAAATAAGGAATAGTACATTAGTGATTCCATTTGAATGTTTCAAAATAAGTTGATGAAAACTTATTTCCTGCTCAAATTTCTCAGAAATACAGTATATGCACTGCAGTCTGGGAAAACTGGGCGGGGCATGCAAATGAGGCCACATAATGCACCATCACTCTGTCAATCCAAACCATTTTAAACATGGCTCCTTTTACGCATATGCTTACTGTATTTCACAGTTTTAGACATAGCAACGGATGGTGTATATATATTGATAGATGTACATTATATATTATATATATATATATATATATAATATTACAAATTATATATATATATATACACATATATATATATATATATATATATATATATATATATATATAAATATATATTGTATGTTATATATAAAGAGTAAGAGAATAGTATATATTAATTATATGTATACTTTATATATAGTGTATATATATATATATATATATATATATATATATATATATATATAAAATATATATTTATGTCTATCTGTGTATATATATATATATATATATATATATATAAAATATATATTTATGTCTATCTGTGTGTATATATATATATATATATATATATATATATATATATATATATAATGAGTGAGCATGGGAGGGGGGCCAGCAGTTGATGGGGGCCCAGCACAAAAAAATAATTTGGGGGTGCAAAAAAAATTCTAGCACCGGGGCCCTCCATTTTCTAGTTCTACCACAAGTACATGGGTTAAGTACAAATCAAAACAGATTTAACAATTTGCAGAAGAATGGATGACCCTGTTTTTGCGTTTAACATCTAACGTACACGTACTGTGACTCTATGGACCTCGGTCATCCCCTTCTTCTTGTGCCTTCAATTTTTCGCAGCATCAGTCTTTTCTAGGGAACAATTCTCTTAGAGTTGATCCTTTGTTTGGTTATAGCCAAAGTGTGAACACTTAGATAATAGATCTTTTTGTTATTTGTGTCCTTGAAGATGGGCACAGAGAGAAATAACAAAAAAAGGGGGGAACACTTTTATGTGGCTAAATATGAATTGCCTCATAATAAATAAAATAAAAAAACAATCTTTAATGAAAATTATTTAAAATAATTTTTATAATTAAAATCCGATGGTTTAAAACTAAAATATATATCCAAACAGATCTCTGAATTTATTCTCCAGAGAATACAATGACATCACTACAGTAATTGGTTTAGGTATAATGTGATATATTTTTTATTTTTACAAATGGCTTATAACAAATATATTTTTGTCCCTTAAGATTTATACAATTTCTCTATAGCTACTAAGTGAATGTACCAGGGGATTCTAGTGTTTTTCAAATATTGGTTTTAGTTGCTCTATAAATTGCAACACTAACTATATTAGAACTAGTTTGCGTTGCGAGGTAAAGTTTGCGAGGGTCGCTTTTGGTGTGTCGTGTTGTTTGCGTTGCGACGTAAAGTTTGTGAGGGTTGCAGTTGCTGGCAAGGAGCGCCTTTGGCGCTCCATGTCCGCAACTGAGGCCCTCGCCCGCGGCCCTCGCTACGCGCGAGCCTGCAAGCATTAGCAACAACTCGTATGCTCACAACTTTATATGTGATAGGTGACTTGTGAGACTTTAAATGTTGCTTTTAATATAGCAACATTGATATCTGTGTAAGTGATAATTTACTATTCCCAAAGTATATTGACATATATATTTGTGATTTATTTTTACATAAACTAATTAAAAGTGATAAAATTCAAATGAAAAAATAAAATAGTGAAATGAAAAAAGTGCTATACATTCTATACAAAGGTGGTGGAATTTATCCACTTAGCTGAATATATAAATTCTATGAATAGTTTATTTGTTTATACTGCTAGTCTTATCAAGATGTCTTGAGATTAAGAGTATCTGTCGTTATGTTGCCGATACTATTATGAACAAAAGTTTTAGAATTCAATCAGTTATGTATATTGGATTACAAGCATACATTTCCACAAGTACGTTTTACTGTTTTTCTCACAAATGTTAATCAGCCCGTAGGACTTTGAAAAAGTGTAGGTTGGATTTTCAAAGAAAATTGAAAATTAAATAAAGTATTGGAGAATGTTGTGCTATTAATTCTAAGACCTAATGTCACTCTTCATAAAAGTACAGTATTGCATTTTTATTTTCATTTAAAGTGCTCTGATTTATCATTTAGCACTTTGCGAGACCTCCTTGGTACCAGTAACTTGTGCCATTTGCGGGCTTGATGGAGTGTTTAGCGAGGGGGTATCGGAGCAATTAAATAGAGATTTGCGATTTTATCGTTCAGGACTCTTTCGGACGTAAAAGATCAAAGGCTTTGAGGGCATTAACTTGTGATTTGACAAATTGCAATGAATCGCAGCTTGGGGGATGTAACTCAATCGGAGCCCGCAAATGTAAGTCAGTTGAATAGCAAAATAACGTTTGCGAGCCCGGATCTCCAAAATGGAGCAATTGAATAAGGGTCTATGTAACATTGTAATGTAAAAGCAAAGTAAGTCCATCTAGTCTAAAATAATAAAAATGCCACTCTGTTGAAAATAAATAAAAATATTTATTATTTTAAAGCAGCAGGGAAAAATAATTAAGTTTACTTTTAATTAGAAAAAAAATCTTTGATTCCACAGCTGAACACTGGAGGCGTCCATGGGCAGCCCTCATCTTTGCATTTGAGAAAGCAGGGGTGTGGTGTTAATTTCAGTCAGTTCCTCCACTGATAGATAAAAACACACATTGATCCAGCTCACTAGAAGTGATGCAACACGCCCAAAATTGATCATTGTAATCATAAAAATGTTTTATGTCTATGACTTACACAGCTACTAATTTGTTAAATACTTCAGAAGTGCCTTTCTTCTTGGAGTACAGTCGTTTTAAGTGTTTTAATGTAAGTAGTGGATAAGTGGACTGACAGGAAGATTAC
This sequence comes from Discoglossus pictus, assembly GCA_027410445.1. Taxonomy (NCBI): domain Eukaryota; kingdom Metazoa; phylum Chordata; class Amphibia; order Anura; family Alytidae; genus Discoglossus; species Discoglossus pictus. The sequence continues at coordinate 504,577,889 of CM050163.1, read as the reverse complement.
TTGTCACTATATATGCTACTTTTCGATAAAATGGAATATGTTTAATTTAGAGTGACAAGTTTTTCATGAAGTGTTACTCTTGATTTTCAATTTAAAAAGAGAATTTTGCAAACTCTTTTTTTTGCATTGTTTAGTCATTTCTGACTAGGACCTCTTTATGTCCATGGTCATGCTGATCCACTTTGGTACTTATGGCAGAGATACTTGAGTGGGTTGCCAGTTCCATCTCCAGTGGGCTACAGATTACAGCTTGTGGTATCCGTAGGTGGTCTTCCATCCAAGTACAGACCAGGCTCAACCCTGCATGGCTTCAGGGTGGTGTGACCTCTTGGTTCCCTGATTTGGAATTGAACCCAGATTGCAGTCACTGAATCCTAACCACTGGACCAAGAGGGAACCAACATTATTTTTATTATTATTTTATATTACGTAGCTCTATACTGGGGTAATTTCAAGTAAAAAACACTATTAATCCAATGCAAAAGAATGGAGGATCCTGTCTTTGAGCTTACAATCAAACATACACATTGCTTTCACTAAAGCATTTCGCAAGATTGAAAACTACCAAACTTACAATATCGGTGTACACATGCAAACATGTTCACAACATGTCTCACTTTTTAATCCAAAAGCCATTTTAACATGACTTCCTCAGCAGGCATACGCTATAAATAGGCCATGTTAAAATGCTTTCTGCATTAAAGAGTGAAACATGTTTGAGCTAATTTCCCCTCCCAGATCTTTAGATGGCAATGGGAACATTGTATTTTTTGAAATCACCCTGCATCCTTGCACAGATTAGCAGGGTAAAGCTCAGTGCTGCAGAGTACACCTAAACCCTGGTGTGTGAATGAATATAACACAACAACACACAAGATGACCACACTTAAATAATTATATGGAATTATATGCAACACATACCTTCCATCCCTGTGCAGATCATGAGGGTGAAGTTCAATGCTATATAGCATAAATAAGTACCATAGAAAGAGATAGAACAAACACTCATATGGGACTTCAACCACACTACCTGTACACCAGCACTATAGTCACAGAGCTCACATCCTCAGGCGCAGACCCTGACAATGTGTTTCATCAGCGGCGTGCTGATGTCATCAAGGGGCAGCGTCAGCATGACACTGACGAAACGCGTGTCAGGGTCTGCGTCTGGGGATGTGATCTGTTGTTCTCTAGCCATTAACCCTTGTACCTTTACACCCTGTGTAGCGTACATTCCTACTCTGTTAGTAATGCAGGATGTGTTCGACACTTCACTAACTATACATATTGACTAATTGGCTGCTTTTATTGTCTACAGTAGGTATCAGGATTGCCAAACTATCTGTGCACTATATTCACTTGTTATGTATGTTGTTAAAATCTTTTATTTTTATAAGCCAATTGGTGGATGGCTGAGGTTTCTTGATATTTACTCTATCTTTATCTTGAGATTTTTAGCTGCAAACATATTTTCTAACCAGCTTTGGACATGCAAATTATTTTACCTAGTGTACTTTGTTCGGTGGAATGCTTTTTTTACTCTTTTGCCCACCATAAACTTAATTAATGTGGTTACACCTCAACAAATGTTTTACTTATTTACAGTTTGTATTGTGTGGTGATGACATCTTTTCCTTTAGTGGAAATCCACACTTCTAGATATGCTTTATTTTGCCAACAATGCACATGATAGGGTTGACGATATTGCAGAATGCAACAAACATTAATTACATTTTCTAGATGTCAAAGTGACATTAAAACAAGACAGATTGATTACTGATCTTCTCTCCAGGAGGACAGATAAAAATAACCTGTTTCTGAGAATGAGTTTCCAACCACCTGGCACCTATAAAGGGCTTCCAAAAACCAATTTATTTTTGGGCAAGAAGAATCACAAGCACTGATGAGATGTATAATACCCCAGTGGAGAAAATGATTATACTGTTAATTGATGATATAAATAATCTCATAAAAGAGGTTGATGATGTGATACAAAAAAAATATATCTTTTGCTATAGACACCAATGATAAACAAGCAAGTGAACATCTGAAACCAAACATCATGTTATGATACTAATTTAAAAATAATACATACGTGACATTATTACCAGACAAAATATATGATTTCTATTACTCTCACAGCAAACTAATTAAACAGTCAATCTGAATCCAAAAAATTAGAACCATATTTGTCCCCAAACAGTTGTATTATTTATATCCACTTTTTTATTAATCATTATTTGCCTCTAGGGATTTTCCAATTTCAGTGTCTCACACAGTTATTGTCCTAACCTATTGTGTCATATTTTGCTGCATTGTTTACTTATGCATGTGGGCAATATTCTTGGATAAGAGACCACCTAGGAAAACCAGGAGTTGTATGCTGTGGCCCACTGGAGAAGGAATTGGCAAGCCACTACACTATCTCTGCCATGAATACCAAGTGGATCAGCATGGTGTGTTATGATCCATGAGGTCACAGAGAGTCAGACACGACTCAATGACACTAACACATACACACAGGGAAAGTGGTATTGGCTTATAAGTTGCTGAAATATGTTACTATAATAAATGAATTACATTGTATACAAATCAGAAATTGAGAACAAATAAGTAATTGCATGAAGATGACTTAAACTTTGTGCCTATTTCAATTTTCTTTAATATTAAGGAGCAGACCTAGAACTCATTATGTAAAAGTTATAAACCATGCCCAGCTTGCCAGTTAATGTTTCATGTTTGAGGACAGCAAGAGCTGCTGTTGGAAGCGAAAATAGTGTTACACATATTTTATCAAAAGGTCAATAACCCATCAAACAGCAGATCTAATCAGCGGCTGTTATATTAATCTTTCTGTGTTCTTGAGCAGCTCAACTCATACACCACACAGATGTCTTGTAGCAATAAAGGCAAGTGATCTATATGTGTACGCCTTCATGAAAGAACAACTTCCAGGCATGTTTCCTTTGTTTATATGACAGACTAGCGTTCACTGTCCCTTAAAACATTTAACCAAGGTCGGGAAGAGATGGAGCAAGCAGGTACCATTGCAGATGTCCATTGTGCCTTTAATGTCAAATTTATAAACTTAATGTCAACCATCTTCAGTGTAAGAAAAAACACACAACAAATGTTACTTACAGCCCCATGAAATTCGAAAGCCAGTAGCGGCATCAGCACACCCACAAAGGCTAATAAATTGAACCATGCCGCATGTTACGAGCCGTAGATGCAAGCCCGTAAACTATTTTTGCAAACGTTGGATGTGTGGCCGTGAACATGATCAATTGGTGAAATCCGTAGTTACGGGTTTAGATGGAGCCAATAGCAAATGAGATTGTCATCATTACATCACTTACGGGTTTCAATTGCGAGTTTCGATCAGACCCGCATTCCAGAAATAATGCAATATTAATAAATTAGTAAATATGATATTCTAGTCCATGGGAGTTCCATTATATGTATTAACACATTGATTGCCGGGATCAATATAACATGGAAATGAAACAGAAATAAAAGTATTTTATATTGCAGATTTGAGAATGTTATGCTATTCATTTTAATACCCAACAACACTTTCCCTTTCATTGAAAATACAGTAGTGTGTTTATATTTGCATTTACAGTGCTACGGATAGGACTTTAACCCCCTTGCAGGTCCTCTCTAGTACCCGTTGGCTTTTTGGCTCCATTTGTGCGTTACGGGTTTGAACGTCAGTGGATTTGTAGTAATTTAATATCGATTTTAGAACGTAACAGGTACGGGCTAGACAGATCAAAGGATTTGCTGATGTGTGTGTATGTGTATATATATATATAAATAAATATATATATATATATATATACGCACACACATAAATATACTGTATATACTCGAATACAAGCCGAGGCACCTAATTTTACCACAAAAAACTGTGAAAACGCATTGACTCGAGTATAAGCAGAGGGTGGGAAATGCAGCAGCTACTGATAAATTTCAAAAATAAAAATAGATACCAATAAAATTACATTAATTGAGGCATCAGTAGGTTAAATGTTTTTGAATATTTATTTCAAAGAAAAACAGTAAACTAGATGTGTAAATGGAAAATAGGGTCAACAAAAACATTTATTATGAGCCCTAAGCCCCCCTCATCCTCCTCTCCCTCATCCTCCTTCTTTTCCCCCAATCTCCTCTTCCCCCTAATCCTCCTCTTCCCTCCTCATCACCGTCTTCCCCCTTCATCCCCCTCTTCCCCATCCCCCTCTTCCCCCCTCCCCATCATCCTCCTCTTCCCCCCTTCCCCTCTCACCCTCCTCTTCCCCCCTTCCCCTCTCACCCTCCTCCCCCTCTCACCCTCCTCCCCTCACCCTCCTCTTCCCCTCCTCTTCCCCCCCTCATCCTCTTCTTCCCCCTCATCCACCTCTTCCCCATCATCCTCCTCTTCCCCCCTCATCCCCCTCTTCCCCATCCTCCTTATCCCCCCTTCCCCATCATCCTCCTCTTCCCCCTTCCCCTCTCACCCACCTCTTCCCCCTCTCCCCCTCCTCCCCTCCCCCTACTCTTCCCCTCCTCATCCCCCCTCATCCTCCTCTTCACCCCTCATCCTCTTCCCTCCTTATCCTCCCTCCTTCCCCCCTCTCACCTCTTCTCTGTAGCCTCCGATCAGCTCCTGCTTCTGATCTGAGCCCTGCATCGTGTCTTATGCCTTTCTCTGGAACCGGCATATGCAAATGACTTGGCGCTCTCCGTGGGCTCTCCCTCTCTGGGGCTCTCCATTGGACCCCGTGCTGGTGCTCTCTGGCTTGACCTTTTCCATCCACCTTTTCCTTTTTTGATCTCCACTGCTGCCTGCTCTTTTTGGCCTTCCATTACTCCATCGCTGTCCCAAATGATGCTCCCTCAGGAAAATGGTACTCTGTAGAACCATATCTTTCTCCATGTTAACTAAATCATATCTTGTTGTATCTTATTCATGTATAACCCTTATCATGTGTATCATATTCGCTGCTTACTTAGCCACATTATGCCATACCGTATCTCACGATTTCATAGTCACATCACACCATACCTTTCTTCCTGCTTACTAAGACATATATATATATACCACGCTTTCCCAATCATATCGCAATACATCACACACTGCGCTTACCCAGTCTTATCACGCAACATCATGCGCCGCGCTTACCCAATCCTATCATAAGCCACACTCACACTAGAACATGTGCCATGCTTACCTAGTCACGTCACAAGCCACGCCTACCTGGTCTTATCACACTAGGTCTTATACCACGCTTACCAGTTCACGCTTACCAGTTCATATCGTACTTTGTCATATGCTGCACTCACCTACTCACAATGTATGCCACCTTTACCAAGTCTTATCTCGCTACATCATGCCTCACGATGTATCCATTCATATCACTCTAAATCATCATCTTTCTCAGCCATATGCCACGCTTACCTAGACATATTGCACTATGCCACGCTTGCACGGTCATATTGCCCTATGCTATATGCTGAACTTACCTGGTCAGTCATGCACTGCGTTTACCAGCCTTATGTCACTGTCTCACAAGCCACATCTGCCATGCACACCAAAGTCATGCCATGTGTTACTCTTACCTAGTCATGTTACACCATATCATGCTTATCGCACTATGCCAGATGCCAAGCTTACCAATTCAAATCGTCCAGCACATTTTCCAGTCTTCGTATTATGTGCCTCTCTTACCTAGTCATATCATTTGCCACACTTATCCAAATCGCATCACCGGGCATGCTTACCTGGTCATATTCCACTATTTCATGTACCACGCTCACTTAATCATACCACACTATATCACGAGTTACGCTTATCTAATCATATTGCACTGTGTCATTTGCCAAGCATACCCAATCATATCGCACTTTGTCGTGTTCTACATCTACCCTGTCTTCTTTGCTTACCCAGTCATGTCGCGCTATACCATGCCCTACGGTTACCCGGTCATGTCACACTATACCACGCTCTATGCATACCCGGTCATGTCACTCTATTCCATGATCCACGCTAACCCAGTCATATCTCACCATATCATATGCCTCACTTACCTAGTCATATCGCACCGTACCTTATGCTATGCCTCCCTAATAGTATCCCACCGTATCTTATGCTACACTTGTTGCGATCTGCTTCTTCAGTCAGGTTTGATAAGGCTGTTGTGGCCAAACCCGCCCAGCAGATCTTTCAAGTTCTCTTGATCCCTTCACCAAAACAGCCGATGTCTCTTAAAATGCCTTTACTCAGATGCAGCATTCAAAAATAATATGAATTCAGATTCAGTATTATAAAAATCAGGAACTACTTTAATTGTTGTTGTAATTCATAACAGGTTCAATAAATGTATAGTTAAACTTTTAGCTGATAACATTCTGTAACAGTTTTTGTATCTTCTAGACTTTGTATAAATTACTATTGACAAGGGTTTATCTGCAAGGCATCATAACATTCACTTCAGTCATGCAGTAATAGAGCTTATTTTCTCTAGTAATGCTGGCATATACATATACCTTCTAGATATGTTATTTTATGGCTATATTACTTCCCTTTTCTTTAGGAGCATATGTCTTCAAGATACGTCACCTCGCTTTTCGTTAGGAGCATATGTCTTCGAGATACGTCACCTCCCTTTCTTTAGGAGTATATATCTTCATTCAACACAGCAGTATCTCAACTGCCTCACTTCTCTTTACAAACTTCTTCACAAGCATCACAGGCTGCCTTCAGACTGACTTGTTCTAAGAGACACCATTACATCTCACTCCATATAACTGAAATCTCAACAGACTCTCAACATAACATTCTAGATTATTTAACACTCCATGAACCAAACATGCAACATACAGAATCAAACATCACAAGGCAATCACAAATAGGGAAGCACCATAACATACAGTAATTAACATACATAGGGTAATAAACTTAACATAAAAACATATTAAATAACAATACCAATTACTAAATCGAGTCGTGCCAGTCCTCTTCAAACTCCTTTCCACCGTTTCATATCATATCATAACAAACCCTTTGCATACCCTGTCATGCCATACCACTTTGTTCCCCATGCATGCCAGGCCAATTCATACCGAGTAACACCATCATAGAACTCCTTGCTTGCCAAGTCATAAAATATTGCATCAGATCCTTAGCATTTAATACATCATGCGACTGATTCATGTTATATTGCGCCTCTAGAACGTCAATCCTTGTCTTACCTCATCAAGCACCTATTATATCGTATTCCAAAAGATACTAAATCATGCTTGCAAGCTGTTTATACCTCCCCTGACTCGCTTTCCTTCTAAACCGGATACCACACAAAAATTTCTTTAGGGTCCTTTACCCTATTTGCAACTCCTACCCGAACATCAATCATAAGCAATCCCCCTGATGTCACCTGGCCCGGATCATCCATTAGGCGATGTAGGCATTAGCCTACAGGCGCATCTCTGTGAGGGGCGCCTCCTGATTACACAATGTGTTGTTATCCTCTAGCATCCACCAGCTCCGTGATGTCATTATGGAAGGGGACTCCAGTGGCAACCTGTGAAGCTCTGCTGAACTCGGTGCCCATGAGGGTTAAGGCTTTGCTGGAAAATAATGGTGGACACACAAAATATTGACACTTTGGGCATTTTGGGCATTTCCACTTTGGGGTGTACTCACTTTTGTTGCCAATGGTTTATACATTAATGGCTGTGTGTTGAGTTATTTTGAGGGGACATCAATTCATAAATTGTAGCAGAGTGTCATTTGTTCAGTGTTGTCACATGAAAAGATATAATAAAGTATTTACAAAAATGTGAGGGATGTACTCACGTTTGTGAGATACTGTATCTCTCTCTCACTTTATATGTACATATAGGTGTGTGTGTATGTATATATATGAAGGGAACCCAGCAAACAAATGTTATAGGGGTGGCTTTGAATTTTCTGCCCAGGGGCTCCAGAAATGTTAATCCAGCACTGGACATCACTAATTAGTTAGGTTCGGATTCAGAATATATTCTACCTCAAATCTAATTATTACCCCACGTATCATTTGTAAATTTGTAATTTTGACCTCTAATCAGGCTGGGACGACATAGCTTAAAATGACATACCTCAAGCTACCTTCACTAGAGAAAACCCCCTGACTACTATATTTGAAAAGGGGGCAATAGCAAATGCAGGAAATTTATAGACCAGTGAGCCTCACTTCTGTAGTGGGAAAGCTTTTAGAATGGTTAATAAGGGATAATATATAAGAATATCATTATTTGAACAGGACTATAAGTAGGAGTCAACATTCATTTATGAGGGATACTGTAGGTAATTTCAAACAAACCTAACTAGTTTCTATGAGGTGGTTAGTAAGAACTTGTATCAAGGTAACTCAGTGGAAGTAGTCTTTTTGGATTTTTCAAAGGCTTTTGATACAGTGCCACATGGAAGACTATTGTGCAAACTAAGGGATACAGGAAATCCAGCATAGGGCTGGTTCCTAGCTTGTGTAATAGATTTTTTGAAGGAGGCAGTTTACCACAACAATCATTTAATTTGTGGTGGGCAAATGAGCAATAGAAGCCCTCCACAGCTGTACATGGATAGGATCCCTAGCTTGTGTATAATCAATCCCGAGCTTTGCTCAAAGCTATGTAATACAGCAGGCACATACTTAAAGGAAGCCATGTGTAAAATGGTAATGGATTACAAGAGTGAAACCTCTGTGGACATATTTGCATGTCCCTGCCCTGCCCAACTGTATTTCTCGGCATTATGAGCAGGAAACCATTTTTTTTTAATTTGTTTTAGACATTCAAATGTGAACACAAATCTATTATTTATTTACTGTACTACTGTACAGTGGAGGACGCTCTTTTGTCCACCACAAATTAAATAATTATATATATATATATATATATATATATATATACCTTGTTTAACACAATAGGAGTGATAAGCTAACAGGGCAGTTTAAGGGAGGATAAGGATAGGGGAACTCATGAAAAATCACAAATTTCAATTGAAATGTAAACTTTTTTGGTTTTATATGAACTACAAAGAAACAGCAAACATTACACTAACACAAACTGAACATTAGCAGAAATCTAAACTTTAAATTATTGATGTTGAAGCTTCTGGGTCATCCTGGATTCTGTTTTCTTTGGAGAAAAAAAAGAGTGTTATAGTGACTCAGAGTATTAAAAGGCATCTGGCAGGCAAAAACAGCTCTATAACGAATCAGCTCTAAAAGGGGTAGCAGATCTATCCTGTTGTAAATTCGCCAGCACAGACAGCTGCAGTGTCAGCAAGTAGCCGCTAGATGACGCTGTGGATATTTTGCAGTTCTGCCGATATTTCACACAAGTTGACCTAACCCTCACACTAACCCTAACCCTCACCTTAACCCTAACCCTCACGGTAACCCTGAAAGTTTACCTAACCCTAACTCTATGGTATGGGCACTGAAAATCAGCAGTGCCATCTAGCACTGCTTCCACTGCTGGTGATTTTTTTGCAAATTTGAAGAGGGAAAGGAACGGGTAGCTTTAAGCGGGTTAAGCCGAGGGTGGAAAAGAGGGTCCTTTCCCCCCTGATTATCCTCCTCCTCCACCCCCTTATCATCATCCTCCTCCACCCCCTTGTCATCATCATCCTCCTCCTCCCCCCCTTATCATCCTCCTCCCCCCCTTATCATCCTTCTCCTCCTCCCCCCTTATCATCCTTCTCCTTCCCCCCTTATCATCCTCCTTCTTCCCCCCTTATCATCCTCCTTCTTTCCCCCCTTATCATCTTCCTCCCCCCTTATCATCCTCATCCTTCTCCTCCCCCCATCATCATCTTCTTTCCCCCATAACCTCCTCTTCACTGCACCCTCTTCAAGCCCTATCCCCCACTCTCCTTACTTGCTACTATGCTCCGATGAGCTGATGCTGATCCTGATGCCGCAGCACATCTTCCATAACGGCATGGAGCATAGAAGCAAGTAAGGAGAGAGATACGGATTGGAGAGGGTGCAGTGAGGAGGAGGTTATGGGGGAAAGAGGATGATAACGGGGCAGGAGGAGGAGAAGGAGGATGCTAAGGGGGGGGGGGTTGGAGGATTTTTTTACACACCTAAAATAGGAGAACAGGTAAGTGGGACCTTGACTCGAGTATAAGTCGAGGGGGGCTTTTTCAGCATCAAAAAATGTGCTGAAAAAGTCGGCTTATACTCGAGTATATACAGTATTTACTTTTAATAAATAGTTAATAAATAGTAAATTTGTGTTTACCTTATGTATAAATGTACTATTTATTTTTTATTTACAGTTGCAGGGAGGCCTTCGATCACTCTCTTGCCCGCCAAAAGCTAAATTATGTTACTATATATACTGTATATATATATATACACACAGAAATATAGGTCAACTGACCATAAAATTATTTCTGCCATAAAAGCATGTAGTAATTAATGTTTGGTACGTTTGTGGTTTGAACATTGGGCAAGCAGCAGGTCAGACTTGCTTCTACAGTCCTCAGTGTACTCTAGATGTGGTCAGATTCTTATCAGCTGCCAGTTATAAAATCCACCCAGCAATTGACACAATCAGTCATTTTTGCTGCAAGCAATTCTTCGAACTCCTGTTTAATAAGGCTGCATCTTTAATTGGTCTGTGCTGCAGATAATTAATATATTTGCTTTCAGCTTCTGCTTACTGAAGACATTCTTTATTTTGTGTACACAAGATCTGTATCATTTTGAGTGTTTAGACTGTGAGTTCCACTAAAATTAGGAACTTCTGTTGAAAGAACACACTCCCCTCACTGCTTCACTGTAACTCATAACCCTCTATAATTTAGTCTAATTACTGAGTTAACCTTAATCAATGGACTGTCTGAAACAACTAGCAAATGCAATTATTAAAGTTCGATGCCCTAGTCTACTTTTGAATAATGGGCTTTTCCTAATAATTTAATCAAAACACATTGGTTCTTTTACATACTTTATTCAGATAATTATTCAAATATGTATTATTTTTATTTTGAAGTAAATAGCAATCTATACAGCTCCTTCTGGATCGCTACCTTGTAGTGGTGAAGGAGCTTGTGTGCTTTAATTAAGCTGTGAGCTATACCATGTAGGCTCACCAAAGTTAGACAGGACATAGCAGAGAGGCCAGACAAATAGTGGTCAACTTGAGAAGGACCTGGCAACCCAATCCAGTATCTTTGACATGAAAATCGTATAAATTGGTACAACCGGATACAAGATATGCCTGGAATGCTGCGGTCAACGGAGAGTAGGAATCAACAGATTTACTAAACAACAACAATCTATACAAATGATTATTTTTAATAGTTCATCACTGTCAAAAAAATTAAAAATAATATTTTGTCTTTTTGTTTAATCGTTCAATTGTGTCGGACTCTCCGTGACACTATGGACCGCAGCATGCCCGGGACACATGTGTGTCTTTGGTCATGCTTATCCATAACTATTCTTGGCAAAGATACTGGAGTGGGATGCCAGTTCCTTCCCCAGTGGACCACCATTTTTATAACCTCTCTGCTATGACCTGCCCATCTTGGGTGACCCTACATGGTATGGCTCACAGCTTCACTGAGGTACACAATCCGCTTCACCATGACAAGGTAGAGATCCAGAAGGGGTTTTCATATCTAGTTCTTTCCAAACGTATGACTGGCGATAGGATTGTGGCTTGTCTGTGAATGTATAATAATGCTGGCAGATCTAATGAGAACCACAATTATTGAAATTATTAATATTTAAACATTGTAGGCAAATACGTAATTGCAGATATGATTTCAGTAATGAAGTTTATCAAGTGAGATTCAAATTTGATCACATCTGCTATTTAATTGCTTGGGTGTGCACACTTTATGTAGAGATGTGACTGAGATTATTATGGGTGAAATTGGCAATAAAAGCATGAGAAGAGTAGACTTTACCCTTTAATTCCTGGGGATAAGGTTACCCTTTAATAGAGAGTGTACCTTTTTCATCAACAAGGATCTGCGTGTGTACAAAATGTTTTTAGAAAGTAGCAAAAGTAAATACAGCCGTTACCTTTTTCCTTTTCTATGCAAATATTATTTATAAAAGGCTTCCATCTCCTTTAGTAGCTTGTTTCCTGCAACTTCTCTCACAACAGGGAGTCAAATGAGGATTCAATTAGATCTGATGGGAGCACTGGCAGTTGTATATGCCAAGTTCCCATTGTGCAGAGAGAACGACCTCTCTGCATTCAAAGTCTCCTCCCACTTCATGAAGTAGATCACTGGAATCTAAAACTGTAGATTACATCAGCATAACTGCTTATAATAGAATAAATTAGAGGCTGTATAATTCTTTTCTAAAAACAAATTTAGTGTCTTTTCTAAAAACAAAAAAGTGTAGTTCTTCAAAAGAGGATATTTTGAATTTGTTAGCACAGTAGTACCTTAAAAACCTCTCACCAATGTCGCTTAGATAATGAAACTAGAAAGGGAAAGTTCAGTTTTTAACACACAACACCCACCCTTCTTAGTATCTATTCCTACTCAGTCCTTGTCAGCATCCATCGCTGCATAGCACCCAATCGCTCTCAGCACCCACCTTTATAGCACCCATCCCTATATCCTTTCTTCCTCCCTTACAGAACCCATGCCCCCTGTACTTTGCTGTCACTTTGCAACCTTTGCTCTCTTACCTTCTTCCCTGATACACATCCCAGCATGCTGAACTGCTCCACACTGCCACCTCTCGAAGCTTCAGTAGAAACAGACACACAGGGCCCCCAGGAGGATAGGGGTTCTCAGCTACAGTCAGTCAGTATCCTGGGGTATAAGGGGTGATCTGGGCATCTACATATATCTACATAAGGTTTTTTTTTTATTTACTCCTTCAGGCACCTACTTTGAGAAGCTCCAAGGCGGCCCCCAAATTTCATTGTACTGGGACCCTTCATTCCCTGTCCAGACCTTAGTTTTTAATGACTCATTAAAATAGGGCTGTTCAGTTTATATTGTCTGACATATTTAAAGTAGTGCCCTTTTGATGGATTGCAATTTAACCATATTCATTTAGCTATTACATATATTTCATTTACCCCATTTTTATCTGTGGCTAACATAGTGCCACTCTTTCTGTATCCCTCTATAAACTGTGTGATGCTAAATTAGGACCTGAGTCTGATTTTAGTATTTTTCTTAAGGACCATTGTAGTTTGGGAAAACATTACATGTTCATGCAGTCTACCATGCCATGAGCATAAAAGAAAATCTTCATTTTAGCAGTATGGTATTCATGGCAGAGATACTGGAGTGGGTTGCCCGTTCTTTCTCCAGTGGACCACAGCATACAACTCCTGGTATTCCTAAGTGGTCTCCCATCCAAGTACTGACCAGGTCATCCCTGCATGGCTCCAGGGTGGTGTGACCTCTTGGTCTCCTGACTGGAATCAAAACCAGATTACAGCAGTGAAAGCACTGAATCCTAACCACTGGACCACCAGGGAACCATACTTGTGTCTAAAAGCTTCTGTATCGGGCCTCTCCAACTCTTGCTTCTAACCTTTAGCCAGAAAGAGTCTTTTTCTTTTTGCAACAATAGAGGGAGGTAGCTTCATATGTGAATTGGTTCCCCTTTAGCATTTGACACCTACTTATTCCACTGCATAGTTATTCTTGAAAGTCTATACCATATACATTTGTTCTAGTATAACTGGTATGTATGTTTATGGATACTGATGACTTTGTCTACAGAACAAAATGTTACTAATGACTGGCATACAGAGTACTATTTATTATTTTATTCGAATAACACTTGTTAACTATGTTTAGACTCAGAGTGTTGTTCCCGTACCCATTACTAATATCACCTTGGTGCACTGTATTCCCTGAATCTTACTCTGTACATCTAGTTAGTCAGTGATGACTTGAAGATGTTCAATAAACTTCAGCTGTTTAAGGTCAAACAGATTGATATCCTGCCCAAGTTATGGACACACTTCTATAACGCAATGATTAGCACGTTCTCAGAAGCACTTTGGCTGCATTTTATGATCCTGCACACACCCTTAAATGTTCTCTGGAAGAGAAAAATGTTACTCCCTCCAGTATCACATTACTCCCAAGTCCTTGTAAATTCAGCAGTGCATGGAAGTATTTACATGCTCCTGAAAATATAAAATAATAAGATTTGCTGCCCTAGTTTCCCAGAAGATGTGTGTTACTAGTATGCAGCAGCTATGGCGGACAGCTGGCGCTGCCCATCCAGGGTCAGTTAGTGGTTGTCATGTCAATATTACATTGTACACAGAGCCAAAAAATAAACATCACTGGATACTACCATTCCAAAGAGCCACTGTAACCTTTAAAGGGCCACAGTAGTACTGTAGTTATATCACAGAGTATAATTTGTTTAGTTACTGAATGACAAATAAAATCAGTATTTTGAAGAACAAAAAACACATTCCCCATCCCCTTTCTTTCCCCCTCTCCTTCTTGCTCTCTCTCCTCATCCTTCCCCGTCCTCTGCCCTTTCCTCCTCCTCCCTTCCCCTTTCCCTCCTATTCCTTCCCCTTCTCCCTTCTCTCCCTTCCCCCTCTCCCTTCTCCTCCTCCTCTTACTGTGCATTCCTGGGTATCCTTCCTCTGCTGGCACGTCTTCTGGCCGGGAATCCTGAGTTAAGTCACACACGTCACGACATTATCAATTCCCGGCCATGGCCAGAAGACGTGCCGCAGAGGCAGGATATCCAGGAATGCACGTAAGAGAAGGAGGAAAAGAGAGAAAGGGAAGGGAGAAGGGGGAGATAGAAAAGAAGGAGGAGGGAGAGGGGTAGGGAGAGGGGAAAGGATAGGCGAGGGGGAATGTGTTTTTTTGTTTTTCAAAATACTGATATTATTTACAACTGTGGTGTGGGGGGCTGGGGGAATGGGTTATTACACTACAGAAATAAGTTTAAAGGTATAGTTTATTTATATATATTTTATATATATATATATATATATATATATATATATATATATATATATATATATATATTAAAGCGACAAGCTTTTTGAGAGATACTTGACTTGATAAAGAGAATTATCTCTCGAAAGCTCGTCACTTTATTATGAATAAGTTTGTCCAATAAAAAAGGTATCACTATTCACTCCAATACTCTGATTATTCAATTGGATTAATGGACATATATTTATATATATATATATATGTATATGTATGTATATTTTATTGTCACTGTAATGGTCCCCTTTCATAGGGTAGAAGGGGGGGGGGGGGTGACTGAGACATATGCCTAATGGCCTTAGGAATGATCTAAGAGGGCAAAATTTACAACATTTATTTTTTTTCTTATAAAAGCTACTTTATGACATTCTCCCCATCTAATTATACTATTAGCCAGGCTGAAATGTTTTAATCTATGTGGCAAAACAGAATTTGAACTGGTCAGGTAAAAAAAATGCCCTTTTTTTGTAATACTAAAATACATTTGAAATCTAGTTTGAAGGCAGATTCTCTCCCTACCAGAAAGAGGGAGGCAATGACAGATAGCATGAGATGGAAATAAGCAGAAAGTCCCAGAAAATGTATAATAAACATATAAATGTATATGTACCGTATCAAAACTGATAATTTATCTGATCCAAAAAGCAATAAATTTCCCTCATAAGACTGTTAAGTCACTCCTTCATTTTATATATAATTTTCTTTTGCAAAAAAAAAATGTATTATTTAATGTGCCAGCTGAGAGTCACATTGCTGTATTTTCAATCACATCTTCAGTGTATTTTGTATCATCTTGTCAGTTAAGCTGTGCGGTTAATAATTCACACACTAACTTAATATTGCACAGAAATCCCAGAAGAATTTAGTGGACTGGCCACTGGAGTACAATAGGGTGAGTTATGTACTCTAATTCCCCGTATTCTGTGAAGTATTATTCCTAGGATTACTTAAATTCACAGTTAAACCAATAACAGTAAACACATAAATTACCTATAGAAAACAATTTTATTTTTGGTGAAAATTACTAGAATGTCTGAAATATCTCATTGTACTTATGGTTCTCAGAAAGTAGTGTACTACAATCAAAAGGACAGTATCATCAATAAACAAAATATAAATATGTTATTGGCACTATGTATGTGTTCATTTGTTTTAACATTTAATTTTTAAGTAGGGAACTGTGTCATTTTTTGTTTTTTGAGAGTTTGAAATCCTCTATAAATTATATGATTATCATCTAAACCAGGGGTGGAGGACCACATACATGCCTGGATTTGAAGATATCCCTGCTGCGCACTGATTGATCACTTCTTCAGTCATCTTGATTGACTCACCTCTGCACAGAAATGATATCTTTAAATCTGTGCAGCCCTCTAGGACCGAACTATGTCCACCGCTGTTCTAAACCACTGGTAAACAAAAGCATTAAAGTTCAATAAAAATACTATGTGATGGATACCTTAAAGGTAACAGCCTAAGGTGGGTGTGTGGTGGAAAGGGTTAACTATATTATAGAATAGGTTTATACCTTTGTAATCTGGCAATTGTACCCACTATATTTTATTCTACTTTGTAAATAGCTCTACACAAAATGCTAGTGTTTTATAAATAAAGAGTAATAATATGTCACAAAATCCCACATAAAAATATTATAATCTCAACATCTCCTGTCCATTTTTCTTATTGGAATGCACAACACGATTATACTTTACATACTTCTGGAAAGCCCACAGATTCTTACCTTCGTACCAGATTCTTACCTTTTGGAGCCACCCATTTTACACAGATGTAACCTTGTACACTGGTGGTCGAGTGGTTAGGATTCAGTGCTATCACTGCTGTGACCTGGGTTTGATTCCCGTCAGGGAACCAAGAGGTCACACCACCCTGAAGCCATGTAGGGTTGGGCCCAGTCAGTAATTTTCAATGGCAACCCACCTAGGAACAAGAGACAAGTTGCAAAACTTTTTAAATTTATTCGTCATTACTAACTTTGGACAAAACACAAACCTGTTGATTTATGTATACTTCTTGCAAAACCAAGGGATCCACAACAGGGTAGAGGCAATGACAGCAGTCTGGAGTAAAAGGGATTATATTCTAGAAAGTTAATCAGATCTCATAGAGGTGATCTGACCATTTACATATATTGTTAAATAGTTACACTTCACCAAACATATGATTGATTCATTTATGTAGTTTGGAGGTATATGTTTATTTATTATAGTGTGACTATTTGAATGTTTTTTTTTTCTGGTATATTTGAAACTACAGCAGAAAAATAAAATATAGTAGTTACAAAGGTTACTGTGCTTTTTTTCCCTTTTCTATAGGGTCTTACAGATTTAATACATTAGTCTGAGTTAATCTGTATACACCAAGCTAATATGCCATTAGTATATTGAGGCTCTCAATTTCCCAGTTGCTGTAGGTAACCACATCTGTTGTAGATAAGAGAGGGATGCAGAATGTGAATTTGTTTTGCTCCGACCGTATTGATTGAACACTCAACAGCAACTGGGCCTTTCACAGTATTATAGTAGTGGTAGAAAGTGGTTGGCTGTAAATAGACAGGAGAGGCTACAATGAGCTTTTGTGGGTGATAGAATTGGTGCATAGTGTGGGTACGGGGCAAGAAACGTTGTGGATAGGATAGTAAGAAATGGTGACTGGGAGAAAGACTAGTCTTAGTAGAGTGGAGACGGAGAGAGAAAGAGTTGTAAGACAAGGAGATGTCTTGGAGGGTGAGGAATCTGGATTGAGTAGGACATATAGTAAATTCACTTGGGTATAAAAACCTGTAAAATGCAAGATTGGCAGCAGAAACATGGAAGGTCCAAAGAGAAGAGGGCATAAGCACTTAAATAGATTACCAGTGATTGGAAGTCTGGATGGAGGATATGGAGTTAGGGTTAGATTATAAAAAATATCAAAATCTTTGATGACCCCAGGAGCACCATCACATCTATCATAACCAAATGGAAAGAACATGGCACAACAGCAAACCTGCCAAGAGACGGCCGCCTACCAAAACTCACAGACCGGGCAAGGAGGACATTAATCAGAGAGGCAGCACAGAGACCTAAGGTAACCCTGGAGGAGCTACAGAGTTCCACAGCAGACTGGAGTATCTGTACATAGGACGACAATAAGCTGTACGCTCAATAGAGTTGGGCTTTATGGCAGAGTGGCCAAAAGAAAGCCATTACTTTCAGCAAAAAACCATTGCACGTTTTAAGTTTGTTAAAAGGCATGTTGGAGACTCCCAAAATGTATGGAGGAAGGTGCTCTGTTCTGATTAATAAAATGTAACTTATAGGTCATCAAAAAAATGCTATGTCTGGCGTAAACCCAACACATCACATCACCCAAAGAACACCATCCCACCATCATGCTGTGGGGATGTTTTTCAGCAGCTGGAACTGGGAAACTGGTCAGAGTTGAGGGAAAGATGGATGGTGCTAAGTACAGGGATATTCTTGAGCAAAACCTGTACCACTCTGTGCGTGATTTGAGGCTAGGGCGGAGGTTCACCTTCCAGCAGGACAATGACCCCAAACACACTGCTAAAGCAACACTTGAGTGGTTTAAGGGGAAACATTTAATTGTGTTGGAATGGCCTAGTCAAAGCCCAGACCTCAATCCAATAGAAAATCTGTGGTCAGACTTAAAGATTGCTGTTCACAAGCGCAAACCATCCATCTTGAAGGAGCTGGAGCAGTTTTGCAAGGAGGAATGGGCAAAAATCCCAGTGGTAAGATGTGGCAAGCTCATAGAGACTTATCCAAAGCTACTTGGAGCTGTGATTGCCGCAAAAGGTGGCTCTACAAAGTAATGACTTTAGGGGATGAATACTTATGCACATTGACTTTTTCTGTTATTTTGGCCTATTTGTTGTTTGCTTCACAATAAAAAAATTAAAAAAAAATCTTCAAAGTTGTGGGCATGTTCTGTAAATTAAATGACGCAAATCCTCAAACAATCCATGTAAATTCCAGGTTGTGAGGCAACAAAACACGAAAAATGCCAAGGGGGGTGAATACTTTTGCAAGGCACTGTAGGAGGTGGTGTTAGCAGGCCAGTGGGCAGTAAGGATTTGGTGTTTGAATAGGATTTTGAAGTGGGAGTCAATGGTGAAAACAATATCTTCGGTGTTGTCTGGGAAGGTTGCGTTAAAGAGAAGGACCTTCCATTCCAAGATTCGAGGGATGTCTTGCAGAGTGCAAGGTCTTGAATGGAATTGTGGCTGAGTGTATAGAAATCAAAATCGGCTTGAGGGTTGCAAAGCTCGGAGAGGAGGTTGCTTATGAAAGGGCGACCTTGGGTAGAATTTTTATAGTGTAATTGAGATGACTTAGTAATCGCTGGAGTTCTTTCATTCTCCCAGACTTGGAAAAGGAGATAGTCCGAATATAATCCTGTAGATGTTGGAGTTTGTTTAAGGGGAGCCTGGATTCCATGTTGGTGGCATCTAAGATAACACTGAGGAATTCTAGGTCACGGGTAGGCCCTAGATTATTTTCAGCTGCGTATGGAATTCTGAGGTCGTCAAATAGTCTGATAGCTTTCTTTAAACTGGAGGGATCGAATCTGGGCGGCTTGATAAATAGAAAGTCATCCAGATAATGGATGACGCATGGGCAGCGATGTTGATTGAGAAAGATCCCACAGAGAGCTTCGGCAAAGATCTCAAAAATCTTGTGTTGCTTTTAGATGCAAAGGTAAGCATGCAAGCAAAGTAGTGGAGTCTGTGCCGCCTGACTCTGTGTAAGTGGAGGAATAGGGAGCTGATTAAACTTGTCCTGTATGTCAGCCTTGGACAACAAGGATTTCAATCCCGTTTGGAGGATGGCTGCGATGAAGTCGCCAACCTTGGCATATTGGAACGAGTACTCGTGGGCTGGTATGAGTTAATTGACACTGGGTATAGAGAATCCGTGTGGCGTGGAGAAATCGATGACTAGGCTTTTCTTTAAGGCGTATTTACAAGTGGCTATTCCGAGTGGAATTCCCTCACTAACCCAGGTTCCTGTACTGCCGCACCTGTGGACATGGAAAGGGCCCTTATGCTAGGCATGAATGCAAGAAAACAATTGTCGCTGGTGGGGCATTTGGGCATGGAAAGTGGGCTTATTTACCCTATTCTAGGTTTAAACTATACCATGTAGGGTCACCCAAGATGGGCAGGTCATCGCAGAGAGTTTAGACAAATCGTGGTCCACTGGAGTAGGAACTGGGAACCTACTCCAGTATCTTTGCCATGAAAACCTTATAGATTGGCACAGCCAGACACAAGATGTGCCTGGCGTACTGAGGTATATTGGGTCATGGAAAGTCAGGCATGACTGAACAACTAACCAACAAATGTGCTGTCAGACATGTAAGGTCATGACTAATTAATTTGTGATTGATTGTAAAAATGTAACAGTTTTACAGCATGATTTCTAAGCTTGCGTTGTCAATAAGTGGACATGAGTCTGAATCAGGTTTGCTGGCTCATTTCCTCTCCCATTTCCACCTCCACTGCCTTTTTAAATTATTATATATGCCTCTTGCAGCTCTCATCTAAATAAGCCATTAGTTAAATTGGGTTCCCGTTCATTATACCAGCTTCCTTCAGGCACCTGTTAGAAAGCTATTATAATAAAATATATGTGTCTGTATGTTTAAAATATGTAAATTCCAGACCTTGACTTTATTTAGCAAAATACCTTTGAACTTTGAAGAGTTTTGAAAAAAATATTGGACTGTCTGATGATGAACTGCAGTTACACATGTGAGGAGCAATGGTTTTATCAGTCTGATTAACGAATTGAAACAAATTTGGGGGAAGAAGTGTCTTGCGTTCCAGTAATGCTTCTAGGCACTTACAAAAGAAAGAGGTAGGTATCAAATTGCAAAGATGCAGTGATTTAATAGATCCACCTCTCCTCTCTGTGCTTCACCATCTTTCCCACAACTAATAGACAATATAAACACAGCCACCCAGACTCAAATACAGCAGCAAACAGACTTAAAGGGCCATTTACCTCACTATAAGTGCTCTTTATTGTGTGAAAGAGCACAAGATTCTATGTTAAAGTGATCTATTGTTTTTTTTAAGTAAACATAAAACAAATTTGTCTTAGATTTGCTTACAGACACACTGCTGACTGCCCCATGATTTACAGCATGAGCCGGCGACGGCCGTTCCAAACTCTGTGAACAGAAAGTCTCTTTCAGGAAGTTATCAACCATCAGTTAACCCAAAATATAACATATTTGTGAGTTTCTAGCAGTCATTTCCCTGCACAGATGAATTTGGGAAGGGTTAACCCTGTTTCTGGTCTGCTCTCTGCACACAGCTCTTGCTGTCAGTCTCTCTGGAGGCATGCCTAATTCTCATGTAAACATGACTATATTTATTTATGAAAAAGGAACCTATTTTAGAAATTAAAAAAGTATTTCAACATATTTTCAGGAGTACATTGTGCTGAATTAACTGGCCCTTTAATGCACTCTCAGATAAATAACACCATGACTAATCAATAAATGATCGATTGTAAAAATGGTGATGTTTAGGCTTGGGATAATTAATAGGTGGACATGATTCTGAATCAGGCTCAAATGCAGCAGGGATTCCTCAAGCCAGACAAGACAGAATTTTTTTTATATGTAGACTAAAATAATTAAGATTTTTTTTCTAAAAACAGGTCTATGTTGATGGCTTAAAGTGCCACTTAATTCAACACAATATGGACCACAGCACAGTAAAGATCTCCTAAAAGCAGGTTGAAATACATTTTACATTTTTGAAATACAAGCATTTTTCACTGAGAAATCAATAAAATAAAATCTGTGTTTACATGTGTAACTGACTGTCCCCTGCCACACCCACAGCTATAGCTGTGTAGTGAGTAAAAGAAAAAAGATAACCCTTAGCAGTGCATGGAATGCTGCATTTGCCTAAAGTTATGAGTTAACTAGTCAGTGCAGTCCTGAGTCCAGGGGAAATCTGCTATCAATCACTGTATTCACTGCACGTTCAGCTATCTGTAATTACTCATGCAACCACCAGTAAGCAGGAGAGATTTTGTTTGTAAACATACTTGAAACTTTCGATTGTTTAGCTGTTATTAGTGTAATTAAAAAGCAGATCATTTTAACATACAATCTTGTGCTCTTTTACACCATGAAGAGCACTTACAGTGAGGTAAATGGCCCTTTAAGCAGATTCACAAGCTTATGGACGTACAATAGATTCACAAAGCTCTGCCACTGTGTAAGAAGCCAGAACAAAAAAGAACAATACTATCCCACCATCCCACTAAGTTTCTACTTATTTTTCATTTGAATGTTTTTGTAATCCTTACAACATAAAAGTTTAAGCACATGCAGCCTTATTAAATTGTGATTCTGCAAATTTAAAAGGACTCTATTTAAGCACAGAGCATATTTTTTTTAGTGAAGACCTTGCTTTTGGATAGAAGTTCACTAACTAAAAACTTCTGTAAAAAAATATGCCATGTGCTTAAATAGAGCCCTTTTAAATTTGCCAAATCACAATTTAATAAGAATGACGATCAATAATTTTGGATTTGGATCTGCATTTTTCCTCTTTTCTCTTTATATATAATCTGATAATCTCTGCTGACTTGCAAATGACGTGTTTTAAAATGTGTTATTGATGTTTATTTTATATCTACATTTATTGCAGTGAATACGTAACTAGGAATAAAATGCCTTTGGGATCTATACACCGGATGATAGTTCAGCTAATTTTCAGTAATAATTGTAAACTTTCTGGTGTAGATTTAAAAGTTTTTTACATTGAATAAGTAAACGTTTTTGGCACAGACCCACTGCGCAGTCTGCTTGAAAATCAATGTTCCCTGAACTTTCTTTCACCTGTGTTAGAGTCACAGTGCCAGGAAATGAAAGACATATATCAAGTTAAAACTCTGTGATATCTACTGCTTAGTAAAAAAAGGGAGATCTGGTTAAGTTGTTACAAAAAAGGCTAACCATTTTCAGGATTGCTCTTATTGTATTTTTGATGATGTGAAAATCGGGGGCACTTTTATTATACAACAAGGTTTATATTTATATAATATGTATAAAGAATAACTCTCACTATGAAGCATCAAAGCAATGTTATAAGGTCGTAATGGTTAAAAAGACAGTGTTTTGCAGAAATATTGTATACTGGAACTGTTAACAACATTTTTCAATTGGCATTGTGTTAACATAACTTCACATGTTTCTGAACTATGTAACAAACATAAAACATTAGCAGCTATCTAAGACATGAGCCTAAAACCATATTTAGAGACCATCTTAATTTTTGAAGACTCTGAGGATATGTTGAATGTTTTATTTTTGTCTTGTTTAATCACTGCCTGACAGCAGTGGAAGGAAGGGAAGGAAAGAGGGAAAGGCAAATTGGGTTTGTAAAATAATTGGGTATTTTGGAATTTGACACCTACCCCATTCACTTGCATATTTTAAGAAACAAGCAACTTGCAATTATTAATGTAAATATGCAGGTGCAGACTTGTAAACACCTCTCTCATACAAGTAATATTCACCAAAGTGACATAGATCTCTTAAGCAGGGGTGTGTTTCTGTCTAAGTTCACAAGACTCAGGCCCAGGGAAGCACATTTACAAAGGGCAGCAGGCCGCTTGAAGATGCTGTGCAGTACATTGAAATATGTTTGTACATGTACAGAAATGTCTATATGTAGTGATATTTGTGTAAGTGTACCTAACACTTTCTGACATTATATATATATATATATATATATATATTCTTTAGATTGTAAGTCTGCAAGTTTTCAATATTGCACAATGCTTTGGGAAAGCTCTATGGTCACTGGATTCTAAGCTCAAAAACAGGGCCCTCCATTCTTTGTAATGTGTTAATATTGTTTTGCCTTGATCACAACTTACCGTATATACTCGAGTATAAGCTGAGTTTTTCATCCCTTTTTTTAAGGCTAAAAAGGGCCCCCTTGGCTTATACTCAAGTCACTCTCCCCCCGTGTCTCTCTAACCCCCCCCCTGTGTCTCTCTAACCCCCCTTGTCTCTCTACCCCCCGTGTCTCTCTACCCCCCCGTGTCTCTCTACCCCCCCGTGTCTCTCTACCCCCCCGTGTCTCTCTACCCCCCCGTGTCTTTTTCCCTCCCCCTCCTCATCCTCAACCCCCCTTCCTCATTCTAACCCCCCTCCTCATTTTAAACCCCCTCCTCATTCTACCCCTCTAAATACCTCCCCCTCTCCATTTCCCCTCACTTACCTGCATCTGAAGGGGAGAGGGGGAGGTATTTAGAGGGGTAGAATGAGGAGGGGGCTTAGAATGAGAAGGGGGGAGTTGAGGGTGAGGAGGGAGGTTGAGGAGGGGGGTTGAGGTTGAGGAGGGAGGTTGAGGAGGGATTTAGGATGGGGGGTTGAGGTTGAGGAGGGGGGTGGAGGATGAAGAGGGAGGTTGAGGAGGGAGGATGAGGAGGGAGGTTGAGGAGGAGGAGGGAGGTTGAGGATGGGGGGTTGAGGATGGGGGGGATGAGGAGGGAGGTTGAGGATGAGGAGGGAGGTTGAGGATGAGGAGGGAGATTGAGGATGAGCATGGAGGTTGAGGATGAGGAGGGAGGTTGAGGATGAGGAGGGAGATTGAGGATGAGCATGGAGGTTGAGGAGAGAGGTTGAGGAGGGGGTTGAGGATGAGGAGGGGGGTTGAGGAGGGGGTTGAGGATGAGGAGGGGGGTTGAGGAGGGAGGTTGAGGATGAGGAGGGAGGTTGAGGATGAGGAGTGGGGTTGAGGAGGGAGGTTGAGGATGAGGAGGGGGGTTGAGGAGGGAGGTTGAGGATGAGGAGGGAGGTTGAGGATGAGGAGTGGGGTTGAGGAGGGAGGTTGAGAATGAGGAGGGGGGTTGAGGAGGGTGATAAGGGAGGGGGAAGATACACAGGGAAGGGAGAGGGGAGAAGAGACACGGGAGAGAGAGGGGGACACAGAGGGCACAAGAGCGACACAGGGTCAGCACATTTCTCAGCACATTGTTGCGTTACAAAAATACATATATATATATATATATATATATATATATATATATAAACAATACCAAAAATAATAGAGGTGCTCAGGCAGAGAATTAACTATCCTTAATAGGTAGTTCTCTGATATGGTCATCCACTCGGACAGCATCCTTTTTTAGCTCACTTGTGCTCTTCTCTGTGAGAAATCAATCTGGTCTCACTCAAAAGAGTGACCCAGCCCAGAAATTCCAGGCAATTCTACCCTAAATAGGAGAAATAGCAAACCCTAGATGTATGATTCGGCCTTAATTCGGCCTTGTCAGTAGAGTGTAGCTGATAACTCTCTAAGGCGCAATGAGCAAGGGGTCCACGTCTGGAGACACCTATCACTCTTAGGGAGACAAAGCCCTAAGGGTCATTTGAAAACCAATACCAACAATGGAGGTGCTTAGGGAGTCATCAGCTATTACACTACTGGAGACTAGATCACTCTTTTGTGACCAGACTAATATACTACAGGATATTTCTCCCAGTCAAGTGCACACGTGAGCTAAAAAAGGCTGCTCTCAGAGTGAATGGCCATATCCATAGAACTATTTCTTAAGGATAGTTCCTTCTCTGCCTGAGCACCTCTGTTGTTGGTATTGCTTATACATATATTAACACACAAACCTATGATTTGAGGTATGGATAGTGATAATGAGGAGCTGCAAATGGGTTGTGGTGGGTACTCAAAGCTAAATGGCCTTGAGCGGAATAAAATCTAAATACACATTTATGACACTTTTCATGACAAGTTATGCTCTTTTTAAGTCTATAAGTATTCAGACAAGTATATTATTTTAAGCATGCAGAAACCATTTAAAGAGCCAACAACTGAGTACCTCCAGTTAGAAATCAGTTTGATAGAATACAAAAGCGTTATGACTTTCTGAATAAAAAACAAGTGATCCAAAGTATAGGTAGTCATTTGTACAAAAGGGTGAAGAAAAATCAAGGATAATCATATAAATCATACAATTCAAAAACATAATTGCTTATATGACTTTTAAAGTAACGAACAGTTCTTTTGGAATATACTTGTACAATGGTTGCGTTATACATTGTTGCAAAGGGTTGATAGATACTAACAACCCTATTTTACTTGTTAGAAGCATTATACTGGAATCTTACAGGCTCTGAGAAGTGTATAAAGGAGTGAAACTATGAAGATGAACCCAAGTACTTACCTATTCAAAATGTTCTTATACAATGTAACTGTCAATCATTAACTTTCCCTTCACTTATCTGAGATATTTTCTAAGAAAGTTTACTCTCTCCCATAATTTGGTATCTCTTGCAAATTAATATTTGTGCTTATAATTGGAACTTATCTACAGCATAGTTTCTTGAAGTTTTGCATGGGCTGGATTGGCAGCATTGACCATAGAAATCAGAAATTGTTTCTTTTAGCATTTTGCTTCTCAGCCCCTGCAAAGCTCAGTTAAAGGACCATTGTAGTGGACATACAACAAGATGTAATTATTTGTTTAGTTAATAACTAATCCACAATACAATCAGTATTTGAAGAACAAATATACAATGTAGTTTTTATAATTTACACTTGAACTTTAGTGTTTCAAACTTCAACAGATCTCTTTCTCTCCACCCATATCAGATGTCCAGAGGGTGGGAGAGGATCTGCCCAGGAGACTGCCGTAATAGGAGTCTTTATTTGCTTCCTTTATATAAATTACTGGATTGGATTGGTGCAACAATTGGAATGGATTCGGTGCTAGTAAAACTTGAGCAGACCTCCCTGGATTGCACTCTTTGCAACGACTTATGCAACAATAGAAGACACTGCACACTCGCTGAAAGCACAGAGACATGGGTGCATAAGCAAGGCACCTTCAGATGCTGCGCCAAGGAGGAAGAAAAATGTAAACACACTAAGTGACCTGCAGGAGACCTGGGACCGGTAACACTCTGAAACTCTGAGCTTCAAATATAAGTGTTAAAAGCTACATTGAAATTATTTTCTTTAAATATTTATTTTATTGTGATTTATGTTGACATTACCAATAAGGCATTCATTTGAGACAAGTGGACCAAATCCTTACTCAGCCTCTTTCATGTTGACACATTTTGTACTTCAAGTCATAAAGTTACACTCATCTGTCTTTGTGAGGGGAAATATCCTCTATACCGAATGTATATTTGAGTGATTATGTCTTGCTGAGAACAGACCA
The DNA here is from genome assembly GCA_027410445.1 of Discoglossus pictus. NCBI lineage: Eukaryota > Metazoa > Chordata > Amphibia > Anura > Alytidae > Discoglossus > Discoglossus pictus. Next base: position 504,550,646 of record CM050163.1, on the reverse strand, counting down.
GTGTGGACATTTTCAATTGCAGGCATTTTTATTAGTATTATTATCTTTTATTTGTAAAGCTCCAATATAATCCGTAGTGCTATACAGGGGTTAAGTACGTAGCAAAATACAATATATATTGCAAAAGAGTAGAGAGCCTTGTCTTTGCACTTAAAAGCTTATGTAGAAAGTGTTTTTTTTACCAAAGCACCCTACAAGGAAGAAAACTCACAACATCTATTCCTCATCATCTGTTAGGCCTATGCTTCACATTTCTCCAGTGGAAATCTGTTACGATGAGCCTCCAGCTGACTACATTGGAATACTTTGCCAAATTTGACAAATGAGTATATATTTAGACAATAAATATTACCTACATTAACTATTACAATCAATCTTTACAAGGGGTAGCCATTTCCTTTCTGGTTATAAAAGGAGGTAGGGACCTTGAAGGCTTTTGAGATTCCCATAGGACTACTGGCAGTACTTACGGACCAATCAGAAACACACTGGGAATGGTTACCTATGTGACCTGTATGGCCAGGTAGGATCCAGGTAGGTAACCTACTTCGGTACCCTAAAACAGAGAGGAGGTGGGGCGATACATAGGATCCCATGGCAGGCCTCCTTCTGGATGTGGTACAGTCCAGCTTTTAAATAATGAGTTATGCTAAACCTTAGCAAGTGTAGTTCTTCAAAAAGACTTACGGTAAACAGTGCCCTTTAGCTTAGAGGGTCTGCATATATTTATATATACATATTTTTTTGATAATTGATACCATGGTCACTCCCATAAATGTTGTCCTTGCCTGATAGTGATATAATGTACCTGATCTGTTTGATTATATGAAGCAAGAGATATGAAATCTAGTATTAGTTTGAAAAACAATGTCTACAGGTACACATTTCAAGAACCTTATGTCCACAAACATCCCATCTACTTAATCTATTCTCTATATAATTCCAGACCTAGCCACAATGGTTGTCTACACTTACACCGCAATTTGTCTAACAGAGTCATGTCCTCTTTTGCTTTGAATCTTTCAACATGCACAACAGTGTCTTCACTTCTATTTTAATGCAAACTAATTCTGATCAATAAAAAATGCTGCCAACTATAAAAACATATGTAAATCTATCACATTACAAGAAATAACAGATTGCAAACTTCTGCCACTCATATATTCTTCTTTCCTCTCTGCAGTGTCTCTGTGCTTTTTTTTTTAAATAACAAGCCCTTAGAAAAATAACAATAAGTTTATGAAGTACTTTATGCTACCTAGAACTTTAAATTATACCATATATGGGACCTTTGCTGTGTCCCTTTTACTAAAACAAACATTTTTTAAATAAATAGAATACATCTACTAGTTTTTATCTGGCAGCAAAATTTGTTTACTGTACTTGTATAAAGATGATCTCACACAGAAGGTTACAACTCAAATATTGCTTTTCTAACTGATGCATTCTGCTTTAATAATTCAGCTTGTGACCAGACACATTAAATGCCCTTTGTTTTGTAAACTCCTGACACTGTGGGATCAGAGACAGGGGGATACACCTCAGTTATGAAACTAAGTTTAATTATTACTCAATAATCAGGGCAGTATTTACATATGTGGCACCCCTTGGCACAAAGGACTCTAATTTCATGGCTCCCGTAAGAAAAGATCTGATTGAAGTTGACCCTACTGAAATATCACATCTGTCCTCCAAGAAATGCCATCTTCTCGTAATGTCTATAAAATGATAAGCCCTGAGATCCTGTCCAATATCTCTTTACTAAATATCTATCCCATGCCTCTGTTAACTACATGCAAGCAGGCATTTACTTGAAAGGCTTTCTCTGGGTTCCCCAAAATTATTAAAAAGCCTCCAGGTACCTTAAAACTCCTGCATAGGCAGAATAATGACTCCGATTGGCTAAAACCAATACTATAGAGACCTGGGTATCTCCCCTTTAAAGCCCCTACTATGCCTCCTCAATATCCGCTTACCCTATTATACAGATATTCCCCAGAATTACACCCCAAAATCCACTATGAGCCAGGGTATTCCCCTTAATCCCAATCAATACCTCAATACCAATTGGCCCCCTCCCCCGCATCATTGTGTTGTGGGGTATCCAATAATCCCATGGTGGTCCCTATGGACATATATAGTGCTCATAACCATGGGCTCCCTATGGACCCCCATGGCACCAAAATGTACCCCTATGCCATGGGGTGCCTACAGATCCCCATGGTATACTAAACTATGACCACAGCTGTCCTTATGGACTCCCATGGTGAATAAAATTAACCTGTATAATATAACCATGAGTGTCCTTATGAAACTCCATGGCACCTAACCCTTACCATGGGGTCCCTATGGAGCCCCATGGCACCTTAAGTACTGCTAGAAAGGGAATCCCAGTGGGTACCCGGGCTTATAGATGATAGTGTGTATTGAGTAGCAGGTCAAATGGGTCATAATCCTTCTGCATATTTCTTTTTTTGTTTTTTGATTGCGCGCCTCTGTTTTTGTTTTTTTGTTTATTCAATTGACCTTTGGGGCTTAGTTTCCTTAAGAGGTCTAAAGATGTAGATTCCTTCCTCACTGTGCTTTAGGGAGTCCAACTATATCTCATTGCTCATTGGCAAGATCCAATGAAGGCCAAAATGTATGTCTGGGGTTTTCTGTTTCTCCTGTTTAGGAGAATTGCCTGATATTTCAGGGCTGGATCACTAGTGAGTCCAGATTGATATACTACAGAATTTCTCCCTGTGAGTGACACAAGTGGGATAAAATAGGCTGGTTTCAGAGCAGGTTACTATGTCTATAAAACTAACCTATAAAGGTTAGTTTTTTTTCTTTTCTTTTTATTGAAGACAATAAACAATAAATAGCAACAAAAAGAGTTGAAAATTACAGTTTGCACAGTAGGACTAAGTATACAAGAGTGTTTTAAACACTAAGGGATAGCATCAGGCACGTCACTTTGAAAGCATAAAATAAGGCCATATTAAAGGAAATCTTGCAATCAGTCTGTGGTTTATCCGTTGCCGTCTCACATGTTTACCATTTTTTGTGATAAATGCAGAGAAGAGTTTCCTCCTCAAGTCTTAACTTGAACCTTTCCCGCTACATAAAACCAGAAATAAGAATATGAAAGGAAGAAAGAGAAAAAAATGAAATAATAATAATAAACAAAAATAATAGACAAGAGAAAAAACAAGAACAGAAATTAGAACAGGAGAAAAGAAGGGGAATATAAATGGCAAGTTTACCTTAACACCTGATCAACTTAGGTCTGGGGTCCCATCGGTCCCTCTGTCCCACTCGGAGGAGGTTAGAGAGCAAAGAGTAGTTCACCTAATTGAAATGCTATGCTGGGAGTCAAGCCACTGTGTCCATGTCATCAAGAACTGGGGGTATTAGCAGAACGAAGGGGGCAGGTGGGGGAGTATTTGGAGATGAGACCAGAAATGTATGTGGGTGCGCTATTGTTGAGTGCTTTGAAAGTTAGGGTCATGATTTTAAATTTTATTCTGGAGACTATGGGAAGCCAGTGGAGTGATTGACAGAGGGGTGATGCCGACACTGAACGTTGTGTACAGAAGATGAGTCTAGCAGAGGCATTCATAATGGATTGAAGTGGAGATAGTCGGCTGGTGGGTAGGCCAGCAAGAAGCGAGTTGCAGTAGTCCAGTCGAGAGATGATGAAAGAGTGTATAAGGATTTTAGTTGTGTCTTGTGTAAGAAAGTGGCGAATTCTGGAGATGTTTTTTAGATGGAGAAGACAAGATTTAGTTAGTGATTGTATGTGAGGGATGAAAGACAGAGCGGGATCCAATAGTGTGCTACTATAGTGATGCTACTATAGTGTGTTCATGTTTGTGGGTGCCATTCCATAGTTTTGTTTTGGCGACTACTGAGAATCAGTGTCAGGACCTTCTCCAGACTGCAAAGCAAACCAGAGCAAGGCTGATGTGAGATTTGAACCTGGGACTGCATGCTTATTGCCACTAGTTGTATTCTGCTCTGCCACCAGGGACAGCTGTACACCGGGTGTGTCTACACCCTTTACATTCTATGCTTCCAGGACCTAGCGTTATGATCTAGGTACTGCTAGTTCTGCTAGTATCTCTCATGTTCTGTAGTTTAATGTTCATGGTTTGTACAGCTACCAATGTTGATGGCTTGTTCTCTTGCATGAAGTGTGTCACTTGAAAGACCTAAATCAAAATGATAAAATCCCTGTAAGAATGGAATTAAGTGGTAATAAAAGTATTGTTAAAGAAATGTTGTTGAGAAACAGTCTGTAAGTGGCTAGTACATCTAGTACCAATAGAAACATTGTATGCATGAGCTGTGGGGGAAAAACATTTGCAGAGACTGTTTGGAGGGTTTGAGTAAGTGAAAAAAAAGAGCTTTTAAGCACTTGTTAATAAAATGATGTTTACATATACAAATAAACACTTAGGTATTTTATGTTAATATTATAAACAGGGAAACGTCCATATTCCTTTAAATCTGTGTAGTCATAACCCCTCAGGTTTGCAAGCACTTTGGATAATAATGCTTTACAAATGTGAATTATTGCAGGTATACCACGCTTAAAGCTACCCAATTTAGAGCTGATTCGTTATAGCGCTGTTTTTCCTGCCAGACCCCTTTAACGCTCTGATTTTCTATAGCATTGCCTCACTATAATGCTGTTTTTTGTCTGCCGGGCCATTTTAACGCTCTGATTCGCTATATATAGTTTTATTTTCTCCAACGAAAACAGAATCCAGGATGACCCAGAAACTTCAACATCAATAATTTAAAGTTTATATTTCTGCTAATGTTCATTTTTTTTTGTGTTATGTTTGCTGTTTGTTTGAAGTTCATATAAAACCAAAAAAGTTAAAATTTCAATTGTTTTTTTTATTAAATTCCCCTATCCCTACCTACATCCCCATGTTAAACTGCCCTGTTTAGAGCTGTTTTGCTTAACACTCCTATTGCCTGGAACTGATCTACAGCGTTAAACGAGGTATAGCTGTACAATAAATAATTTTGCCCTCGCCTGATATTTACTACAAGAAAGAAAATGCATACTATGAAAAGAGGAGAGTTATCTCTAGAAATAACAATAGAGCAGAAGCCTTATTACAGAATGTGTAAAGTGTGTCAGTATTTTGACACCACATAAACATGTTCGGTATGAGACTACTGGATTACCTATTGAATAATAGGCGGACACTAAAATCCTTCTTGAGCACATCTGTCATAAAAACAGTGTCTGATTACACTATAGAAACAGGTTGTGAAAGCAAGAACATAGAAGGTTTGAAGGCATATCTAAGTGAGCTGGATTTTGAATGCATCTGATAGAGGAGAATTAGTAGTGTACGCAAACATTTGTTTGCATGAAAACATTAGAAAATAAACACTTAAACACATTGAAGTCAGCAAAATCTCTCCAAACCCAGGCTAAATTAGCATTACATTTAAAATGATTTGTTTTGGCCAATCAGGTTAGCTGAAACATTTGATTTAAACTCTGGGTTCCTATTTGCTCTGCAAAGCAGCCTGGGATATGTAGTGTATTACTGATGTGTTATTTGTATGCTGCTGACATACAGATAGGAAGCTGCAAGGATTTAGCTGATCAAGCACCTACAGGTAAATAGTGGATTTATATTGCTTCCCTGATGCTGCATGCTATTTGGGGGAGGTAAGATGCCTGTGTAGACACCCCCTGGAGGTGTCCACATAATCATTAGAGGGATTTTTAGATATTAATAAAAATAAAATATTTTATGAGATGTGCTGCATACACATAAGCCACTTTTTGACTAAGGAGTGCAGTAATGTATTAATCCATGAAACTTGGAAACGCCTTTAATTCACTCGGGTTCAAGCCTCAAAGAAAAAAGTCGGTGTGCTAAAATGTGCTTTACTCTTGCATGTTTCAATTCACAAATAAATGCAGTAGAAATTATTATGGAATCCCATTACAAATATTCCTAAAGTATAATTTGATGAAATAAATCAAAACACTCAACACATGCAAAATAATACAATAGTTCAAGTTTCTTCTCATCCCAGTCATGATATTGAGACTCAGAACACGGCATATATAGCTATTTGTGTGATAAATTATGTCACAACCTTTACTGACTTGTGGTTGTTTTTAGATCAACATGATCTAAGAAACATAGACAAACCGGGCATTTCTCCTAAAATATTTATTCACTCTGCTGTTGAGATTACACATCTTCTGATCCTTATTATCACACATATAGTTCTCAGCAGCGAGACCTTGCCAATATCCGTTGGTAACGCAACGCTAAAACTGCAGGCTCGCAAAGCAAGGGCCGCGATTGCGGCCAGGCAAGGAGCGGCGAAGGCATGGAGCGCCGCACGACTTAGGCAGGGATCGCTGAAGGTGCTCACTGCGCTGGTGAAAATGAGCGCCGTAGGCACTCATCCCTACGACCCCGCACGACTTACGCATCATACTTACAACCTGCGGAACTACTCATCAACACAAAACTCAAATACACAATTCAAAGTGCGAGACCCGTAGCACTTTTAAAAAATCGCCTATAAAAAAATATGTCTCGTAACACTTAGAAAAGGAAACCGCCACTTCGGAAAAAAAAACACGAGCCGCAAAACATACGAACTTAACAGCCGCACAACGCACAGCGAAAAACATGAAAAACACACAAAATACAAACTAAAATAATAAAAAAAAAACACACATACAGCAAAGGGAGACAGCCAGGACGTCTAAGAATGAGGTTACACACCAATTTAAATAGAATTTAAAGATTTTCACCACTCGCAAATCCCCTAAGTGAGAGAAAAAATAGCCGCCAAAAAAACTAAAACGAGGCTATGCGACCCCTAAGCGCGCAAAACACTGCAAAGCATATACGCCTTTTACACAGACCCGTACGACCTTCTAAATGCACTATTAGGAAGGACGCTAAATTCTCCACACCCGCGTAACACATACACAATCACAGCCATTTTACAACACTAACTGCACTACTACAACATGCGGAACTACACAGCTAAACAAACGGTTTCCCCTCGCGCACGCAGCCTATTTACACTACACACTGCACACATTGCTGACACTTACACCTCAGCTCCACAACAGTGCAAACCTACATTGTATGCTGCAGGAACATCAAAACAGATTGTTAGCTCTTCAGCATATTGCTTCCTGCATATATTAATTACAAATAGGTAAAGTATATTACTTTATAACTTTACAAACTAATTAATTAACATTACAAAATACATACACACCCAAAAAAAAAAACAGAATCACAATAAACGCTAAAGGCGCTCAGCATTTGCCTCACGAGGAGCGCCAACGCTAAATTGTACGTTTAGAATCAAAGTATTATAGTCTTACTTTATGATGTCTTGTGAGGTTCTCTATTGGAAGAAAAAAAACAATATAAAGCTTTGTCATATGAACTTCTTTTGCCAAGATGTTTTCATCTGACAAGGAGGCATCCTTTGAGATTAGAACGCATGGGTGTAGGAACTGGGGGGACGAGGGGGACAAATCGCCCCCAGATTTTAGAATTAAAAAGATTCCACCATCTAGAAAGAAAAGGGTTCTTCACAGTAAGGGTGGTTAAACTGTGGAATGGTGACAGCAGATTTGATAGATAACTTAAAAAAGGGATTGGATATTTTTTTAAATAAAAAGGGCATTCAGGGTTATCCTGGATAATTAGAGAGGGAGTATTGATCCAGGGAGGAATCCGATCGCCAGTATCTGGGGTCATGAAGGTTTTTTTTTCCCTTATGAGGCAATTGGCAAAGTTTTCACTTGGGTGTTTCACTTGCTTCCTCTGGATCAATTAACAACTAATCAGCATATTGTAGATCAGAGGAGAATTAAAAGGTTGAACTTGATGGACTAAAAGTATTTTTTCAACCTCAATTACTATGTAACTATATAACTATGTAATTAATGGATACTGTTGTATCATTTTAAAAGAAGACACACGTAGACAGCTTAAAAGCAAAATAAAACGTATTAGTTGGGAGCAAACAATTTGATGTTTAAAATGGTACAGAAATGCAATGTTTTTATGCAGAGCTTATAAAACATGTATGACATTTCATGCCATTGATTCCCAGCCCTTTCCTCAAAGACCCCCAGGCAGGCCAAGATTTGGTTTAACACTGTGTGAATACAGTTGAGGCAATTATAGGCTTTAAAGCCTGTTGAATATTAATTGCCTCATTTTATATTCACACAGTGTTAAACTTAAATAGTGACGTCTCCTTGAAGAGAGGCCGGTAATCAATGTTCTGTGTTATCATTTAGTTATAACAATGCTGGACTGGTCAAAATAGCAGCGCAATGTTTGCATTTACCAGAACATGTCCCTGGAAACATTCATTAAGGAACCACTCTACTTCAAGAAAAAAGACATCTGTTTGTGAAGTGTGTAACAAACTATCAATATTAGCAGCTGTGTTGGTCATGGACATAAAAACATTTTGGGGGGAAATCAGATTTTTTTTAAACTGTAAAGGAAAGGAATCAATTTAGTATTTTTTTTTCACATAATTTCCTGAGAGCTGGATCATGAGTGTGTATTTTATCTATAAGTTAAAATGGTGGTGGAGGAGGAGGGAACTTGGAGAAGTCAGATGGCTTTGTTAGATAATAGGTTCAAACTGAAATTGACACCACACACCCTTCTCCCTCAAAGGCTCGAAAGCAACCCGTTTGAATCAGGAAATCCAACTACAGCACCCCAGAAATGTAAACACCCCTCACACACACACACTACTTCCTGTATGTATAATGGATCCTTCCATGACTCAGCAGAGCCATCAACACTTTTTTTTTATTCCTATAAAAATAGCACGTTTTGTAAACAGTGGCAATCAATCAACAAGGCCATTTTATGTGCTGCCATTTTAATTTTTAAAACTTGCTGGTAGCAAATGGGAGTGGTAAAGGATTTTGGAGAAATTAAAGGAGCACTGTAGAGCTCCTACAACAGGGGTTCATATGAGTAATAAATAACTGATTTAATAGCAAAAACATGTGTATTTGTTTTTTTTAGCCTTTTTTAAAAGATTTAAATTAAGTATTTAAAACTACAGTAGGTCTGCTTCTTTACAAACCTTTTCAGGAATCCAGGAGGTGGGAGAGGATCTGTCCAGGTGGCTGTCCTGAGTCTTTATCTGTCTTGGAAAACCTAGATTGCGAAGATCCCATAAAACCATTAAAGATAGTGAAGACGTTTTGTTTTCAAGGGTAAATACTAAATTAAGACTGTTGATATATATTCTATAGAATTATAAAAAAAATAAAAAATAAAATCTTTCAAAAGCTTGATAACTCAATTTTCAGTTTTCTTGTCATTAATGTTCTGCATTTGCTCTCCTATTAATTAATTTATATTCCTAATTACATGGTTGGCTTGCCAGCCAGTTACCAGCAATCATAGAAGACATTTTGTAATTTGTTTTTCTCTTTCTCCATCATTGAAAAACCAGCTCACTATAATTGGCTGAACAAATCATGTGATTAGGCAAGCAAAGAAGACGTTGTTGGAAGAGGAGGAAGCAAGGAAGCCGTGTCTTTGAGCTTAGAATTTAACGTACATAGTACTTTCCCTAAAGCACCTTGCTAGATTGAAAACTTGCAAACTTACAATCTAAATGGTTTGGATGTAGTATCGAAGGATGATAGATGTGTTGTGCCTATTAAGGCTGAAGGTTATAAGCTTAAACAGATGCGTTTTAATGTGGTTTTGAGGCAGGAGGATAGTCTAGTGGAACGAGGCAAGGAGTTCAAAAGAATAGGAGCAGCACTACAAAAGTCCTATAGCAGCAGTGAGATGAGGTTATTACAGAGTATGAAAGAAAAAGGTCATTAGCAGAACAAAGAGGATATAGGTAGCCAGTGGAGTGACTGACCAGAGTGGGGACAGACGGGTGATAGGGAGGCCAGCAAGGAGAGAGTTGCAGTTGTCGAGGCAAGAAATAATGAGAGAATGGATTAGAATTTTAATTGTGTCTTGTGTAAAGTAGTGACTTAGGGGGACTCTTTATTCTGCTTTTTTGCTGTTACGGCAGTGGCCTTCTTTGCAAGGGACCTGTATAATCTTATTAGCATAGGGTTTGGGTGTCAAAGTGTAAGAGAGTAACTCATAATATATTGGCAGTGTAAAAAGCAATGGAGATTTATGCCTTGCTTTTCGGCTTTTTCGTGGAGTTCACTTGTAGCAGTGATCCGTAGCAGTTTTCTTGCTTTGTTTTAGGGATGGGGATTAACATAGCTAGGTAGGAATTACTGTGCTGCTACGGCACTAATAATTGATTTTTCAGGGATTTGTATAGGGCCCTTATTTTGGAGATGTTTTTAGATGAAAGAGACCAGATTTTGTTAGTGATTGGAAATGAGGAATATAAGAGAGGGTAGCGTCCAGGACATCCCCAAGACAGCAGACCTGTGAGGTAGGAGTGATGGCATTGCCAACAGTGAGAGATATTATAGAAGTAGACGCTGTGATAGATGGTGGGAAAGTAGGAGCTTAGTCTTTGCCATGTTGAGTTTGAGTTGAAGGGCAGGCATCCAGGGGGATATACTAAAGAGGTAGTTGACGACACGTGCTTGAAGATAGGGGATAGATCTAGTGCTGAGAGATAGATTTGAGTGTTGTCTGTATAGAGATAAGACTGAAATCCAAATGATTTTATTAGGGTACCAAGTGAAGATGTATAGATAAGTAAAGTAAGATATTCAAGATTGTATAGGTGTTTTTTTTTTCCATTATATACATACACCTCTATTTTTAAAGGGACACTTGCAAATAATATGTTTACATAAATAATAATAATAAAAATGTTAATTAATTAATTGACCTCATCCACATTGTCATAAAAAGTTTACACTTCACTTACCTCTAGGAAGGTCCTATGACTTTACACTTCCAGTACAATGATGTTGCATACACACAGCATGTTACTGTCTGCTTACTAGCATCATTACACTTGTAGTGTGAAGCCTTTCCCCCATGTAAGTGACTTTCACATACAGCTGTGGAACATGGCAACAAGCATGAGAAATAACAGGAAAGTAGGGGCAGTTGTAGAAGCTGAGAATCTACTACTCTGGATGCTCCTTAACATTTGTATAAAACAAAGAATTACCAAAAATATCTCTTTAAAAAATACATTTAGATGACTGTAAAATAACAAATCCTTTCCTGTGTCCTTTTAATTAAAAAAGAACATATCTGTGCATTTTGTATTTTAGATGGCATTATGCATTACTTTTTTTTATAATTAAGTTGCAAGTGTACACATGTATTAGCTGACTTAGAGCAAATAGAAAATATTCCAGAGTTCATATGACTTTATTCTTGTGGCTACCTGTGTGAGAATAAAGTAATTGAAAGCTCTAACACAACACACAGCTGCCTCTGTACACATGAACAAAATGTTCCACAAACTTATAGATCCGTTCCTTAGATAAACTGAACAGCAATTCATCATATAAATTGGCATCCTGGCCTACCTGGCTGAATTAAAACAAAGCATTTCTTGACAGTAACATTTTTTACCATTTTAAGATATGGTAAAAGCATACAGCCACATTAATTTATCCTATTCATTATCAGATTGCTAAGGGTCACATATAAATATATATATAGTGTTATGAGGGCTAGTGGGGGTAAAAATATATTAAAATGCAGAGATTTGTTTCTTACATTTTTGTTAAAAACATTATTTATTTTCAGCTTAAAGGAACACTGTAGCTTATTAAAATTGTTTTACTTTTTAAGATATATGTAATATTATACCCATTAATTATTCCATTCTAGATTTTGTGTGCAAAGTAGTAGTTTTGCTAATGCACTCACCTTTTTTATGTCTTGCTTTGATTACTACAAGTCACTACTAATTAGCCTTCCCATCATATGACTATCTCATCTCCATCTATATTAAATGCTTCTCACCAGACTGTAGAAAGTATGTTATGGTGGGTTTTGTTGTACAGCTGTTCAGTCATGTTCGACTCTCTGCGACCCTATGGACTGCCACAAGCCGGTCACATCTGTTATCCACTGACCTTCTGAGCTCAAGCTCATGTTCATTGATTCAATAATGTCATCTATCCATCTCTGCCTCTGCCATCCCCTTCTTCGCTTGCCTTCAATCTTTCCCAGCATCAGAGTCTTCTTTAGGGAATCATGTCTTCTAATGATATGGCCCAAATAGTTTAGCTTTAGTCTCATGATTAAACCTTCTAGTGAACAGTTTGGCTTGATTTCCTGTATATTGATTGATATGAACTTCTTGCAGTCCAAGAGGCTCTGAGCTGTTTTTTCCAGCACCACAATTCATAGGCATCAATTTTACTGCACCCAGCCTACTTTATGGTCCAGCTCACACATCCATATGTTGCTACTGGGAATACCATAGTACTAACTATGCAAACCTTGGCTGATAGGGTAATATCTTGCTTGTTTAGACTAGTCGTAGCTTTCCTCCTCAGAAGTAAATGTCTTTTAATTTCATGGCTGCAATCACCATCTGTAGAGATCTTGGGACACAGGAAAATAAAATATGTCACTGCTTCCATTTGTTCCCCATTTATTTTGCTAGAAACTGAAATTGCTGATTGTCATGATCTCGGTCTTCTTAAAGCAGAGCATTAGGCCAATTTTTGTATTCTCTTGTTTCACCCTTATCAACAGGCCATTTAGTTCCCCCTCACTTTCAGCCACCAGAGTAGTACCATCCCAAGATTTGAGGTTGTTACAATTTCCCTTTTTTGACAATTTGATCTCTTGTGCCTTTGCCACTGCCGTTAATTCCTGCATACTTCCTAGGGCAAATCTCACATCACTCTCCAAGATGTCTGGCTCTAGCTCATTGGACAATCTATTGAGGTTATCAATGCTGTTAAGGCCCTTCCTGTATAGATCTTCTGTGTTTCCTGCCACATCTTCTTTATCTGATCTGCCTCTGTTAAGTCCTTACATTTTTATATTTTATTACACCCATTTTGGAATGAAAGGGTTCTTTGAGAACCCTAATTTTCTTGGAGATATCTTGACTTTCTCATTCTGTTATGTTCTTCTGTTTCTTTACATCACTCATTACAGAATGTCTCCTTGTCTCTTCTTGCTGTCCTCTGCATTCAGTTATTATTTGTTTCCCATACTCCACTACCTTTCACTTCTCTTCTTTTTTGGGCTACTTTCAAAGCCTCATCAGACAGCCAGTTTGCCTTCTTAGTTTACTTTCTTTTGGGAATATTCTTTGTTGCTGTTTTATGGACAATGTCACAAACTTCTGTACATAGTTCGTCAGGAATTCTTGCTACAATGTCTAGCTCCTTAAACTATTCTTTACCTCCACTGCATATTCATTTGTGATATTATTTATTTTGTATCTGCTCAGTCGGATGATTTTGTCTCTTTTCCTCAGATTAATTCTGAACTTTGCAATAAGAAGCTCATGATCTTAGCCACAGTCAGCTCCAGGTCTTGTTTTGCTGACGCTATAGAGCTACTCCATCTTTGGCTACATATTTTATAATGAATCTGATTTCTATATTCTCCATGTTTAAAGTAATATCTGAGGCTTTGGGAAGAAAGTGTTTACTATGGCTCGAGAAATACCTTGACCGAATTCTGCAAATCTCGGGCATGCTTCATTTAAACTTATTTTCTCTAGAAAAAAAGGTGTCTAAGAGGGATATGATTATCCTATATAAATACATCCAGGATCAGTATAAAAATTTGGAGCTTTTTGTGCCAAGAGGCTTTCAACTGACAAGAGGACATCCTTTGAGGTTAGAACTAAAAAGATGCCACCATAAAGAAAGAAAAGGTTTCTTCACAGTAAGGGTGGTTAATCTGTGGAATTCTCTACTGAGGGAGGTGTTGACAGCGGATTCAATAGATAACTTTAAAAAGGGATTGGATTTATTTTTAATTAAACAGAGCATTCAGGGTTATCCTGGTTAATTAGAGAGGGAGTATTGATCCAGGGAGAAATTCAATCACCAGTATCTGGGGTCAGGAAGGAATTCATTTTTTTCCCTTTTGAGACAATTGACAAAGTTTCACTGTTTTTTTTTTTTTTGTTTGCCTTCCTCTGGATGAATTAACAATTAATCCGCATATTGCAGATCAGAGGAGATCTTAAAAGGTTTAACTTGATGGACTAAAAGTCTTTTTTCAAACTCAATTACAATTACTATGTACTCCAAGCCCAAACTTGCCTGCTAATCCAAGAATATTTTGTTCCCTACTATAGCATTTCAATCTCCAATGATTAAAGTAACATCTTTTCTTGGTATTGTATCCATGGTTGGAGCGTAGACTTGTATCACTGTGATGTTAAATGGCTTGCCTTTGTTGTAGAAAAATAATCTCATACTCACCCTACTCACATGGGTCAGATGTAGTTAACTATTTCATACCTAATATCTTGCAATGGAAATTTACTGGTTCACAGCCTATATCCCAGTCAAATATTACACAACTGGAAAGAGTGCTAATCAGATAAAATAGTTGTCAAACTGTGATTCACGTTTGCGAGCCCGCAAAGGTTTTTTGTAGGGCCTCAACTGTGAGCCTCACGAAGCGAGCCGCTGAGGCATAGAAGCGAGTTGAGCAGTTGAGGCGGGACTTAGACTGAAAGCAGTTGAGGAACGTGGGACTTAGAAAAAAAATTCCGACCTCAGAATCTCAGGGCAAAAAAACTGTGTAAATCAAAAAATACATTAAACAAGACAAAAAAAAAAAAAAGAAAAGAAAAAAAGACTTACACAGAGAACTCCAGGATGCCTGGGAGTGAGGTTGCTGGCGAATTTAAGCCACAATTTGCCGAGTTTCAGGACTCGAAAATCAGCTAAGCGAGAAAAAATATGGCGGACAAAAAAAGATAAATGAGGCTAAAGGAGCCCGATGCACGCAAATCACCGCCAGGTACGTATGAGTTAGCCAGGAATAGCCTCGCAACGAGGGGAGAGGCTCACAATGAGGGCTGAAGGTCCTCAGAGGAGCAAAAGCCTGACATTGTGTGGCAAACAGCACTCACATGGTTTCAAATGTTAGTGTCCTATCATATTTCACGGGCAAGTCGCTAGTTGTATATATATACTGTGTATATATATATATATATATATATATATATATATATATATCCACTAAAAATGTAAGGATATTTGTATTATTTCTTCAACACCTTGGATTTGAATTGAAATTATTTTGCCATTTTTTGGATTGTAGCCTTCACTGTTTTGGCCTCCCTTTGATTATGAGGACGACTTCCTTTCTTCTACAGGATTCTTGGTGATTGTCTGATATGAAATACCATATTACAGTCTGTAACGATCTGCTATTCTTATGGGGCTTGGGAAAGCTTAGTGGAGTCGACCGTACCCTGCTGTATCATTTGAGTTCGTTTGGAATCCCCTCTGTAAGTCAGCAGGACCTTAGCCAGGCACTCACCGGTAACCTCTGCCTTTTTTCAGCAGCAAGAATACAGCTAGAAAATAACTCAAAGAAGCACACTATAGACTATGTATTTCCAGTTGCAAATGAGACTTTATTTACACTTCAAACACATTTTCCCCAAAAAGCCAAAATTAAAATAAAAAATATGGCCCTCTTTCCACCATTACTACAGTTCCCTACCCCCTCATCGGCAAGACAGGTGATGTCTTATTGCTAATACTTGTTTGATCTTTCCATCTGTTATTTGCTGCCCCTGCCCCAGATTACAGGATATAGCCCCTTATCTCAGTTTTACGACCTTCATTGAAAACTAAACATTCTAGGAGAGATCCTGGTGACAATAGTTCTTGTTTCATCTGGGGGCCATATCCATTGAATATAACTTAACCATTTGTCTCCTATGTGACTGCCTTAACTTTATATTATATAAGCAAGATGCCATGACAGTCACTGTAAGCCCGAAAGAGTCCAGCAAATAGTTCAAAATCCAGGACTACCGTGACACAGTACATTTGATTTCATCAATTCACCGGGTATCAATGTTTTATCTTGTCATATCATCTTTGACCACATCCAGTTTGCCTTGGTTTTTAGTTCTAACATTCCGGGTTCCTTTACTGAATTGTTCTTAGCAGCAGTGGTCTTTCCTTTTCCCTCTAGATATAACTGCTGCAATGTGTCCTCTCAACTTTAGCCCAACCACTTTATTAGATCTGGTGCTACTTATACAGGCCCCTTCCTCCTTAGCATTACTGAGAAGAGCAGGTGGTTATGGCTGGTAGATAGGTAATTGAAATATCATCTATTGTATAAGCAGGAATGAAAGAAAATACTATTCTAAGTTCACTTACATGTCTCGAGCAGGTCAGGATACCTGGTATTCCCACATAACTTCTTAGAAAACAGTATTTTCACTGATGGTAATTATTCTGGGTATTGACATGCAAATGAGGCAATTTTTCTGCCTCTAGACCCACTTAACATGGGAATCAATTTAGAACTATTGGCCCAGCTCTTAAGCAGGTTTTAGAACCTGGATTAGGTGTAACCTAAGAAAACACAGAGGGTTCCCTGGTGGTCCAATAGTTAGGATTCAGGGCTTTTGACACTGTGATCTGGGTTCAGTTCCAGTCAGGGAACCAAGAGGTCACTCCATGCAGGATTGGGCCTGGTTGGTACTTTGGTGGGAGAACACCCAGGAATACCATGAGCTGTATGCTGTGGCCCACTGGAGAAGGAACTGGCAACCTACTCCAGTATCTCTGCTATGAAAAGCAAGTGGATCAGTATGACCATGGACATAAAGATGTGCATGGTGTGCTATGATCCATGAGGTCACAGACAGTCAGAAGCGACTGAACTACACCAAAAAAAAGAGTATTTATAATTTAACAGTACTCTTAATTTAAAAGGCCAGTTAAAGTACTTAACCTGATAAACCTTTTTTTTTAAAACAGGAGCAAAACTTTAGCCAGAAAATATAATTTAACATTTGCAGTTTACTCTCATTGTCCTAGGCAATGCTGAAAATAAAACTAATATTATCAAGTAATATAAAATTAATTAGTCAGCGTGGGTAACTTGGAGCATGCTCACTCTGGAGATGCACGGTGTCATGGGATTGCAACTATAGTCCCCGTCTGCTATAGAGCATGCTCCAAGTTACTCACCCTCCCTACCTAATGTTATCTCAGTTGAGTGTTTATTTGATCTTCAGCAGTGTTAAGGACAACAAGAGACAGGGGAGGTGTACAGCAGCAGCAGCCAATAATGATGTAAACTATGTTTTAAAATTGTATTTTCTCGCTAAAGTTTTGATTTTCTGTTGTTTGCCTATGCATTTTTAATGTTAATTAATGATGAACTAAAAATAGATTTAACATGAAAAGCGCTTACACTGGTCCTTTAAATGCTTCTGCTAGACGTATCCATCTCATTAGCTGTTTCATTCTGCTGACTTTCTATAGGTTCCAGGACTCATTTAAAAATCTAAACCTTCACTTACAGAGCTCTAAACGCACCTGCCTACACCCTACAACTGCTCTCCAAATACTTCCCTAACTGGTGGCTCCTCGTTGCTCCTGATTTACTCTTCTCTTCACTTATCACTTCCTCCTCTCACTTCCATGTAAAATGATATTCTTGCTCTGTCCCTCCCCCTTTGGAATTCTTTACTTTACTCTCTATGACTATCCTCTATGCTTTACAGCTTCAAACACTAGGCTTACCACACTACTCTCTAACCTCCACTAAACAATCTCTCCAATAAGACACAGTGAACCAGGGGTGTAGGAGCCAGAATAATTCTAAGGGGATACAGCTTATTGTACACAGGTCTTAAATAGCTTATTTAAAAATACATACAAACATAGAAAATTCTTGGGGGGATTTGTCCCCCCCCCCCCCCCCCAATTCCTACACCCATGCAGTGAACACCCTGTTATCATGTATTTTTCTATCTGACCAGACTAAAAATTAGCAGTTCTATCCCTCATGTCTCTCTAAATTCTTTGCACCTAATAAACATCAAATCACAGTGATCTGGATAAATATAGTAACAGTTTTACCTAAAAGTAATATACATTGAACCCTAGGTGTATTCCATATAGGAAATACTGAAGATTGATTTTTTCAAGAACAATGTGGACTGGCCATTAGATTTTAAGCTTTTGCCAACGTAGAGCCCTAGGTTCCTTCAGAACCAGGCACAGGGCAGTTTATTCTTATATATTCACTGTAACTGCTTTAAAGAATTTTCATATTCAATTGTGGTTTTGGGAGATCCGGTAGCCTGTAAGTGAGGTTGCAAGCTAATTTGCTATTCAATTAGTGTCTTTTTGCGGGCTCTGAATGGCTTCCGAGCTACTGCCTTGAAAAAAGTAGCGATGGTTAAACTCGTAACTTACAGCCTCCAGAAGCCTTTGATCTTTCACTATCGCTAGGTTAAAATCGCAAATCGATATTCAATTGCTCAATTTCCCCAAGCCCGCAAATGTTTTCACACCCGTAAATGGCAAATGAAGGAGAAATTCCAACAAGTGCTAGAGAAGACACGCAATGGGGTTAAACACCTATTCGTAGCACTGTAAATGCATATAACAAATCACTACTGCACTTTTTAATAAAACGGGGTAAAGCGATGACAGACATTTGAATTAATTGCACAACAGTCTCAAGCTCGCAAATTGGCAGTATATAACATTTATTTTTATGTTTGTGGGGTTAAATCGATCTCGGGTATCAATGAGTTAATACATATCAGGCCACCCACATGGACTAGAACAGTATTGGCATTCATTTTCATAATACTTTATTTTGGTTTTACAAGTCTGATCGCATATCGGACCCCCGAACCTAATTGATTGACATGCAACCTCCATGTTTTACTGTCGTAATAATGTCGGTCTCATTTTCTATTGGCTGATTCTAAATGGGAGGTTACGGGCGTGCTGAATTGATCATGTTCCTGCCCTGAACTGCTGCGAACCAGTGCATGGTTTACAGTTTTGGCTTTGGGCCCTTAACTTTCGGGCTTGAGCAATTGAATAGCGACGTAATCAGAGACGAACAGCTCCAAATTGAATATGGCCCAATGTTTCCAATTTTAAATGAGCATTAGAATAAAGCAATTTTTGTTTATATAATTTACATTATAAGTTGTAAAACATTATGTTCTGTCTCTTAAAAAGAACTACAAATTTACTTTGCTTAAAATATTATGTACTTAATTTGAAAAATATTTACTTAGTCTTTGTAGTTGAGAATTAACACTGAATACTCTTCTCAATTTATTTTTATTTTCTCTGTGGAGTTGGAGGGAATTTGTTATTTACTTGTTTTATTTATTTATCCATATTTTTACAGAGCTTTTATCCAAAGTACTTTGAAAGTGTGATGGGCATATGACAGCATAGGTGAAGGACATATGACAATACATATTTAAGGAGTTGATGCCCTGACCATGAGAGTATGGTTTAGAATACATAGTGCTGTATGCAAAATACTCTACAGTACAAAACTGAAGGGCCTACATTGACAATGCACATGAGCATATTTACGATAAAAGACTAAAGGAAATAATTGGATGAGTACAAAGGGAACAAATGTGAAGGTACAGATGCTGGGACAAAATCACATATAATAGTTGTTGTCATTGCGAGTTTGTTGGTAACGCTCTGGAATGTTTCGGCTTGCACATGCGCAATGCGCACTGAAGGAGCAGACCGTAGGCGCTCATCGCGAGGCCCTTCATAGCTCTAATTTACTCTGAGGACGCTCCACCGATGGTGGATGGAAAGAGATTGAAGGTGACAATAGCGATGCACACGATCAGCGACAAAGGACGTAGCACTTTGCACGTGAGGCAAAAAACACAAGACATAGCATGCAAGGCACGCAACACTTAGAAAAAAATTACAAATGTAACGGCCGAGATTTGCTGAAGCGTGTAACTCGAAAGACCAACAAAATAAGAAAATTAATGTAAAAAATAAATTAAAAACCTCACACATAGCTCAGGGGGACACCCAGGGGGTCTGTGAATAAGGTCGCAAGCTAATTTGATCCCAAATTTTTCATTTTTCAGATATCGAAAATTGACTAAACGATGAATAAAATGGCGGACGATCCTCATGAAGCACGCAAGACTTGGAAAATAAAAACCAATGTTGCTCAATGCGAGCCACGCAAGATTTAAAAAGGGACAGAGAGCAGAAAGACACAGGGGAGGGAGAGGGGGTAGACAGTGGAAAGAGACCCAGGGGTGAGAGAGGGGGGAAAAGACACGCAGAGGAGGGTAATAAGGAAAACAAAACACAGGACAGGGAGAGGGGGAGAGGGGGAAACAGACACAGGGGTCAGACAGTGGGGAGAGGCTTGCAATGAGAGCTGAAGGTGCTCATTGTGAAACCTGCGAAGAGCGCCAAAGGTGCTCATCGCAGGGCTTGACACGTGAAAGTGGCGGCTTGGCCGAGGCCTGCAATGGACGTCGAAGTGGGACTCACGATGAGCGATGAAGGTGATTATTGCAAGGCATGAAAGTGGCCGGTTGCTCGAGGCCTGCAATGAGCGGAGGAGCTCATCGCGAGTCCCGTAAAGTAGATGGTGGTAGAGGCTTGCAATGAACGCCGAAAGCGGGACTCGCGATGAGCGCCAAAGGTGCTCATTGAGAGGCATAAAAGTGGTGGGTTGATCAAGGCCTGCAATGAGCTACGAAGTTGCTCACTTCGGGGCTCACAATCACGAGGCCTGCAACTTACAGGACTGGGAGCCTAGCATTCTGTGGCAAACAGCATTGCCAGCCTTCAAATTTTCTTGCCGTCATTTTTGACGGGCAAGTGGCTAGTGATAAATAAGCTTTGTATACCTGGGAGGTCAATACTAGGGGAGGAAATAAGAGAGATAAAGAGCCTTCCTTTTGCAGGGAATGTACCATTTATATCACTCAGTTTATCATAAGCATTTGTTTTTCCTTGATCTCCAGTGCATTGAACTAGCACATGCAAAACATAGCATCAAGATCTTGTCTAAGCAAAATCTTGGGTCACACCATGTAGGACTGGCTCCCGGTCAGACTTGCTCTCACCCCTTAATGGCATCATAAGGAGATGGAGGCAAGCAGCTGAACTGGTGGTTTATTAGTTGATGTTTGAAAGTAAATGCAATATCAAATATGGCTTTTCTGATTTCAATGTCTAATTCCCAAACCTAAGTATTCTTTAACAAACCTTTTTATGCTTGTGTGAAGTGTTTCCAAAAGTAAAGCGGTCCTGTAAATAATTGATAAACAAATAATAAAAAAATAAAGTCCCCATTTGGGAATTTCATATTGTTAATACAAGATAGACACATACGTGTCTTTAATTCCATTGCTAAGATCTGTAACAATATGTCCTAAACTGAATCTGTCAAGACAATAAACAGATTATGGATTGTGTAAATCATTATGGAATTAGAAGAAGTTGCAAAATACAAATAGCTGGATAATCAATTGTTAATTTTGTTTCTGATTGACAGATAATTCATTACAAGCTGCCTCATTGTCAATTGTGGTCACTTTTTTATTCAAATATAAAACTTTCAAACTCCAAGATATGTATATTCTTCTGAGGCACAGTTCTTATCAAGTGAAACACATCATTAGTATAGAGTGCATTTGAAAGCTAGAGGTACAGTTCATATATCTCATGCCATACTTTTAGTTTGCATATATTAAATGAACACTGTAAGAAATTCCTTAGATGTTTACAAAAGATGTAAGAACTATGTGAGCATGAGCAAAAAAACATTGCAGGCAAAATCTTAATTTTTCGTGATTCTGCTTATGTTTAGAAGGCTCAGTCTCGTCTGGCTTCAACACTTTCTAATAACTTGGTGCTTGAGGGCATGACTTATGTACCACGGAGTGCAGGGGAGGGTTTGGGAGGATCGAGGCGGGAAGAGTATTGGTTACATCTTTGAAATGTTTAGTATTTTGACACTTCCCCTGTACATGCTCAGAAGGCAGTTTGTAAGATTAACTTCAAGTCATGATTATGCAGAAATGTAAAGGCATCAACTTTTATTTTTCTAATTAATAAAATTGATTTATGACATATGCTTAATTTTACTCTTAGTTTTTATATATTTTTTGTCATATTTATGCTTTCATCATGCATTGACTTTTACACAAATAATTATTGTATATACAGAGCCAGAACTAGTTTTAATAAGCTTTACTGCAATAATACTAACTGCATTGTGCCATTATATGCATGTGCACTTATGTAGGAGCTTTATAAAAAAAAAAAAAAAAAGGAATGTACGTTGTACTACCAGTTTTTCTCCACAGTAAATAATTTCTGAAATAGTTAGAATTGATTTTGCAACTCCTGCATGCTAATGTGCAGCTCATTGTGGTAATGTGCTGGTCAGAGTCCTCGATAAGAGTGGGAGAGGTGTCTATCTGCCATATAACAATGAGAGTCTTTATTTTGGCCACTACATTCTAATTAGTGCATCAAAGCAGATTATCCATTCCCTGCATCAATTACTGCTGCTGGTGTGTTTTTCTCTCTCTTTCTCTGTCTCACACACACTCACTCTCTCTGGTGACAGCTCTGTCTGTGCTGATCTCTGGTGAGGGGTGGGGCCGGCAGAACAGCGGAGAGAAGGAAGCAGCCAGGCTGGGCCCCATCCCAGCAGTAATTTTACGACTGACATCAGTGCTCTCCTATTATTTGAGGAAGACACAGCAGCTGAGTAATGGGTTAAAATTGGTCCCCAAATTCTCCATGCTAATTAGACAAATCAATTGATCTATATATAAACAGTCTTTGCAAATTCAGTTTTTCTCTAAAAATGTGCAATGTTCCTAGCTTACACAGCTGATAATGTTGTAAACTTCACATACAACTGAAGTTTTCCTCGCAGTATAAAAGTGCTATAAAAGAAAGCAGTTACAGTAACTTGCACTATTCTGAGACCCAGAGTAAGAAACATGTCACAATGATTTCACATAACACTGCATCACTCTCCAGTATGAAACCTTAGCAGAATTTATCAAACCCCAGGGACTGTATTTTATTACCTGAGAACAGTTTATCGATCTTTTTTTCCTCCAAAATATCCAATAACTTCAAAATTACAATTCTGAAGAAAAACAAACCAAACAGAATATTTCACTTGTGGGAATAAAGGTTAAATGGTTAAGACACCGGAAAAGAAAATACACCTAACTTGGCTTAATGCTACAATCTGACCCTTAGGCATGCATTTCATTGGCTGGAGATTGTATTGAAGTGGTTTTCATTGGTACAAATGTTTTCTGTGAGGCAGCTGATGAATTATTGTATGGCCTATTTTCTAAGCAGAAAAAGTTATTGAGACCAAATTAATGATCTTATATGGGTGGAGAAAAACAGTTCAATTGGAGGCTAATACTCTAATCTTAGTTTAGTATAGAATAAATGCACAGTACACATATCTTGAAATCCGGTCATGTTCTTCCTCTTTGATCCTACACATCCTTTTGGATGGTAACAAGAGGTCCGCCTGTTAGTAGCAAGGTAACAACAGAAACATAGGTTTTTGTTGTTACTAAAGTAGGCTTGTTCTACAGGCATAGTAACCTACTCAGAGAGCAGCCTCTTTTAACTCACTTGTGACCTTCACAGGGAGAAATATCCTGTAGTATATCAGTCTAGACTCACTCAAAAGAGAGAATTAGCCCTGAAATTCCAGGCAGTTCTACTCTGAGCAGGAGAAACAGCAAACTCCAGGCGTAGGTTTCAGCCTTAGTTTCGCTTCAACAGTAGGCTGTAACTGAACTCCCTAAGACCCAGTGAGCAAGGAGTCCATGGGCCCCATTAAATTGCTATGATTTCAGAAATCGTAGTCCTTAAAGGAGCCTGCAAAAGTTACTGCTATTAAATTGGCCTCTTTTAGCTACAATCTGCGGGTTACAGGAGGAAAAACCCTGAACTCCGCCCCAGCTAAGCCTTTGATCCGTCAAGCCCGTAAATGTTACTATCCCAAATCGCTATTAAATTGCAACAATTTAAACCCGTAAATGGCGAATGGAGCCAAAAATCGTACGGGTACTAAAGAGGACCCGCAAGGGGGTTAAACTCTTGTCTGTAGCACTGTAAAAGCAAATATAAACACACTACTGCATTTTAAATTAAAGGGAAAGTGATGTAAGGTATTAAAAGTAATAACAAAACATTCTCAAGCGGGCAAATCTGCAATAAAAAATAATTTCATTTATCGCCACAGCAATCAATGTGTTATAATATAATAGAACTTGCATGGACTAGAATATTATATTTATTGATTTTTTCATATTGCTTTATTTTTGGAATGCGGGTCCGATCGTAACTCGTACTTCAAGTGATTGAAATCTAACCTCCATGTTTTAGTGACGTAATGATGACAATCTCTTTTACTACGGGTTTGAAAAATTGATCGTGTTCACGCCCGGAAATGCCTTCTTAGTTGTTGTCCATTCTCCGCACCAGTTTGTTATTTCTACTGCTTTATAAAAAACAATCCCTAAATATCTAATGGAGACAACAATATCTTGAGAGAGAACAAAACCATTATAAGAAAAAAATCCAAATTATGACTCCATCACCTTCTCCAGGTCGTTATAAATATTTTAATTTATTGATTGTGTCTACAGTTAGTATTTTTTCTATAAATAGTTATATATTATTTAAAAAAAATAGCATGTTTATCTAAATTTTTAGAACTGAAATAGGTTTAAAGAAAAGTCACCATAAATTCAGCAAGACCAGGTTCTTATAGTGTAACCAGTGAGCTTTTATTACGTCAAAGAAAGAGAACCCTTAATTTCATTAATTAACATCTGGAGAGTAGAGATGTCCCGAATAGTTCGCCGGTGGACTGTTCCCGGCGAACATAGCATGTTCGTGTTCACGGAGAACTGCGAACATATGCGATATTCGACCCGCCCCCTATACATTATCATTGAGCAAACTTTGACCCTGCATGTCACAGTCAGCAGACACATTCCAGCCAATCAGCAGCATACACTCCCTTCCAGAGCCTTCTAACTCATAGACAGCAGCCATTTTGGAATCATAACTAACTTGCAGTCTTACTGAGAGGAGGCTGAGTGTAGGTGATACTGCATCAATAGGGAAAACCATAGCTAGGCTACTGTACACAGTGTGCAATACAGTCCTGAAGGACTATTTTGATCTCTGCTGCAAAAACACCCCTGTGTCTCTTCCCCCCCTTATCATCATCCTCCCCTCACCTTAGCACCCAACCCTAACACCCCTCACACTTATCCCTAACACCCCTCACCCTAACACCTATCCCTAACACCCCTCACCCTAACCCTAACACCCATCACACTTATCCCTAACACCTAACCCTAACACCTAACCCTAATACCCCTCACACGTATCCCTAACACCCCTCACCCTAACACCTATCCCTAACACCCCTCACCCTAACCCTAACACCCCTCACACTTATCACTAACACCCCTCACCCTAACCCTAACACCCCTCACACTTATCTCTAACACCCCTCACCCTAACACCTATCCCTAACACCCCTCACCCTAACCCTAACACCCCTCACACTTATCCCTAACACCCCTCACCCTAACCCTAACACCCCTCACACTTATCCCTAACACCCATTACCCTAACCCTAACACCCCTCACACTTATCCCTAACACCCCTCACCCTAACCCTAACACCCCTCACCCTAACCCTAACACCCCTAACACCTATCTCTAACACCCCTGACCCTAACCCTAACACCCCTCACACTTATCCCTAACACCCTTCACCCTAACCCTAACACCCCTCACACTTATCCCTAATACCCATTACCCTAACCCTAACACCCCTCAAACTTATCCCTAACACCCCTCACCCTAACCCTAACACCCCTCACACTTATCCCTAACACCCCTTACCCTAACCCTAACACCCCTCACACTTATCCCTAATTCCCCTCACCCTAACACCTATCCCTAACACCCCTCACCCTAACCCTAACACCCCTCACACTTATCCCTAATACCCCTTACCCTAACCCTAACACCCCTCACACTTATCCCTAACACCCCTCACCCTAACCCTAACACCCTCACCCTAACCCTAACACCCCTAACACCTATCTCTAACACCCCTGACCCTAACCCTAACACCCCTCACACTTATCCCTAACACCCCTCACCCTAACCCTAACACCCCTCACACTTATCCCTAACACCCATTACCCTAACCCTAACACCCCTCAAACTTATCCCTAACACCCCTCACCCTAACCCTAACACCCCTCACACTTATCCCTAACACCCCTTACCCTAACACCCCTCACACTTATCCCTAACCCCTAACACCTAACCCTAACACCCCTCACACTTATCCTTAACATCCTTCACCCTAACACCTATCGCTAACACCCCTCACCCTAACCCTAACACCCCTCACACTTATCCCTAACACCCCTCACCCTAACCCTAACACCCCTCACACTTATCCCTAACAACCCTTACCCTAACCTTAACACCCCTCACACTTATCCCTAACACCCCTCACCCTAACACCTATCCCTAACACCCCTCACCCTAACCCTAACATCCCTAACACTTATCCCTAAAACCCCTCACACTAACCCTAATACCCCTCACACTTATCCCTGTGTCTCTCCCCCCCCATATCATCAAGGGAGGGGGGAGGATGATGAGGGAGGGGGGGAAGAGACACAGGGGAGGATGAGCAGTTCCTGCTCATCTGCCCATAGTCAGGTGCCTGTAAAGGACATGTTTGAGTGTAATAAGCTAATGTCACAAAGTGCCCCAAATTTGAAGTGATAAGACCAACCAAGCATCTTTTTCCATCTCCCGGTCCCAAAAATCCAGGCCTTATACACGTGCCCTGATAGGTGACGTAACAAGTATTAAACTGATAAGAGTAGTACTTACAAACACGCCACTCCTATCTGGTGGCACCTTTGATTGCACGTGCCGTGCCCCAAAATTGAAGTGATACGACCAACAAAGCATCTTTTTCCATCTCCTGGTTCTAAAAATCCAGGCCTTATACACGCCCCCTGATAGGTGACGTAACAAGTATTAAACTGATAAGAGTAGTACTTACAAACACGCCACTCCTATCTGGTGGCACCTTTGATTGCACGTGCCGTGCCCCAAAATTGAAGTGATACGACCAACAAAGCATCTTTTTCCATCTCCTGGTTCTAAAAATCCAGGCCTTATACACGCCCCCTGATATGTGCTGTAACAGGTATTAAACTGATAAGAGTAGTACTACTTAACACACCTTATAATAATGCAGAGAGAGGCAACGCAGTGAGAGGAGTCTGAAGAAGAGGAGTCAGAGGAGGAAGGTGGCTTTGAGGAGGTGGAAGACCAAACACAGCAGGCGTCCTAGGGGGCTTGTTGTCACCTTTCGGGGACCCTTGGTGGCTGGGTGGAGGAAGAGACCTTCAATGACATCAGTGAGGACAAGGAACGGGACAATCCGCCTGCCCATTGAAGTCTATGGCGGTTCTCCCGGGTTCGCCGGTTCGCGAACATTTGAGGCGGTTCACGTTTGCGGTTCACGAACCGAAAATTTTATGTTTGCGACATAACTACTGGAGAGTAGTCGCCAAGAAACAAATAACTTCAAATCTCATATCAAGAGATTTAAATTTGTTCTCATTTTACATTTAGTACTCTAGTGCTTTCCGGATAGTTAGTCTCACAGGAAATTACTGCCTTTTTCTCATGATTTGAAGTTAGACGGTGGAAGATTTAGGGGTAATGTGAGAAAGTACTACTTTAAAGAAAGAGTAGTAAATAAGTGGAATAGCCATTCAGTAGACATGGTAGGGTCAAACTCAGTTAAGGAATTTAAAGGTCCATTTAGCTCACTATAAGTGCTCTTCATGGTGTTAAAATTATCGTTTTTTTTTTACACTAATAGCAGCTAAAAATCTACAGTCTTAGGTCTGGTTACAAACACACTCCTGGCTCGGGCGGCTGGTACATATGGGCAAATGGGCAACCGCCCTCCCAAAATTGACTGACTTGCAATTACACTAACTTAATCCCCCTATCACTTATTTAATTGTACAATTTATAGAATAAAAAAAAAATGTTTTATCATGTTCAATATTCGTTTTTTTTAATAGCTGCTGCTGTCACTTTAAATTTCAAACCCCTCTGTGATGCAGTTAAACACACTGACTTATCACATCTAGCCCCCTGCTGGTGACTTAACTAGTAATACAGATCAGGGTACATGTGAGAATTAAAAAAATAACAGTCACAATGCTGTCTATTCCAGAACTGTGCTCTATCTGATAGAACTGAGCCTGCCTGTCAAACACAGCATCACCCAATCAGAATGGCTGGGAGGGAAAAGTCCTGTATCATACAGGGACTGCACCTCTCACAGTCCCCCCAGAAGTGAACACATTGGTGCAATCTCAATAAAGTTTATTGAAAAAAAACTATTCCCAGCTCACAGTGCATGCAGATAGAGGGAGCTGCGTGTAAAGCTTCAGTTTTCTCAATACTCTGAAGGTCTTATTGATTCTGACTACCCCACTCCACACAACAAGCTTTTGACCTGTCTGTCACCACACTGGCCTATACCAGATAGAAGCAGCTGCAGAACTCAGGTGAGACCATATCCCTCTCTGTGTCTTGCTGTTGTTGTTCTGTCCTTCATTCGTGTCTGACTCTCAGTGACCACATAGATCCAGCACACCAGGTACATCTGTCTGTGTTTCTCGTTGTACTTATCCATATGGTTTTCATGGCAAGATACTGGAGTGGGTTGCCAGTTCCTACTCCAGTGGATTGCATTTTGTTTGACCTCTCTAAAATGACCTTCTTGGGTGACCCTTAATGATATAGCTCACAGCTTCATTGAGGTAACAAGCCCCTTCACCATGACAAGTTAGCGATCCAGAAGGGGTCCTGTGTCTTAGTTTCTCTCTATGTCTATATATATTTATAAGGATAGGGTATACTTAATTTTGGGGGATCCCTTATTGTATGTGTAAGATATATATAATGTGTGTGTATATATATATATATATATATACAGTGTATATGTATATATATATATATATATATATATATATATATATATATATATATATATATACATACAGGGAGTGCAGAATTATTAGGCAAATGAGTATTTTGACCACATCATCCTCTTTATGCATGTTGTCTTACTCCAAGCTGTATAGGCTCGAAAGCCTACTGCCAATTAAGCATATTAGGTGATGTGCATCTCTGTAATGAGAAGGGGTGTGGTCTAATGACATCAACACCCTATATCAGGTGTGCATAATTATTAGGCAACTTCCTTTCCTTTGGCAAAATGGGTCAAAAGAAGGACTTGACAGGCTCAGAAAAGTCAAAAATAGTGAGATATCTTGCAGAGGGATGCAGCACTCTTAAAATTGCAAAGCTTCTGAAGCGTGATCATCGAACAATCAAGCGTTTCATTCAAAATAGTCAACAGGGTCGCAAGAAGCGTGTGGAAAAACCAAGGCGCAAAATAACTGCCCATGAACTGCGAAAAGTCAAGCGTGCAGCTGGCACGATGCCACTTGCCACCAGTTTGGCCATATTTCAGAGCTGCAACATCACTGGAGTGCCCAAAAGCACAAGGTGTGCAATACTCAGAGACATGGCCAAGGTAAGAAAGGCTGAAAGACGACCACCACTGAACAAGACACACAAGCTGAAACGTCAAGACTGGGCCAAGAAATAACTCAAGACTGATTTTTCTAAGGTTTTATGGACTGATGAAATGAGAGTGAGTCTGGATGGGCCAGATGGATGGGCCCGTGGCTGGATTGGTAAAGGGCAGAGAGCTCCAGTCCGACTCAGACGCCAGCAAGGTGGAGGTGGATTACTGGTTTGGGCTGGTATCATCAAAGATGAGCTTGTGGGGCCTTTTCGGGTTGAGGATGGAGTCAAGCTCAACTCCCAGTCCTACTGCCAGTTCCTGGAAGACACCTTCTTCAAGCAGTGGTACAGGAAGAAGTCTGCATCCTTCAAGAAAAACATGATTTTCATGCAGGACAATGCTCCATCACACGCGTCCAAGTACTCCACAGCGTGGCTGGCAAGAAAGGGTATAAAAGAAGAAAATCTAATGACATGGCCTCCTTGTTCACCTGATCTTAACCCCATTGAGAACCTGTGGTCCATCATCAAATGTGAGATTTACAAGGAGGGAAAACAGTACACCTCTCTGAACAGTGTCTGGGAGGCTGTGGTTGCTGCTGCACGCAATGTTGATGGTGAACAGATCAAAACACTGACAGAATCCATGGATGGCAGGCTTTTGAGTGTCCTTGCAAAGAAAGGTGGCTATATTGGTCACTGATTTGTTTTTGTTTTGTTTTTGAATGTCAGAAATGTATATTTGTGAATGTTGAGATGTTATATTGGTTTCACTGGTAAAAATAAATAATTGAAATGGGAATATATTTGTTTTTTGTTAAGTTGCCTAATAATTATGCACAGTAATAGTCACCTGCACACACAGATATCCCCCTAAAATAGCTAAAACTAAAAACAAACTAAAAACTACTTCCAAAAATATTCAGCTTTGATATTAATTAGTTTTTTGGGTTCATTGAGAACATGGTTGTTGTTCAATAATAAAATTAATCCTCAAAAATACAACTTGCCTAATAATTCTGCACTCCCTGTATATATGTGTATATATGTGTGTGTATATATATATATTGCGTATATATATATGTGTGTGTGTGTGTGAAGGAGAAGAATTAGAAATATATACTAATTAACCACTCAAATATGTTTCTTGCAACTTAATATTAATTATGTAAAGGCAGCCTATAAACTGAATAAATCTTTTTTTTATATATTTTTTACAAACACATAGATTTATTAAATTATTTTTTTAAAGATAATAATGTCACCCTGTCCTTCTGTAGGTGCAAGATGTTCCTCTCATGTGCTGTTTAGTCTCTATTTGCTTATTTAACATTTTTTTAATTTATGCAGTTTTACTCTCTCAGTATATTTGCTGCTATCATAGTATCTGCTTGTATCATTATTGGTTCAGTCATAAAATACCTGACCTAGGCTCAGAGTGATAGATAGAGAGGTATGAAGATGGGGGGGGGGGGTGTTGACGGAGAGATGGATAGAGAGGGAGAGAGAGGAATAAAAGAAGAGGCATATAATCTCTCTAATTTTCTATCTCCCTCTCTCTCTATCCCTTCCCCTCTCTCTATCCCTCTCTTTCTCTCTATCCCTCTTTTTCTCTCTATCCCTTCCTCTCTCTCTCTCTATCCCTTCCTTTCTCTCCCTATCCCCCTCTTATTCTCTATCCCTGTTTTTCTCTACGGGATCACTTTTGCGGGTGGAGATTGTGTCGCTAGGCAGGGTCTATACATGTTGTGGTAACATGTTGTGAAGGGGAGGGGTTTATACTTTTAGGTGGAGTCAATGTAAGGGGAGGGGTTAGGTCCCCACCAAGTTGGAAAGTCAGCAGCTACCACTGCTCCTGACTATTCCATGATTCACAACATCTGCTGATACCCAACAGTGAAGTCTCTGTGAGCACAAAGTTTATAGTTTATCACTGAACTTAAGGAATGCAGCAGGTGATGTTAACCCCCAACTGATTCCAGCAGTCATTTCTCTGTTCAGATAAATTTGTGAAGGGTTAACTCTCTTTCTGCCTATGCTATCTGCACAGAGCTGCTGTTGTAGCTTTTTCTGGGGGAATGTCAGAGTCTCATGTAAATAGACATTTCATTCATAAAACTCTCTGTGAAAAATGTATTTAAAAAATTCAAAAAATATTTCAACATGATTTTATGTGAACTTTACAATGGTGTGCTCCAAGTTGTACTGAATTAAGAGGCCCTTTAAACATACCTGGGAGCAGCATATCATATCATGAGGCTTACTGAACCCAAAAGTTTAGGTAGACAATGAATAGTCCAGATGTGCCTTTTTTGATTCTTATCTGCCATCAAATCTATGTTTCCAGTGTATAAAAGCTAAACTTCAAGATGACCAAAACAGAGTTTTTAAGAAACCTAATTTATTTACTCAGCCCAGCTGAAAGCCATATACATGGATATTATTGTGCTATCATGAATTAAAACCCTATTAAATGTGATACCCAGCCGAGAGACATTTTCACACTAGACACAGCTCCAGGATTCTCAAGTGGCAGCCGTTGGAATGAGCAATGAGAATGTGACACAACTTCTGCTCAGGCGATAAATGTTCAGGATAGGCAACCTCAAAACCAGAATTCCAGTGGGCTTTGAAGATAATAGTTTTCAGTGGTTTTCATAATAAGCTTGTTTTTCCATTACTTTTGCCAGGTACTAAGCAGCATGCACCAGCACATTACATGAACAATGCATTCTTCTGTTATATGTCTGCTAGAATACAAGCTAAACATTATATACTTACAATCTGAATTTTGTTTTTATCTATCGGTTAATACATTATATCCCTCTCAACCTTTTTCTTTAGGGTTGAGATACCAGAATGTATTATTTGTTTATCTAAAAATATGTTTTTTGTATTATGTTCTAATTCAGCATTTCCTAACCAATATGCAGTAGAACCCCAGGGTTTTAGTTTATTTTGCTAAGATCTCCACGAAAAACATAGCTTTCACTGTGAAAAGCTGTGTAGTATCTTTAAAAGAGCACTGAAGTGCAAGATAGAAGACATTTATTAGCCATGTATGTACAAAATAACATTATAAGTAGCTTTGTAAGGCCTGAACATAAAACATTTTGGGGGTATAGAAATCATGTTTGTGTTTTTTACATCATATCCTTAGAGCTGGATAAATGAGAGTGTGGGTGTTTTTAGTTATCCATGGAGCGAGGGGTGGGGAAGGAACTGACAGAAGTCCAAAGCCTTTGTTTGATATCTGGATATAATTGAAATTGACCTACACCCCTTCTCCCTTACTGGCCGAGAAGCAGACACCTTGCATCAATACAACCCTAGTTCTCCAGCACCCGATCTATCCCCCTCTCTTCTCATGATTTCACTGCCTATCAAGCATATCCTCCTGGATATCCACCCACCACCTCAAACTCAACATGTCCAAGACCAAACTCCGAATCTTACCACCCTCTACAGCAGCTTCAATTCCTCACATCTCTCTCACTGTTGGCAATGCCAACATCTCTCCCACCTCCTAGGCCTGTTGTCTTGGGGTTCTACTGCACCCTGCCCTCTCTTTCATTCCTAAAACACATTTCCTAAATATGTTACTACCTCACACAAGACACAACTAAAATTCTAATACACTCTCTCATCATATCTCGTCTTGACTACTACAACTCTTTCCTTGCTGGCACCCCATCTCCCGTTTGTCCCCACTTCAATCCATAATGAATGCCTCTGCTAGACTCATCTGCCATTCTAAACGTTCAGTGTCTGCAGCACCTCTCTGTCAATCACTCCACATGCCATCTGTATCCTCCAGAATAAAATGTTAAATCATGACACTAACTAACAAAGCTCTCAACAACAGTGCTCCCCCTTATATCTATGCTCTCATTGCCAAATACTCCCCCACTGCCCACTTTGTTCTGCTAACGACCTTCTTCTTTCCACCTCTCTTATTACCTCCTCTCATTCCCGCCTTCAGGGCTTTTCTTGTGATGCCCCTATTCTCTGGAACTTCTTGCCTCGCTCCACTGGGCTATCTCCCTGCCCCAGAACCTTAAAATCCTAACAAAAAATCCATCTGTTTAAAGAAGCCTATCGCCTTCCATCATAACATGAACAACTCCCACTCTCCTGTACTACGCCAAAACCCTATAGATTGTAAGAATACGAGTTTTTAATCTTGCAAGGTACTTTGGGGAAAGCACTATGGACATTAGATTCCAAGGTCAAAGACAGGGGCCTCCATCCTTTGCAACGTGTTAATATTGATATTATTTTTTGCCTTGATTGTAACCCATTTATAGTGCTACAGAATATATTGGCGCCTTACAAATAAACCATAATAATAATAATAATAATAAAAGCCCATCTCACACACACATTGTCCACCAAAGTATCAAGGATCCCTCCGGATCCTGTAGAGGCAACAAAATGTATTTTCATTAAAAACTTGCTGCATTTTTTTCCTGCTTAATTATGTTTTTAGTCAGACAAAGTATTCAAACATATATTTTTATTGTGCAGTGGTCCCTTAAAGGTTCCCTGTAGAGGTCATGAGGCTTTGTGTGGGATTTTAGATCAATTGGAGCCATTTTGGTGTGAATGGAGAGATATTGGGTAATTCTATGTAAGTTAATTTGAGTATATCAATTCTTTTGAGGCCTAAAAAGTGTTCATTGGCTGCATTGTTTTGGGAACCACTCTCAGAAATAAAATTAATGCTGTACTTTAAATAAAAATACAATTTTACAAGGGTCAACGAATTATTTATTAATATTATCGTTTATTTATAACGCGTCGACATATTCCATAGCGATGTACATAAGATAAGTTCAAGACAAAGATACATACAAATTAAACATAGCAAAGCAAGGAGGGCCCTGTCTTTGAGCCTCAAAGCCATACAGCCTTATTAAATTGCAATTTGGCCAATTCAATAGGGCTCTTTTGTAAGCACAGAGCATATTTGTTTTACAGAAGTTTTTAGTTAGTGAAGACCTTGCTTATGGATAGAAGTTCACTAACTAAACATTTCTGTAAGAAAAAAAAAGCTCTGTACTTATATAGAGCCCTTTTGAATTGGCCAATTTAATAAGGCTGATAGTGTCCATAGTGCTTTCCCCAAAGCACTTTGTGGGATAGAAACTCGCAGACTTACAACCTAAAGGTATTGTGTGCGGAAAAGGAGGGAGAGAGATTTTGCCAGGAGCCAGGTTGTCACGCCACAAAATGATGCAGGCACCTAGATTTCATCCACTGTACGTCTCTGCGATTCAGTTTTACCTGGAAGCAGACCGGCATATGTGACTGAGCCAGGGCAGTGTTGTCGTTACATTACCCGGGTTCAGCACCGCACTCTCCAGCCCAACGTACCCATGTGTAAGTGAGGAGTGAAAGCTGCTGCTGTTAGAACAGCCCTCACTGACAAATATACTTAGCAGAGAATCCTATGTGCAGCTAGTATAGGACTCTTTTGATAGTAGCTCTCAATCAACCAGAAACTGCATTTATCTGGCATCTACCAATCCCCGTGGGTGACGAATAACTGAGAGTCTACTGTACTATAATATATAAAACATGCAATCAATCTAATGTTATGGTGGAACTTTGGGATTACTTATCCAAAAGTAAATGTACTCATACTTTTAATTTTACAGATTAGTCCAAAAAATGTTTTTTCTGAAATTAGCATTTTTTTTTCTAAAATTACATTTCCATATTTAGAAAATACTCTTTCATTTGTTTTACTATACCTAATATTTTTTGTTCAGAAATCACCACTACAAGTTAACTTCCATTTCATTCTCAATCGATTTTATGTTGAAAAAGGATATGCAGAGAGTGTCTTAGATAATTGTAGAAGGTACAACACTCTCACAGCTTAAAGAAGTAGCAAAAATGCCACATCTGTGGAATGTGCAATAAACTAACAACATTTCAGCTGTATACGTCATGAGCATAAAAGTAGTTTCAGAGCAAATCTTAAGTTTTAACAGACCATGCTTATGCATTATTGTCATACTTCCTTTTCAAGGAACAATGAGGCGGTTACAGAGCAAGGCAAGCAAGACTTGCACTTACAGTGCCTTGCAAAAGTATTCACCCCCCACCCCTCTGCATTTTTTGTGTGTTGTTGCCTCACAACCTGGAATTAACATGGATTGTTTGAGGATTTGGATCATTTAATTTACAGAACATGCCCACAACTTTGTTTTTGTACTTTTTTTTGTACTTTTTAGAGCCACCTTTTGTGGCAATCACAGGTCCAAGTCGCTTTGGGTAAGTCTCTATGAGCTTGCCACATCTTACCACTGGGGTGTTTGCCCATTCCTCCTTGCAAAACTGCTCAAGTTTGATGGTTTGTGCTTGTGAACAGCAATCTTTAAGTCTGACCACAGATTTTCTATTGGATTTAGGTTTGGGCTTTGACTAGGTTATGCGACTTCTGAAGGTAATTGGTTGCACCAGAGCTTTTTATGGGCTTCATAACAAAGGGGGTGAATTCATACGCACATGCCAATTTTCTGTTTTCTATTTCTAAAAAATAGTTTTATGTATATATTTTTCTCATTTCACTTCACCAACTTAGACTTGTGTTCTGATCCATCACATAAAATTCAGATTAACAAAACATTGAACTTAAGGCTGTAATATAACAAAATAGGTAAAAAGTCAAAGGCGTGAATACTTTTGCAAGGCACTGTATACTTAGTGCATAGAAGAAAGGAAGAATGTGTCCTGGGCTGAAATATTATCTGAATCCACCAGTGGATTAACAAACACTCCCACTTATGCTCACTACTTGCACAGCTGCTAAAACAATGCAGACATAGATACACTTTATTTTAGTTATGTCTTACAATATATGCAGAAAAATGGTTATCAATTTGTTTACTAGTGATCTATATGGGTTATAGACCATGCATTTATTATTTTAGGTCATTTTTCATTAATTTTTATTCGTCTTCCATGCTTTTTTAGTTGAAGTACCCAGTGTGATTTTTTGCTTTGTCTTCCTGATTATTGGTTGATTTGCTAAATGCTTAGAACTATATCAGCTCAAGGATTCTTAAAAAGTTTCCTGACATTTAAATGTTCTCTGTAATATTCTACGCCAAAACACACATCTATTATTTTGTCCTGAAGTCCAAGCATGTCTGATTACTATTTGTTTAAAATAAGTAAGATAAAGCTTTCCTGCTGATATCAAAGGCACTTGATAATGAATACCATAAATATTTCAGCAAGCTACCTCCACATGCTAGATCTTAAGTTTTTCTAAATGAATGGTTGCTGTGTGTACTTTTAATGCTACCAAATTTGAAAAATTACAGCCTTGTCCATTATTTGTACTTAGTTTTTCTTTATTCATATTTTTTATTATTTATTTTCCACTAGGTTTATAAGGTCATTCTTGAGTAGAGACTTGAAGAATTGTACTCACACTTCTAAATTAAACAGATTTCAGCCAAAACATTTTATTCTGGAAATTAATGCATAAAATAAAACAGAATTTTCCCAAATGTAATTTCCATATTTATAAAATACACTCATTAATTTGCTTTACCATGCATACTATTTTGTTCAAATATCACAATATGGCTACAAGCTAACTTCCATTTCATTCTCAAACAACTTTATGATGCAAATGGAAATGCAGAGAGTGACTTAGATATTTGTAGAAGGCATGGCACTCTCACTGCTTAAAGGGGCACTGCACCCCAACAGGAAATCAATTTCAGTTTAAAGAGCATTCAAAACTGTCTATATACTGTACTCCCCTTCTGGATCGCTACCTTGTCGAGGTAAAGGGGCTTGTGTATCTCAGTAAAGCTGTGAGCTGTACCATGGGCAATCATAGAAGAGAGATCAGACAAATTGTGGTCCACTGCAGAAGGAACTGGCAACCAACTCCAGTACATTTGCCCTGAAAACCACATGGATGAGCACAACTGGAAGCACAGACAGATGTGCCTGGCGTGCTCTGTCAATGTGGTCACTGAAAGTCGGACATGACTGAAGTGCTCAACAACAATAAAATATATTGTAGTAGCAGTGTTTCTCTACAGTATACAATTTATGAAACATTTAGAACTGATTTCGCGGATCCTGTATGCTAATGTGAGGCTCAAAGTGATTGATAGTGATGGGAGAGTTGTCTGACTGCCAGATAACATTGGGGTCTATATTTTGTCCACTACCAGCGACAAACAAGCAGACTTTAATCCTAATTAGCACATCAAATCAGCTAGTGTTGGCTGCTCATTTGCTTATACATACAGCAACAACAACATGGTATTTCCCAGGATACAAAAAATGGACAACACAACATAGAATCACTTTTTCATGTTCTTTAAGAGCAAAAAAAAACTTGATTTTCAGGAATCCCTTTAAAATACTTACAAAAGTATTGTCATCATTCAACATCTAGGTAAGAGTGAAAACAGAAAAATAAGTACAAACGCAGCCCTATAATGTAATAAATCAGAGGGGGACCATGTGAGTAGCCAACTGCTTACTGACAAAATAACAACACAAATCACTCAGGGTGCCTATTCCTTCTCTTTCTTATGTGTGTGACCTCATGGACTGCTACACACCATGCTGATTCACTTGGTATTCATGGCAGAGATACTGGAGTGGATTGCCAGTTCCTTCTCCAGTGGGCCACAGCACACAGCTTCTGGTATTCCTAGGTAATCTCTCCTCCAGGCACTAACCAGGCCCAACCATGCATGGCTTCAGGGTGGTCTCTTCCTTGTAGGGATCACCTTTTGGCAGATTGAAAAATGGAGCATGTTTCATCCTGCTTGAAACTTCATGAAGGGATCTCTGAACTAAATTTATGAAAGCCATATACCATTTACGATAATCCCAGAAGGTGGTCCAAGGCGACAGACTGGAAATGCTCTATGTCCAAAATGTTGGTGGCCCACAGTTAGAAAGTTCCTTATGTCTAATGACCACTAAGAGGATGATTTGGTACCTGCAGACTGGGTGATTTGTCTGTGTGTTATTGCCTTCTTATTCTATTACTTTGTCAATGAGCAATTGGCTTTATTAATAATTGTACCCCACCTTGTTTTGCTCTTGTTTTTCAGTTTTTACTTTTGTACAAGGGGGTTCAGCTTTCCCCTAAAGACTGGTGGCATTAGCCCAGAAGACAGTGGGAGAGGTGAATCAGTCTGTCACAGGACTTCTTATAAACAATATATTTGCAAAGAATCCAAATCTGGGATTATTCCCAATGATTTCCAGTAAATAAGGATGGTCTTTAAAGGACATCTGCACAATGAAAATATATTTGTTATAAAACTTTGAACCTATTTAAGAGCATATTTAAGCAGGAAAAACTAAAACAGATAGTTTTTAATAAAAAAAAATAATGTTGATGCCTATGCTAGGCCCTGGGGGATTCCATGATACATAGGCTGAAGTTTTGTGTGAGAGAGGTGTTTACATCTCTGAAGAAATATGTTTGCATTTCCTGAAGCAAGGGGTTTCTGGGTCAGTTGTTGAAATGGGTGTGGTATCAATTTCACTCTCAACAAAGGCTCTCTCTTTCCTCCTTCCTCATCCCTATGTACGCTGATATCCATAAAATACACTCTCATGATTTAGCTCTGCGGAACAAACACATAATGGATTCCTGTACTCAAATTCAAGTCTGCAAACAATTCAATTTTCCCAAAAAGTGATTTTTATACATGGCTTACACAGCCGCTAATATTGTTAGTTTGGTACATACGTACAAACAATTGACTTTTTTTCTCAACTACATTGTTTCTTTAAGAAGGGTTTTTTGTTTTTTTTTATAATCCAATATATCTACATCTGGTGTGGATTCCCTCTTTATATTGGTTTGAAATAATAAAAGGGACTCTCTCTCCCCAAAATAATTTTTTGGGGGTTATTCTTAAAGTGCATGAAAAACTGACAAGAATTTTGTGTTATTTTTTTCTAAATTGAATCAATCCTGGGAAATTCCATGTTGTTGCTGCAAATGAGCGGCTTGTGAATATAATTTAGCTGCTTTGAATGGCTAATTAGGATTACAGTCTGCTTTTCTGTTTTTGTAGTGGGCACATTAGCATACAGGAACTGCAAAATTAATTCTAAATATGTACAATGTATAACCAGTTTCTAAAATTAAATCAGCTTCCCATTCGGGTGACAAAGGCCCTTCAAGTTTATTGTAACAAGTGCCATTTCCATTTTGCCAGATCCCCTTCTTGAAATCAAAATGAGTTAGAGCACATATGTTGAATTTGTATAATGAGTATGAAGGATGATATATATCACTAATATAGTTTGTAAAGTGTGCGTAACGCTCCAGGGGAGCGCCTGCGCACCTTACAAACTATTTGTACAGAATTCTGTACATCCTGCAGTGAGCACCGTGCGGCGCCAGCAGAGGGGGGAAAGAGAAGAGACAGAGCAAGAAAGGGGAGAAGAGAAACAGAGGAGGTAAAGAGACAAAGGGGTAAAGGGACATAGGGGAAAGGGGGAAAGAGATAGAAGGGAAAAGGGGGAAAAAGACACAGGGGAAGAAGAGAAACAGGGAGGGAGGAGGGGGAGAGGGGGAAATAGACACAGGGAATGGAGAGGGGGAAGAGACACAGGAGAGGGAGATGGGGGATGAGACAAAGAGAAGGGGCAGGGGAGGGAGAGGGGGGAAGAGACACAGGGGAGGAAGAGGACGGAAAGAGTCACAGGGGAGGGAGAGGGGGGAAGAAACACAGTGGAGGGAGAGGGGAAAAGAGTTACAGGGGAGAGAAAGGGGGAGGAAAGAGACAGAGGGAGGGAAAAGAAGGAGGAAAGAGACAGGGGAAGGAAAGAGACACCGGGGAGGGAGAGGTGGGAAAGAGATACAAGGGAAGGGGGTGGGGGAAAAAATATATATAATCCTGAAATTTATGTCGGGCAAACGACTAGTAATAAATATTGTATAATGAAGAGATAGATAGATAGATGTGCTCCAAAATGTTAGTTGCATATAAAATATATCTCAGGTTAATTTATCTTTCTATCGTGTTCCTAATTTATTCTGTATTGATTACTCTATCAAAATGGCTAAAAATATTCCAAAATAATATAACATGATTTTTTTTATCTAATAAAAATTAACGGTCACAAAAATCATGTAGGTTAACAATGTAAATAATTCTTTAAAATTGTGTACGGAAGTTACAGTGCCAACACAAACATACTAAAATGTTTGCTTTGAAATAAATTGTAGGTTGAGAGGTTTTCTTTGCCCATGTTCCTTTGGCAAATGTTTAGTTGAACTAGTAGAATTAGCTCTTGAATCAATATCCTCACAAATATCAGGGGGACGGAAGTTGTATATATGTTTATATTTTGATGGGAGGCTGAGCTATGTTAGATTTTTTATTTATGGGTGCAAGTAGAGTGGTACAACCATTTATAAAAAAAGTAGGCAGTTGCCAATAGGAGTTCCAAATTATACATACAAAAGTATTTTTTTTAATTTAAAAAATATAAAAACACAGTATTATGTCCAAAATTAAATATTGCACTTGTCAACCACCGCATTTTTTTCCTACTACTCCCTATTTTTCTTTACATTACAGTCATTGTTCTCTAGTTTCTTTAATTAAAATGTTTCTAAATTGAAAAATAGCACAATAGCAAATAAACTTAGCTATGTGGAATGTTATTTTAATTTCACATTGTTTTAAAGCACAATTAAAAAAAGGTACCAGTATTTTCAATTCCATCTAAACTGAATGTGGGTAGGGGGAGTAATGCCAAACTCATAGTTCATCTAAAGCGCCAAAAACCCTAGGGCCAGCCCTGAGTGCCAGAAAAGTTTTTAAATGTTATTTTTTTCAGTGTATCTTGTCATAAACCCTTTTTCCATCAGCAACTTTTGGCCAAAAGCATATGTTGTCCTAAGATGACATTGCTTAATTAAACATGTGCTTTTTACAGTTAAACAAATAATTACATTCAGAGCTCAGACCATTGGCTTTTGGTAGTCATATTAAATATACGATCTTTTAAACACATAACAATGTAATGTATAAATGTAACACATTTTCCAAAAACTCTAAATTAATGTTGGAAATTAATATAAATAAATAAATAAATAAATATATATATATATATATATATATATATATATATATATATATATATATATATATATATATATTATATTCAGTTTCAACATTAATTTAGAGTTTTTGGTCCAACTTATGATATCACCAAAATTTCCCTCTAATTCACATATTTTTCATCTCCACTCATACT
Source organism: Discoglossus pictus (assembly GCA_027410445.1). Classification (NCBI taxonomy): domain Eukaryota; kingdom Metazoa; phylum Chordata; class Amphibia; order Anura; family Alytidae; genus Discoglossus; species Discoglossus pictus. Next base: position 504,508,702 of record CM050163.1, on the reverse strand, counting down.
TTTCATTATAATTATAGCATTAACAAACGCATCCACCAAGCACAAACTTGTGTACCTACTTTCATATGTATATGTATTAAGGGACGACGGTATGTACAGTGTGTAAAAACAAACATTAGCTGTAAGTCATGAACACAGCAATTTTTACATAAAATATTAACTAATCTATTGAATAGTGGAGATAGGGGTGGGGGATTTTTAAATGCCCGGAGCTACTGGAATTTGACATCTACTAACTTCCCCACACATGTTCACAACTAGGACACTTGCATCCTTGGGTGTAGGAACTGGGGGGACGCGGATGAGGGAAACAAATCCCCTCCAAATTATTCAATGTGTATGTTTATGTGTAGAAAAGCAGTTATGTGTTATTTTTATACTATATGCGGTATCTCCCTTCTTTGACTTCTATACCCATGCTTACATCAATAAATGCAAGACCTGCTTCTGCATAAATGTCCCTATACACACATACACATTATTTTTCCAGTGTATCTTGTCATAAACCCTTTTTCCATCAGCAACTTTTGGCCAAAAGCATATGTTGTCCTAAGATGACATTGCTTAATTAAACATGTGCTTATTACAGTTAAACAAATAATTACATTCAGAGCTCAGAAGATTGGCTTTTGGTAGTCATATTAAACATACATTTTTTTTACACACATAAATGTAACAATGTAATGTATAAGTGTAACACATTTTCCAAAAACTCTAAATTAATGTTGAAACTTAATATTATATATTTAATGAGTATGTTTAAGTGTAGAAAAGCAGTTATGTGTTATTTTTATACTTTATGTGGTATCCTCCATCTTTGACTCCTACACCCATGCTTTCATCAATAAATGCAAGACCTGCTCCTGCATAAATGTCCCTATACAGACACATACATGCACAAACACACACATTCACACACAACCTTCAGGTTTCATGAATGCCTCCAGGGTTTGCAGGTTCATCAAAATGTATATTTCTAAATAAAACTAGCTTAGTTCCCTGCCTGGTCATTTGTTGTTGTTGTTCTAGTTGTTTAGTCGTTCAGCCGCGTCTGACTCTCTGTGACTCTATAGACCACAGCACACCAGGTGCATCTCTCAGTCACTGCCCCTCTGAGCTCCATCAAGTTCATGTGCATTGCTTCAGTGACATCATCTATCCATCTCCACCTCTGTCGCTCCCTTCTTCTTGTGCCTTCAAACTTTCCCGATATCAGAGTCTTTTCTATGGTATCCTGCCATCTCATAATATAGCAAAAATATTTGAGTTTACCTTCTAGTGAACAGTTTGTTTTGATTTCCTGAAGTATTGATTTATTGGATCTTCTTGCAGTCCAAGGGACTCTAAGCAGTCTTCTCCAACACCACAATTCAAAGGCATCAATTCTACGGTGCTCAGATTTCTTTATGGTCCAAGCTCTCCCATCCATATGTTACTACTGGGAATACCATAGTTCGAACTATGCAGACTTTTGTTGATAGTTTAATATCTTTACTTTTTACTAGCTTGTCCAAGCTTGCTATAGCTTTCCTTCCCAGAAGCAAACATCTTTTAATTTCATGACTACAGTCACCATCTGCAGAGATCTTGGATCCAAGCAAAATAAAATCTGTCACTGCCTCCACTTCTTCCCCCTCTATTTGCCAGGAAGAGATTGCCGTTTGCCATGATCTTTGTCTTTTTAATGTTGAGCAGCAGGCCAACTTCTGCACTCTCTTCTTTTACCCTCATCAATAATTCCTTTAGTTCCTCCTCATCAGAGTAGTATCATCTGCATATCTGAGGTTGTTGATATTCCTTCCAGCAATATTGATTCCTTGCTTTGGATTCATCAAGTCCAGCCTTATGAATGATGTGCTCTGCATATAAGCTGAATAAATAAGGTGACAATATACAACCTTGTTGCACTCCTTTTCCGATCTTGAACCATTCTGTTGTCACATGTTCGGTTTTGACCGTGGCTTCCTGGTCAACATACAGATTCTTTAGGAGGAGGATGAGATGATTTTGTACTCCCATCTCTTTAAGTACATGCCACATTTTCTTGTGATCCACAAAGCCAAAGGCTTTAGAATAGTCTATGAAGCAGAAGTAAATGTTTTTTTGGAACTCTCTTGCTTTCTCTATTATCCAGCGGAAATTGGCAATTTGATCACTTGTGCCTCTTCCTCTGCGGAACCCGGATTGCACATCTGGTAGTTCCTGGTCCATATATTGTTGGAGTCGAGCTTGTAGAATCTTAGGCATTACCATGCTGGCATTTGAAATAAGTGCAATTGTTCAATATTTGGAGCATCCTTTGGCACTGCCTTTTTTGGGGATTGGGATGTAGACTGACCTTTTCCAGTCTACTGACCATTGTTGAGTTTTCCAAATGTGTTGGCATAAGGCAAGAAACACTTTCACAGCATCATCCTGTAGAATTTTGAATAGTTCAATTGGGATTCCATCACCTCCTGCAGCCTTATCATCAACAAGATGTCATAGTGACCATCTCACTTCACTCTCCAAGATGTCTGGCTCCAACTCATTGGACAAATTATTGAGGTCATCACTGCTGTTAAGATCCTTCCTGTATAGATGTTCAGTGTATTCCTGCCACCTCTACTTTATCTGATCTTCTTCTGTTAAGTTCCTACCATTTTGGTCTTTTAACACACCCTCTTTTTCATGAAAAGTGTCTTTTAGGTTCCCAATTTTCTTGAAGAGACCTCTTGATTTACCCATTTGGTTATCTTCTTCAATCTCTTTACATCGCTCATTGTAGAATGTCTCCTTGTCTCTACTTGCTATCCTCTGGAATTCTGCATTCAGTTGGACAAATCTTTTCTTATCTCCACTATGCTTTCCTTCTTTCCAGTGCTACTTTCAAAGCATCATCAGACAGCCAGTTTGACTTGTTACTTTTCTTTCTTTTAGGGATATTCTTTGTTGTTGTTTCCTGGATAATGTTGCAAACTTCGATCCAAAGTTCTTCAGGCATTCTATCTTCCATGTCTAGTTCCTTAAATCTATTATTTACCTCCACTGCATATTCACAAGAGATATTATTTATTTCATATTTACTTGGAATGATGGCTTTCCCTCTTTTCTTCAGTTTAATTTTCAACTTTGCAATAAGAAGCTCATGGTCTGAACTGCAGTCAGCTCCAGGTCTTGTTTTTGCTGACGATATAGAGCTCCTCCATATTTGGCTGCAAAGTATATAGTCAATCTGATTTCTATGTTGTCCATTTAGTGATGTCCATGTGTAGAGTCATCTTGAAGGCTGAATTATCTTGACAGAATTCTACCAATCTCTGACCTGCTTCATTTTGTACTCCAAGGTCAAATTTGCCAGTTATTTCAGGTGTCCTTTGGTTTCCTACTTTAACATTCCAATCTCCTACGATGGTAGTAGCATTTTTTCTTGGTGTTATATCTATGAAGTGTTGAATGTCTTCATAGAACTGGACAACTCCAGCCTCTTCAGCAACCGTGGTTGGAGCACAGACTTGGATAACTGTGATATTAAATGGCTTGCCTTGAATTTTAATTGAAATCGTTCTGTCATTTATTGGGTTGTAACCGAGCACTGCTTTGGCCACTCTTTGATTAACTAGGATGGCTACTCCATTTATTTTGCGGGATTCTTGACCACTGTAGAAGATCTGGTGGTTGTCTGATGTAAAATGTCCCATTCCAGTCCATTTAAGTTCAACATTCCCAGGATATCAATGTTTAACCTTGTCATTTCACGATACTGGAGTGAGTTTCCACTTCCTTCTACAGTGGACTTCTTTGACATGACCTTCCCATCTTCACTGACCCTACATGGTATAGCTCATAGCTTCATCGAAGCACACAAGCCCCTTCACCACAACAAGGTAGCGATTCAGAAGGAACTGGTTATGCTCTTAGTCAAATACAGTTTTTACAAACACATTTTTTTTTCATTATGCAGTGGTCCTTTAAGTATACTCTTGTGCCCATGTTTGGGAATTGTTGGGTGCCATTGTCAGTTGGCCCAATCAGTGCAAATTTTACTCTATCTGTTTTTCTTGGTCTTTTTGAAAAGTTCAACAGAAAAAAACTTGATAATTGATTAAAATGTATAGCCCAAGTGAGAGAAGCATTTTCTTTTTTTTCCCTGACAGTATTAAATAACTAGGAGAGACCTTGTAAGCAGATAAGATATATTTTAGTTCTTTTGGAAGGCAAAAAGTTTAAAGAGCACATCACAACAAAGATCCCTCAGGCTCCTAGTTAACAACCCAAGCTATAGAGCTATATACAAGGGAGATATGGGCCAGCGAGGGACCCTTTATTCCAAACAACCACATTTTATCCAAACTTTGCGCTAACATTTCTAGATTATTCATGCATTTCCTCAACACAATCTCAATAGATAAATAACATTAACAATTCCTTTAAACACATTTCTGAGACCCATTATACTATTTCTATGAGAACATTGGTTATCTCACCATGTTATTGGCTTTAATTGTGCTTGAGTTTCTTTGCTGTAATTTACAATATAGAGTTTTTAATCACATTTCCATCCACTATAATAAATGTGGGTATCAAAAATTAAACTTGAATACAAAAAAATCCCCCACATAAAAACTAAAATAAAGTCACACGTAGATGATTCCAGCGCTTTTTAATGAGTTATTCTGTTTATTCTGTGAACTGGAAAATATTTTTTAGGACAAAAGCTGTAATTAGGGAAGCTTTTGTGAGCTGCCCTCCATGCAATTAATGTAATAAACTTGCAATGAGTGAGGTAAATTAATATTGTCTATAGGTTTTATTTGCCAGGTTTGAACCAGTCCGTTAACCCAATTGACATAATGAAAATATAAATGAATTACATTCCCAGTAGTAGTTTCTGGGTATGGGTCTGTCTGGCTCACGGTTACCTACACATAAACTTCAAAGTCAATCTGTGCCTGATAATGAAGCAAAAACCTCAGTTGGTATCTGTTAGCATCTGGCATCTACAAAGTACTATCCTCTGCTAAACAAAACCATGGATTTCGAACATTGTAAAACTTATTTTTGGGAAATAAAATACACGTTTTATGAGATTATCTACTAGGAAGATAAAATAATTACATAAAAATGACTTGCTATCACATATATAGTTGTGAGCGTACGAGTTGTTGCTAACGCTGCTGGCTCGCGTAGCGAGTCGCGGCCCTCGCAAAGCGAGGGCAGTGGCCGAGGGTCTCAGTTGCTGGCATGGAGCGCCGTAGGCGCTCCATGCCAGCACCTGAGGACCTCGCAAAGCGAGGGCCGCAGTTGCTGGCATGGAGCACCGAAGGCGCTCCATGCCAGCAACTGCGACCCTCGCAAACTTCACGTCGCAAACCAAACAGCACGACACACACATTACGACACTCGCAAACAACATACGACACACGTTCACACACATTACGGCCTCGCAACACCCGGACGCAACTCGCGAACATTACAAAATGTAAAACACAATACATACACACAGCACATACATAAAAACCTTACCTACACCAAGAGGGAGCACCCAGGACCTCAAAAATACAACTTACACCTCGATTTTACTCGAAATAAAACAGTTTAGAGACTAAAAAAAAATCTAAGCGAGAGAAAAAATGGCCGCCGAACAAAACGAAAACGAGGCTACAGCACTCTAAACTCGCAAAACACCACAACAAACTCGCAAAACACCACAACAAACTCGCAAAACGCAACAAACGACCTACGGATATTCATACCACACAGTGCACACATTCAGCATGCTTACACAGCAGCTCCACACCACTAATGCTGCAGCAACATCAACACAGATTGCCAGCTCTTCAGCACAATGCTTCAAAATAGGTACAGTATATTCAATTAGTAATGTATTACATATTTCATTATTATACACCAAACAGCATTAGCTACCTTACAATTTCATTGCCGTCATTTTTTGACGGGCAATTCGCTAGTTGTTTTATAATTAATAGAGAAGAGACAAGATCACAAAGATTGTCCATTTCATTAACTATTCATTACTAATATGTTATTGGTTTTTAATGAGGTTTGTATCTAAAACTGCAATTCCAGATACAGATTTTTTTATAGTTACTAATCCATCGTAAAGGCAAGGTTATTGGAATATTAATAAATGGGGTCCATAACCCTTTAGATTGTAAGTTTGCGAGTTTTCCTTTTTTTTTAAATATGTTTTTTTATTCTTTTAGAGCACCAGGTTAATACAAAAATATAAATGTTTCAACAATAGAACATACATAGCATAGGCAATGCCCTAGAAAAGTGCAAACATACACATAACCTTTTAACTTTAATTATTACATTTTTGTTATTTCCATTTTAAATTATACCGAAATCCAATTACACATGTACGTACATGTAGCCTATAAAAGCACACAAAGAGTAAAGGAAAGAGAAGAGAGAGAAATAAAGAGAGGGGCAAGAAGAGATAGCGATCTAAAGATCTCCTTATAGCTTGTTCCAGCCCTTCTGATTTACCACCTGACCTTAAGGGTCCAGGTGTCCCAACATGAGGCCCCTCTCCCATATGATTGATCCAGGTCCACTGAAATAGCACTCATGTCATATATGAATTTAAGTTTCTTCAAAACGGCACTATATGCAGGTACTTCTGACTTATAGGCTTTAGCCAGTGTAACACGAACTGCTAAGAACACCTGGTGTGATAAAAGTTGAGTTTCTCTACCAAGGCCCGCTATGGGGAGGTCTAAAAGGGCTTCTGCGACCCCAAAGTCTCTCCAAGATATCAAATGTCTCCCGCCAAATATGAGCGATCTTAGAGCAGTCCCAGAGGACATGTTTAAGGGGACACCCCCTAAAACAATTGTCATCTAAGGAGGGATTAGAGAGTTTCATCCTAGCCAGTATTAAGTACCACCTCATAATGGTCTTATGTGCATTTTCCCTCAGTATTGTGTTCAGTGAGGAGCCTAGGGCCTGTTTATGTATCTTGTTCCACTGTACATCGGGTAAATCAATGGCAAGCTCCGACTCCTAAGAGTGTTGATGGCGTTGTTTGGGTGGTGTGGTCTGGTCTATTAAATAATTATATATAGTGGAGATATTCTGTCTACCATTAGGGTTATTATTATTATCGTTATCCTTTATTCAAAACGCGCCAATATATTCCGCAGCGCAATACAGGGGTTAGGTACAAGTATAAACAATTTACCCACAATGAAAAATAATGGAAGACACTGTTATTGAGCTTTTAATCAGATATACACAGTGCTTTCCCTAAAGCACCCCACAAAACTGAAAATTGCAAACTTACATTCTAAAGGGTGTGGGTGAGGAACAGGAGAGTGATAGATGCATAGTGAAAACAGGCTAAAGATGATAGGCTTTTTTGATTAAATGTGTTTGTAAAGAGATTTTGAAAGATTTGAGGCAGGAAGATAGTCTGGTGGAGCGAGGTAAGGAGTTCCAAAGAATAGTTGCAGCACAAGAAAAGTCTTGAGGATGGGAGTGAGAGGAGGTGATGAGAGAGGAGGAGAGAAGAAGGTCATTAGCAGAGAGAAGACGGCGGGTGGAAGTATATTTTGGGATGAGAGCAGAGATGTAGGAGGGTGCACTATTGTGGAGGGCTTTATATGTTAGGGTCATGATTTTGAATTGTATTCTAGAGGCTATGGGAAGCCAGAGAGCCTGACAGAGAAGTGCCGCTGACACTGATTGTTTAGTATGATAGATGAGTCTAGCGGATGCATTCAAAATGGATTGGAGTGGAGACAGACGGGTGATAGGAAGGCCAGCAAGAAGAGTGTTGCAGTAATCGAGAATCTTAGCAGCAGCATTACATTTGATTACCATGCAAACAATAACATGTATCTAGGATAAATTAAGCCATTCCATTAATGGTAAATTATGTACGTCCCTAAATGTTGCGGGCGACCACTGTTGATTACCCCTTAAAAGATCAGCAGCAATCGTAAACCTATTGTCTATCCACCACTTAAACGTGTGAAAATCTATTGATTAATGCTGTTCTCTGATATAACCACAATGGGGTAAGCCATGAACCTGCTTCTACAAGTGGGATTCTCCTGTCAGAGCCAGAGCCGCCAAAGATTGAACCATGCAACTGGGAAGGAAGGAACTGTCCAATTTTGGAATGTAGACAGAGCCATAAAACCTGTCTAATGTGAAGGCCACTTTCTGCAAAAATATTTTTTTCCATCTCCACCCATAATGGCAGCTTCTCTTTACCAAACCACTTAGTGATTTGGGCCAATCTGGTAGCTTTAGAATACTTAAGTAGATCCAGAAGGGCTAGCCCTACCTTGGCCTTAGGTGCCATCATGGCCATCTTATTTATTCTAGGTCTTTTAAGATCTTAAATCCCAATGGGGACCTCGCAGCATAGCGGGGTTAATGTTAGGTGCAACGGGGAGACTTACAGTACCCCCGTGGCAGGGGTTAACTATTTTTTTCCCCGTTTCCCTTTAAGGACCTACGGCGGGGGATTTTAATTTAAAAAAATTTAAAAGCAAGGGGTTAATGTGGGGACCCTGTGGGGTCACGATAGGGGCCTTGCATCATGGGGTTAATTTGGGGACCCTGTGGGGGTCCCGATTGGGACCCTTGCGGCAAAGTTTAATTTAGTGAGCATGCGGGGGATCCCGCAGGTTTGATTGCCGTCATGATGACTCATTTGCAATTGGCTTTGTCTAAGCAGTAGCTACGGGCTTGCATGTGCAAGCCCTGCACTGCTTATGTATGGAACCAGGGTTTACAGTTTCGGATCTCGGGCAGCAAATTGCGGCCTTGTTCAATTGAATAGGACCAGAATTGTAGCAGAGTGCGAGCCCACAGCAGACCCTCAGACATACGGCCTATGTACCGCAAGATGCGGGATTCTAGTTGAATGGGGCCCTATATCTGCACTGACACTGCTTACCAGGTGGATACATGCTCAAGCTAACAATATGTAATGATCTGACTTTTTAAGCTTTATTTCTAAGGATCGTTGTATATTATTTTTAATTGCATCTAGATTCCACAAGTTTGAACACTTACATCTGATATCTAATTCAGATTATTTGTGTTTTGCTATCATACAATCAATTTGTGTAATAAAAAATAGTTACGTATTATATATTTTTTTATATAGTGTAAATTCAGTATTCTTGATTAAAGGGTCAGTTAATTCAGTAGAACTTGAAGCACACCACTGTAAAATACTCAAAACATGGTGAAACACTTTTTGAATTTTTGGAATAGGTGCCTTTTTCACTGAAAAAAATCATAAAAGAATTGTCTGTTTACATGAGAATTAGGCATGCCTCCAGACGGACTGACAGCAAGAGCTCTGTGCAGATAGCAGACACAGAAAGAGGGTTAACCCTTTCACACATTCATATGTGCAGGGAAATGAGTGTAGGAAACTCCTAAATATGTTACTTGTGGGTTAATTGATGGCTGATCACATTCCTGAAAGCAGAGAGAAGCCATAATTATTTTCTTGACTGTTGTCAACAGATGCAGTTAATAATGAACAGTCATCAGTGTGTCTGTAAAGACACCTATGACTGTAGATTTTTAGGAGAGTCTACTGAAGTGAGGTAGTGAATTCCAGAGTGGGGCTGCTCTTGAGAAGCATGGGAAGTTTAGAGGATGATAGGGGATGAGACGGGTAAATCATGCGCAGATCTGAGTTGGCGGTTTGGAGTGTATCTTGCCATAACAGTTGAGATGTAGGGAGGTGCAGTCCTGTTGAGGGCTAGGTAAGTTAGAAGTTTGACTTTCATCTTTGAGTACAAAGGGAGCCAGTATAGGGACTGGCAGAAGAGAGCAGCAGATGATCCGGGGTAAAGTGAGGTTTGGAGACGTGTTCAGAATAAATTGGAGTGGAGACAGGTAGCTATCAATGATATTTTAAAGACTATAGAATGTTGCTTGTACTAAAAATCGGTTGGAGGTAGAGATGTGATGACAGAATTTGCTGTCCATCACTGTTATGAGAAATGCTGTATTTGCTATAATTTCCACATTACAATAAGAGCATCAGTGAGAAGCACAGATCTATAGCGATTTGTATTGCAATGTCAGTAATAATACATGGCAAACAAACTGCCCTTGGACATATTTAAAGTGTATTATTAGACATATAAAGAGATTATTAATAGGTATACAAATAATAGACCTCTATTAATCACATCTTAACTACTGACTTTATGTGAGATAATCACTTATAATGGTTTCCCCTTATATACACCCTTACTGAGAAAAATATATAGTAATTGAATGCATCTGATAGAGGGTAATCTGTAGTGTATGCAAACATTTTTTGCATGAAAAATCCCAGACATTAATAGACTTACCCTAGAGTCTGCAAATATCTTCAGTTTTCTGGCAGCTGATTTTGAGAAGGAATGCCCCTGAAATGCCCCTAAAAAACGTAGATAAAATTCATAGTTCATTTTGGCCAATTAGATGCAGCTACAACTTTGTTTGCAATGTTTGTGGATCAGTTTCTGCTGCAAAGCATTATGGAATGTGTAGTATTTTATTCCCATCAGTAGGAAGCAGCTTCAGGCTCTGGATCTCTGCACTATGCTGCTGTTGGCTTGAAGGTTAGTATAGGGTTAAAAAAACAGTGTTTCTATTGGTTAGTACTAGGTGCCTATGTATGCACCTCTCGGGATATGGAAACCAATTTTTTTTATAAAATAAATCTGTACACGTATAGAATGACTCAATGTACTGTGTGTTTCTGATATGAGCAGCTTGTGTTAGATTAGAAAAGTAAAAAAAAAATGGAAACTTCCATATACCTTTAAACTATCACTGCAGAATGTTCCCAAGAGGAGCTTGTTGTTTTAATTATGCATTGATCATTAATACAATTCCAACTTAATAATTTAAAAAACAGCAATTTTCAATATTAAACTTACTTTCTAAAGATTAGAGTACTAGCCTTCCGAGGTACTTTTGATCTCCACCCCTATAAAGTCATCATGGATAAGAGTGAGGAAGAGATCTAAAGAGCTTTAAGATGTTAATTTGAGTCTACATGACCATTCATAACCTATTTTTCAGACATAACTTGTTGCCAAGGGAAACCACATTATCACAGTATGGCTCCAGCCAATGAAGTATATTGATTTAATATATTTGTTCCTAACAATTTAGCACTGACTGCCAGTTAGCCAAAAGTCACCCCTCTATTGACCTCTATGGAGACGAACAACATGAATCTAATCATTAACAGTAAGTCTAATACCGAATATTGCTTTTTAAAAGGACATGAAAGGTTTCTGGATTTTGCTAGATATAATATATACTGATCGCTTCATTTACATTTATGTACTGTGTTGTATTAAGAAGCAATTAAAAGCGCCATTTTTAATGTCTAAAACCAAACAAATAGTCCCTGTATTTGTCTGTCCACTGCAGTATATGCAGACTCAGATTCTGTCGTGATGGATGTGCAATGTAGTGTCCTAGCCTATCAGGGACTAGGTCTCTGCAGCATGGTGCGGCATGTTTTTATAAACATTAAACACACAACTGTTAACATAGTAAATTGCTTAATAGATTCCCTGTTGGTTGGAGCTTGTTCTTATTTTGTCACATAGTCATTAAACTATACATTATGAACACATATCAGTACTTAGAGCCTCATTCAATTCGGGGCTCTCAACTCGATTGCAGACAGCCGATTGTCTGCGATTGAGTTGCATGAACAAGTAGCTCTACTTTTACTTTGCTATTCAATTAGTCTCTGTTTGCAAGAATCAGAAACCCTGCCATCGGCAGTAGCATTTGCAGGCCTGAACATGAACATTCCCTCAAGCCTGTAACCCCAGTCCGAACCAGCCAATCAAAATGGAGCCCGTCATCGATTCCATTATGCAGGGGTCCCGAAAGGTCCTTTTTTTTATTTTCTGTAATTAGGCTTTTTTTATTTTTTGTAACTAGTGTTTATTTTTGTACTTAGTGGGGTATTAGGTATTTTATTAGGGGGTTAGGTAGGTAGTGTAGGGGTTAATAGGGAAGTGTAGGGGTAGTGTAGTGGTTAATAGGGTAGTGTGGGGGGTTTATTGCATAGGTTAGAAGGGGGATTTACTAGGTCCAATTAGGGTTAAATAGGTCCAGTTAGGGTCAAATAGGACTGTATAGGGTTATTAGGTCCTGTTAGGGTCAAATTGGACTAGATAGGGTTATTGGGCCTAGTTAGGGTTAAATAGGACTAGATAGGGTTATTGGGTCCAGTTAGAGTTAAATAGGACTATATAGGGTTATTGGGACTAGTTTGGGTTAAATAGCACTAGATAGGGTTATTGGGCCCAGTTAGGGTTCAATAGGACTGGATAGGGTTATTGGGTCCTGTTAGGTCTAAATTGGACTAGATATGGTTATTGGGCCTAGTTAGGGTTAAATAGGACTAGATAGGGTTATTGGGTTGTGTTAGGGTTAAATAGGACTAGATAGGGTTATTGGCCTAGTTAGGGTTAAATAGGACTAGATAGGGTTATTGGGCCCAGTTAGAGTTAAATAGGACTATATATGATTATTGGGCCTAGTTAGAGTTAAATGGGACTAGATAGGGATATTGGGACTAGTTACGGTTAAATAGGACTAGATAGGAATTTTTGGGTCGTGTTATGGTTAAATAGGACTAGATAGGGTTATTGGCCTAGTTAGGGTTAAATAGGACTAAATAGGGTTATTGGACCCAGTTAGGATTAAATAGGACTAGATATGATTATTGGGCCTAGTTAGAGTTAAATGGGACTAGATAGGGTTATTGGTAATAGTTACGGGTAATTAGGACTAGATATGGTTAAGTGGTTAGTGATTGGGTTAATTAGGAATGGTGAAGGTTAAATAGGGTTAATTACTTAGATGGGGTAAATTAGTTAGAGGCGGTTCATTAGTTATAGGGGGTTAATTAGAGGGGGTTAATTCATTTGACGGGTGTTAATTACTTAGATGGGCTTAATTTAGATTTATTAGTGTATTGGGGTGGCTAGTAGTGTAGTGTAGGGTAGTGCTTAGACTTAGTGTCATAAGGGTCCTGACGGACCCTCATGGCACTTATAGAGTTATAGAGTTAATGTTAGGGTCAATTATTGTCCCATAAGGGTCTATATAGACCCTTATGGGACTGATGGGGATAATTAGGGGCTTATGGGGGTCTGTATAGTTTAATTTTAATTGTTGCGCGGGTGCTTTAAGGACCTTTAAGGTCCTTAAAGGACCCGCGACTGTAAATTTAAAATTTTTAAATGCTGTGGGGGTCCCAATCTTTTTATGTATTTAAAAGAAATTGGTTTAATCTGCACCTAGGAACTATACCATGCACTTTTTTTCTCTAACGTGTTGTTAAAATATCAATTTAGCATTAAGATTATGTCATGTAATTTACACTGATATGTGTGTTCTGTTCTCGCTGCATGCTCTACATTTCAACACACATAGCTGAATAAACCCATAATATACAGTTACACATACTGATGAGTTAATGGTATCTGTACACATAGTCACCATGACCTGTATTAAATCCACTAAATGAGTATTTACTGAACTTGCCTTTTATACTAGTTTAATTTACGGTAATTTTTAATCACTACAACATATGGGCCTCGTTCAATTGCAAACCTGCAGATTGCGTTATACAGGCCATATGTCTGCAGGCTTGAAATTTGCTACAATTACAGAGCGATCCAATTGAACAAGCCCGCAAGTTATGAGCCGAAAGCTGAAACAGTAAACCATGCAATCAAAAGTAGCATTTCAGACTGTCAACATGGTCTATTAAGCAAGGCCGTAACCACCCATTTAGAAACAGCCAACAGAAAATGAGATTGTTACTGTCATATAAAATAAAATATAGAGGATACAGTGCCTTGCAAAAGTATTCACCCCTCCTTGGTATTTTTGGTGTTTTGTTGCCTCACTAACTGGAATTAACATTGATTGTTTAAGGATTTGCATCATTTAATTTACAAAGCATGCCCACAATTTTGAAGATGTTTTTTTTTTTATTGTGAAGCAAACAACAGATAGGACAAAATGACAGAAAAAGTCAATGTGCATAACTATTCACCCCCCTAAAGTCAATACTTTGTAGAGCCACCTTTCGTGGCAATCACAGCTCCAAGTCCCTTTGGATATGAGCTTGCCACATCTTACCACTGGGATTTTTGCCCATTCCTCTTTGCAAAACTGCTCCAGCTCCTTCAAGTTGGATGGTTTGCGCTTGTGAACAGCAATCTTTAAGTCTGACCACAGATTTTCTATTGTTTTGAGGTCTGGGCTTTGACTAGGCCATTCCAACACATTTACATGTTTCCCCTTAAACCACTTAAGTGTTGCTTTAGCATTGTGTTTGGGGTCATTGTCCTGCTGGAAGGTGAACCTCCGTCCTAGCCTCAAATCACACACAGAGTGGTACAGGTTTTGCTCAAGAATATCCCTGTATTTAGCACCATCCATCTTTTCCTCAACTCTGACCAGTTTCCCAGTCCCAGCTGCTGAAAAACATCCCCACAGCATGATGCTGCCACCACCATGTTTCACTGTGGGGATGGTGTTCTTTGGGTGATGTGATGTGTTGGGTTTGCGGCAGACATAATGTTTTGGCCGAAAAGTTCAATTTTATTCTCATCAAACCAGAGCACCTTCCTCCATACATTTTGGGAGTCTCCCACATGCCTTTTTGCAAACTCAAAACATGTCATTTTGTTTTTTGCTGAAAGTAATGGCCTTCTTCTAGCCACTCTGCCATAAAGCCCAACTCTATGAGCGTACGGCTTATTATCGTCCTATGTACAGATACTCCAGTCTCTGCTGTGGAACTCTGCAGCTCATCCAGGGTTACCTTAGGTCTCTGTGCTGCCTCTCTGATTAATGCCCTCCTTGCCCGGTCCGTGAGTTTTGGTGGGCGGACGTCTCTTGGCAGGTTTGCTGTTGTGCCATGTTTTTTCCATTTGGTTATGATAGATTTGATGGTGCTCATGGGGATCATCAAAGATTTGGATATTTTTGTATATCCTAACCCTGACTTGTACTTCTCAACAACATTGTCCCTTACTTGTTTGGAGAGTTCCCTGGTCTTCATGGCAGTGTTTGGTTAGTGGTGCCTCTTCTTTAGATGTAGAAGCCTCTGGGGCCTTTCAAAAAAGGTGTGTATATGTACTGACAGATAATGTGACACTTAGATAGCACACAGGTGGACATAATTTCACTAATTATGTGACTTCTTAAGGTAATTGGTTGCACCAGAGCTTTTTATGGGCTTCATAACAAAGGGGGTGAATACATACGCACATGACAATTTTCTGTTTTCTATTTCAAAAAAATTGTTTGATATATATATTGTTCTCATTTCACTTCACCAACTTAAACTATTGTGTTCTGATCCATCACATACAATTCAAATTAACAAAACATTGAACTAAAGGCTGGAATGTAACAAAAAAGGTAAAAAGTCAAAGGGGGTGAATACTTTTGCAGGGCACTATACATGTCAATCATTTAGCATTTAGGGGTCCAATAAGCGACCAGGCTCGCAATCCAACAATGTACAAAATAATAAGAAAGAATGAAGGAAATGTTCTAGTCCATGTGGGTGGCCTGATATGTATTAACTCATTGATTCCTGAGATTGATATAGCACAGAAATTACATTTTGGGGGGGGGGGATTTTTTTAAATGCAGATTAATGAAGAACGATTCTAAAAAGAACCAATTTACCCTTTATAACAAGTTGCTTTCATCCAGTGAATGGTATATATTCCTTTATGTGATGTTAGGCAACTGAGTCTTTACCTAGCATAAGGATCCTGACCAGACATTCCTTAGGCTAGACAAGCATTACATTCTGGTATCATGTTATTGTCTGATGTTCTTGCCTATTTGGATATCAAATAACAGAATGTATGTTGTGCAATTAATTCCAATGTCTTTCATCGCTTTGATTTGATTTTTTATTTGCATTTACAATGCTACGAACAGGTGTTTAACCCCCTTGCAAGTCCTATCTGGTACTAATAGGATTTTCTTCTACATTTGACATTTCCATGTGTGAAAACATTTGTGAGCTTGAGGAATTGTAGAAATTGAATAGCGATTTGTAACTCTGTAATTCAAAAACTTTTGTTTGGAATTGGCAATCATCTTTTTTCAAACAATATATTTTAGAAATGCTAAAAATTAAAATGTGTAGCAGATAATATTGGAGGAACTGCCCTTCTTTCGTTGTTTTTAAAGAGCAAGACCAATAACTGCTGAAACCATTTACCAAAGTACAGAGGCTGATTAGCTCTTTTATATACAATATAATGTTCCTTTTTTAAAACTTGATTGACTACAAGTTGCTATGACCCATGGCTCCTCCCACATGCAATTTAACATTACCCATTTTTTACCATGGAAAAATGGTGGTCTACAGTGAACAAAACGTACATCAAAAGGAGGGATTGTTTTATTTCCTACTTGGGATTGTTTTCTTGGGATTGCTTTCCCAGGCACAATGCTAAAAAAATTTGTTGATTTAAAAGAAAGGCTAAAGTGATCAAATTTACTTCTTGTCATCTACTTCTGTGTTTCTTTGGGATTAACTGTCTTAATGTTTTTTTTGTTTTTTTTTATTTCCCTTTGGGGCGATTGGCTAAGTCTCGCTTGTTTTGTTTTTTTCTGTTTGCCTTCCTCTGGATTAATTAATAATAATAAAAAAAATAATTAAATAATTGATTAATAATTAATTAACAACTAATTAATTAATATATAATCAGCATATTGCAGATCAGAGGAGATCTTAAAAGGTTGAACTTGATGGACTGAAAGTCTTTTTTCAACCTTAAATACTATCAGCCTTATTAAATTGTTAATCAGCAAATTTAAAAGGACTCTATTTAAGCACATAGCATATTTTTTTACAGAAGTTTTTAGTTAGTGAACTTCTATCCAAAAGCAAGGTCTTCACCAACTAAAAACTTCTGTAAAAAAATATGCTATGTGCTTAAATAGAGCCCTTTTAAATTTGCTGAATTGCAATTTAATAAGGCTGTATGTAACTATGTAACTATGTAATGTGTATTGTGTTTTATAAAAACAACTTTTCTAATGTAGAAAACATGCATGTTGGTAAACGGTGTCAATATAAAGGACTAGTGCAGTTTAAGAAAATGTTCACATTTATGAAATATGTAACAAACTAGAAGCCATATAAGTCATAAACATAAAAGCATTTTCACAAAAAAAATCTTCAATTTAAAAAGAATTTGCTCTCTGTTCAGTTCCTTTGTCAAGTGTTGATTTAGTGGCAGACTTTCAACAGAACTAAGTGACACCGGGCCCCATTCAATTGCAAGCCTGCAATTGCCTCTAGCGCATATTTTTGGCTACGGGCTACATTTTTTATAAACATTTAGACACATTCAATTGTCTCTAACTCATAACAGCCCTTTCACCGCCTCCTCATGGAAACCATGCACTCATACGTAAGATTTTAGGGGGCGCGATCATATGATCTGACAATATTTAAACAAGCCCATCATTTACTTCTTCAACACTCACAATACTTCTTAGACACAGCCAATAGTAAATGAAACCGTCATGATGGCGTGAGTAAAACATGGAGTTTATACGTAAACTGCATTTAGAGACTACAAATTAATTAGCGTTGAGAAGTAAAATTTGGGATCGGACTCGCAATCCAGCAATGTAATGAAATCAATAAAAATCATTAAAACAAATGTTCTAGTCCATGCGGGTTCCATGATATGTATTAACCCCTTATGTCCTGGACTCTATTTAACACAAAAAAAAAACATAAAAATAAAATATATATTTTTTTATATTTTTTATTGCATATTCGTGGGTTTGAGACTGTTGTGCAAATAATTCTAATGTATTTATATGCTTTCCCCTACTTTTAAAGTACATTTTAATACATTTTTTGACAGAAACTTGTTACATTTTATCAGACTTAATTTGCGAGCTAGAGCTACAGGTCTAATAGGATATTGATTTTGTGTAACTTTAATTATTTATCATTCGTAAATCTTGGGCTGTGCTAAAACCAATGGAGCTCTAAGGACGGTTTTGCGGCTTTGGCTGGCCCGTAGTGATTGTGGGCAGGTAACTCACAACTGGAATGCGAGCAGCTAAATGTAGCCAATTAAATATATGTAACTTTTACAAGCTGCTTTACAAGTTCAAGTAATTGCGATTTAGCCAATTGAATGGGGCCCACAGTTAGGTCAAATCCTGCATGTCTAGTAAATAGGATCCGTAAAGTTAAGTCCCCATAGATGGAATGGCAACAGAACGACAAGCAGCAGGGTACAGACAATAATTAGAGTTCAGACATGAAGACTTGCCAGGCCAAAACTTAAAGTAAAATGTAATACGCCACTCAAGAACTTGGAAACAATAATGCTATAGCAGTCTCAGGCTTGACAGAGCAAACAGGAAGGTTATGTCCCCCAAAAAGGGAGAAGGACACATACCATAATAGCATAGTCACCTCTTCCATTCCCAAATATGTGATTTTCAATAAAAGGTAATGCATGTATATATTAAAACATAATGTTTCATTTTCCAGGTAAAGGAGTAGATACAATATCTTACTATGATAATTAAATATAAAACAAATGGAAAAATAAACATACTACAAACTTATTTTAGTCAAATTGCCTATCTCAGAAGATAAGTACATCTGGCATATATAAAAAGCAATATCTAGCAACTATAATAGATACAATTACATAATACTTCTAAAGTCTAATTCAATTATTCAAGAAAATAAACTATTAAGAAATATAAAATATTTTGGGCATGAATATTTTTGGGTATAAACGCTGACAAAATAACACAGGATTACATACTATTGTTGTTATGTTCAAATGTATATTATTCTCTCATATTCTAATATTGTAAAGCTTAGCTATCACTCACCCTTAATGTCCAAAGATCATTCTACCCGGTCAGCTATAAACAATAAAATTGAATATTTGGATATAGAGTCCTTATAAGCAATAAACAGAAGGCAATAATAGCAAGCTGGAGTATTAATAATACAATACACTCAACCTCTGTATAGCATTATTCTTGATTATTCCAAATCGTTGTACATGCTTGGTATATGCATGAGGGGCCCATATTATAGACTATATATCCTCTAGAATGTATTTATCTATTTAATATTATTTTCAATTATACCATATACTTAACTCTTTCTTCCGTCTACATATATATTGTATATTAATATATTAAAATGTGCATATAGCACATTCGACAAGTAACTCGGTGGAATCACCAGAATTGACAGAACAATGCCTAGCGGGTGTTTCGCATTAGCTTCACAATTTTTATGTATTTTTACTGCCTTTATAGTATTCAGTGTCTATCTGTAAACGTATTTAAAAAAAATCAAAAGTAGAGTTCCCTGAACAAATGTGTGAAAATGGTCATTGTATGAATAGATATTCAATGTGTTTATGTTTACTGCATGAAGTTGAGGTTAGGTCAGGTCTTTTTCTTTGTCTCGGTATAATTTGATAGTACAGTTAGTTTGACATGATTTACGACCAGCTCAACTTTGAAATGGTATAGTGTTACATATGTCCTGGTGAGGTTCCTGCTCCCACCACACTAGATGATATGATTTAATGTTCTAGCAGGTGTGCCCATTCAATTTGTCTAATTTCTTCACAGTTCTGGCAGCAGCATTTTGTTATCTTCCTCCCCTACCTGCACAAACTAGTACCATATGCTCAAGAAGACCGATTCTAAAAAGAACCAAATTGCCCTTTATAACAAGATGCTTCCATCCAGTGAATGGTATATATTCCTTTATGTGATGTTAGGCAACTGAGTCTTTCCCTGGCATAAGGATCCTGACCAGACATTCCTTAGGCTAGACAAGCATTACATTCTGGTATCATGTTATTGTCTGATGTTCTTGCCTATTTGGATATCAAATAACAGAATGTATGTTTATGTCTTATCTATTATGTTTAAAGAACGTCCTTTGTTGTGTATATGAACAAAATAATATTAGTTATTATCATTTCTGTGACATATTCAATTATAATAATATGTTACAATATGTAAAAAAGGTACGATAGTTATTTTTATAATGTGCTAACACTAAATTCTCCTTCAGGATCGATACCTGGTCGTGGTGAAGGGGCTTGTGTATTTCAATGAAGCTGTGAGCTATACCATGTAGATGGGCAGGTCATAGTAGATAGGTCAGACAATTTGTGGTCCACTGGAGAAGAAACTGGAAAACCCACTCCCACACTGGAATGGCGCAACTGGACACAAGATGTGCCTGGCGTGCTGTGGTCCATGGGGCCATGAAGAGTCGGACACAACTGAACGGCTAAACAACAACACTAAATTGAATTAAAGGAACATTGTGCTCATACATTTAAATATCCTCTTTTAAAGAACAACATTTTTTTTTTCAGAATGTAAAAATAATTATAATAAAGCCTCTAACATTACTTTTACATGTATATTTAAGCTTCTGTGGATGCTATCATTTTATTTTAAGTGGTAGGAGGAGATTTTGAATGCAGAGTGGAAGGTTCTATTTGGACAGTGGGAATGGGGCAGTAGCAATTGCCTGTGCTTTCATTAGCATTAAACTGTTGAAACTGTTGGGGATGTCCATTCAGGAATGGCAATGCGAGATAGAGCTGTTCCTTCTAACAGCCGGGAGAACAGTTCTACTGTTGAGATGTAATCTGACAGAAATCATCTCAGTTAGGAAAATTGCAGCCTGTAGTAAAGAATAATTACATATACAATTAAAATGTTAAGGTTGTGTTTAGTTTGCTAAAACTTTTTTGCCCATTATCATGTTTAGTTATTCAAAATACCATATAGAAAAAAATGTACCTCAGTTTTTCCATTATGGCATTTAGAATAACTAACCATGATAATTAATGGGAAAACATTTTTTTTTTAGAAAACAAAAATAAAGAAACAGAACATTTACATTTTAACTGTTAAATCAGCAGAAACCAAAATCTTAGATTCCACAGCTTGATTTTATATAAAAGATAATAAATTAGAGGCTGTTTATTTTTTTATATTATACAAGTATTTTGACTTTTTTCAGTTTTACTAGAAATTTGTTTAAATAGAAAGACTTAAGTGGTCCTTTAAATGACAACTGAAGTCCCATACTTGGATCCTCTTATGAAGACCTTGTCCTAAAGATCAGAAAAACTCAAAAAAGGCTTAACATTTTAAATGAAATTCCTGCCCTGAAATGCTATGTACGGGTTCATTATTCTTTATTGTGGGTATAAAATGGCTTTATTTGCTTTCTTGAATAGTCATCTAGAGATGCTCCTTTCGTAAGATGTACTTACATTTAATTAAATTGTAGGTTACACATCATTTGAAAGCATTTCAAGACAATTAGAACAAGGTTTAATTTCCATCCAAGGTCCCCCAGGTTAGGAAAAAGAACAAATCTCCAGCAAATCAATATATGTTACAAATTATAGGCTGTATTTCACTTTTAATTTCTAAAACAGTCTGCCCATTATGAAGTGAAGTACTATAAATTTGAAATGCCAGTGGTCCTTTAAATATGAAAAATAGAAATTAATGTGTATATATGTTTGTATATTATAAATATGTGTATTGTTAAAAAGGATAGACAAATCCAATTTATGTTGAAATGGCCTAATAAAGTTGTTCTGGTACATTAATCATGTTTGATACAAAGATAAAAGACATTAACAAAACCGAAAATATACTTGAGAAACTACTTGCTGTACCCCTGCCAGGCAATATCGAACACTACATTTCAGCTCTGAGAAATATTTTTATTTCAATACTTTCTGTGAAATAGTCTATTTTAAGAATACAGCAATCTCTTTCTCAAAATCGGAGTGCCATGTGCATTTAAACTTATTGTAAACTTAAAAGTAAGTATTGCGTTTTGTTGTCAAATGGCTATGCTAAATTGCAATTTTTAAACAGAACTGAGTAGAAGTATAACCTGAACCCACCATTCCTCCCATGTGTTTATTTTTTTTAAATGCTTTAATGTATTTTAAGATTGCTTGAGTGCAACCCTATCGGCAAACATGACTTATTTGAGTGTATTAATGCTTAGCCTACAATTTCAGGTTAATTGTGATGATCATTCCCCTGAAATCCTACTTACAAGTTTATGGTTTGTTTGTGCAGGGTTAGAGACAATTGAATATATCTAAATGTTGCAAAAAAAGTGACCCGCGGCCCAAATGTTGGGTTATAGGTAATTACGAGCTTGCAATTAAATGAGGCTTAATGTCTGCCTTCATCAAAGCAAATTAATCCAGTACAGTGGTAACTTTGTTCTCAACCTTAATCCGTTCCGGATGGCAGGATGAGTACCAAAAAGGTTGAGTACCAAGGTAGCATTTCCCATAGATATCAATGTAAATTGAAATAATCCGTTCCAGACACCAGCTTTTTCACATTTTAGTTTGAACTGATAGTCTAGTCTTTTTTTTATATAAAACCATAAAACTAAACAGACATACATACAAAACAATAACAAATCAAATAACATAAAATGTAACTTCACTTTAACTGTACTGAGAGGACATGAGGGCCCAATCGGATGGTGGTGATGTAGAGGAGGAGAAGGAAGAGAGAGGTTATTGCTTGGAACGTTGGTTCTTATAGGCACAGGCTACACTTTGGTCCTTTTAAGCACAGGCTGCACTTTCTTTCTTATAGGCACAGGCTGCACTTTGATTCTTATAGGTACAGTCTATACTTTGGTCCTTATAAGCACAGGCTGCACTTGTATTCTTGTAGACATAGGCAAAGACTGCTCTTTTGCTCTTGCAGGGACAAACAGCTCTTGGGCTCTTGTAGGCACTAACTACACTATGCCACAACACAGCATTTACTCCACTTCCTGAAAGATAGGATGCACGGTGGCACAAGTGAGTTGAGTTTGAAACAAGCATTAAGTTCTAAGCCAATTTGTTCTGAAAATGTTGAGTTCCAAGGAGGGTCCACTATAGTTGAAAATAAAGGCTATATACTTATTTATTTTAAACTTTAAAATAGCATACTATAAACATGACACTTCATTGTCCCTTTATATAGTCTTGTTCTCAAATACAAATATGTACATTTATCTGCATTTACACATATATTGATTAGTATTACACTACACATTATGGCCCCTATTAAATTAGAGCTGCGTTTGGAATCGTATCTCGTACTACGAATCTACTTGCGTTTGACTTGCGTAATTTCTGACTCATTTTCCGAGATTTATTTCGGAGAAGCGATACGTAGTAAGTCGCGGACAAGAATTCTTTGTGTGTAGCCTCGTATCTTGCAGAATCGCTAAGTGCACAGAAATGCACCAGCAAAATGATTTATGCACTACGTACAGACTAATTAAAGTGCAAAAGTGACAGTTTAACAGAGGGAAAGCATGGAAGGCCATTACAATTGATTGCACAATAACCCCCTCCCCCCACCAAAGCAAATTCATTATAAAACAAATTAGTTGTTACATTTGGAATGAAAAGCCATGCTGCAGCTTACATAAAGCAATTAAAGACACACTACTTGATTACTTACTGATGCCATATTAACCCTGTTAAGTGCTCCGTATTACGTATTTCGCGCTGTTTTCACACGCAAACCTTAATATATTAATTGATACGCACGGCCACGGAAATCACAAGTTATCCGAGATAGAGCCCCCATTCGCAAATCCTAACGTGTACGAGATTGCATCCGTCACTCGTATCTCGCAGCACTTTGAATTTAATAGCGTTGTAAACTGCCTCATTTTCTAACTGCGTAGGCCTTGCGATTTCAACTCATATTCACAAGGCTGCAATTTAATAGGGCTCCAAATGTCTTAAAGGGACTCTGACCCTGAAATCAAGTTGTTTTTTAGTTTATTCTTACAGAGCATGAAAAACTGTCTATATGTTGTGCTCTATTTATATGCAAATGAGTAATGCATGCATATTAATTAGCTGCTTTGATGTGCTAATCAGGATTACATTATGCTTGTCTGTCTCTGTAATAGCCAAAATAAAGACCTACAATATTATTTGGCAGTTAGACCACTCTCCCAGCACTCTGAGCCGTACATTAACATAACCAGAGCCGCAAAATCAATTCTAAATATTTCAGAAACTATTTAACGTAGAGAAAAACTGCCAGTAAAATGTAAAGCTAATTTTTAACGATCTTTAACATGAAATCAACTTCCTGTTGTGGTGACAGAGTCCATTTAAAGATCAGAAACGCTATATTTTATCACACAGATCTCTTTATCATCCCCAGCCATAACTTCCCTTACACATTCATGGGTGTATTGTAGCACATTGTTTAGTAGATATCTCTCAGTAGCCTGTACATTATAGAGACAGAAAATAGATTAACTAGATGGGCCACACACGGATGTCACATGTTGTGTTTCTGTGAGAACATGAAGTTACTGAATCATGACAGGCACAGGTTCAGCTGCATTAAAATCAATAGGACTAAGCTCTCTCCTAGCACGCAAATCCATTCACAGCATTGTATATAGGCTGTGATGGCTCTTTATTAAATCATTGATGCAAGCACTGCGAGAAGTACAGGCTATTTATAACACATTGCTTTCTCAAGCCTCTTTCAACAGAACTGGAAAAAAGAGAAGTAACTGCTGGCTTTTAGCAAGTTTCACTATTTTTGTTGGTGCCCATGCCGTGAAATAATGAAATCAGCAAATTAGGGGGAGATTATGCACAAAATGGGATAGGGTGGAAAGTATTTAGCATAACAATATGTTAAAGGGCTAGTAAAGTGTCCATATAGTACTGTGGCATTTGTTGTTTCAGTAACTGATTGTAAATAAATTAAATTGACACTATCACTCCAATAGGAATTTGCTTTAATCTTAAAGAGCATTAAAATCTATATATACATTGTATTAATCATTTTTCTCTATGCTATTTAATTTCTCAGAGAGACAGCATTGTTTCTGTCAATCGTTTTTTTGCTGATGTGCTGCTCTGATTGTCTGCCACGGAGAAAGGCAAGCAAACTGAGGGCCCCATTCAATTTCAAGCCTACAATATCCTCTAAGCCTCTAGCCCGTAATTCTAATGCAGGCTAAAATGTTTCTAAACGTTTAGATGTACTCAATTGTCTCTAACTCGCAACTGCCCTCTAACAGCCTCCACACGGAAACCATGCACTCGTAAGTAGGATTTCAGGGGGCGTGAGCACATGATCTGACAATATTTAAGGAAGCCCATATAATTTACTTCTTAAGCACTCGCAATACTTCTTAGAAACAGCCAATAGTAAATGAGACCGTCATCATGACATCAGTAAAAAATGGCGTCTATACTTAAACTTTACACAGGGACTATGAATTAATTAGTGTTGCGAAGTAAATTTTGGGATTGGACTCGCAATCCAGTAATGTAGAAATCAATAAAAATCATTAAAGTAACTGTTTTAGTCCATGCGGGTTCTATGATATCTATTAACCCCATAAGACCCGGGATCCATTTCACACAAAATAAAAATAAAAAAAAACATTTCTCATAAAATGTGGCACAAAAAATAAAAAAAAATCTCGGGAATGATACACTTTAGAAACAAATTGGATATGTATAGCCATTTTTTCATGCTGTCTAAGATTAACTGATTTGGGGATGGCAGTCCTTTTAAGTTGTATGTAGATCTCAAATCTTGAATTTGAAATGTAGTATCTCAAGGACTATTATTTCCTAACCCCTCACAATTAAAAAGAGTGCAACTAAAATGGTCCATGGTGTAAAAACAGAACTTATAAGGAAAGACTTTATGACCTTAATCTGTATAGATTAGAGGACAGAAGAGAGAGGGGACATATGATAGAAACCTTCAAATATATATAAGGATTTAATAAAGCTGAAGAGGGAAGTGACATCAGAAAAAGAGGAATGCAAGAACAAGCGGTCATAATTTTGAGTCAGAAGGTGGAAAATGTAGGGGTAATATCAGAAAGTACAATTTTACAGAAGGAGCAGTAGATAAACGGAACCACCTTCCAGTGGAAGTGCTAGAGTCAAAGAAAGTAAAGGAAATTAAGCAATCCAAATATACGCAAAAAAGACTATCCTTTTAGGTACAAAATAAACAAATTAAACACTAATGTGTGATCAATTAAATATAACTGGACTTGTGATAAATATATACTGCCTTATTAAATTGCAATTCAGTAAATTTAAAAGGGCTCTATTTAAGGACACAGCATATTTGTTTTACAGAAGTTTTTAGTTAGTGAACTTTTATCCATAAAGCAAGGACTTTACTAACTAAAAACCTCTGTAAATAAAATATGCTGTGTGTTTAAATAGAGCCCTTTTAAATTTACCGAATCACAATTTAATAAGGCTGATAGTATTGTTATTTATACCCTTTATGTGTTAATGTTGATTTTGCATGAGAGAAGGAACCAGTTTTGTGTTTGTGATATCACTTCCTGAGAACTGGATAACAAGAGGGTGTCTTGTAATATAGATACATTTACACTGCATTTGAGAGCAGCGTTTAATGATGTAGTGGCAAGTGTTTTATATTTTTCATTGTTTTTTTCATTGGTAAGTCACATGTTCGATTCCCCTGCCTTCCACCTATATACTTTTTGTTTTACTAAAGTATGTAATTATTTTTATATATATATTTATATATATATATATATATATATATATATATATATATATATATATATACCGTATATACTCGAGTATAAGCCGACCCGAGTATAAGCCGAGGCACCCATTTTACCGCAAAATACTGGGTAAAATGAGTGACTCGAGTATAAGCCGAGGGTGGGAAATATGCTGCCCCCTGTGTCCCTCTTGTGCCCTCTGTGTCCCCCTCTCTCTCCGTGTCTCTTCTCCCCTCTCTCTTCCCTGTGTCTCTTCCAATCTCTCCCTTCCCTGTGTCTCTTCCCCCATCCTTTATCACCCTCCTCAACCCCACTCCTCAACCTCCCTCCTCATCCTTAACCTCCCTCCTCATCCTTAACCTCCCTCCTCAACCTCAACCTCCCTCCTCATCCTCAACCTCCCTTCTCAACCTCCCTCCTCATCCTCAACCTCCCTCCTCACCCTCAACCTCCCTCCTCATCCTCAACCTCCCTCCTCATCCTCACCTCCCTCCTCATCCTCATCCTCCCTCCTCAACCCCCCCATCCTCAACCCCCCATCCTCATCCTCTCTCCTAAACCCCCCCATCCTTATCCTCTCTCCTCAACCCACCATCCTCAACCCCTCCTCAACCTCAACCCCCCTCCTCAACCCCTCATCCTCAACCTCCCTCCTCATCCTCAACCTCCCTCCTCAACCCCTTCCTCAACCTCCCTCCTCAACCCCCCATCCTCAACCCCCTCCTCGAGCCCCCCATCCTCATCCTCCCTCCTCAACCCCCCCATCCTCATCCTCCCTCCTCAACCCCCCATCCTCATCCTCAACCCCCTCCTCAACCTCCCTCCTCAACCCCCCCATCCTCAACCCCCCCATCCTCATCCTCTCTCCTCAACCCCCCATCCTTAACCCCCCATCCTCAACCCCCCTCCTCAACCCCTCATCCTCATCCTCAACCTTCCTCCTCATCCTCAACATCCTTCCTCAACCTCCCTCCTCATCCTCCCTCCTCATCCTCAACCTCCCTCCTCAACCCCCCTCCTCAACCTCCCTCCTCAACCCCCCATCCTCAACCCCCTCATCAACCTTTCTCCTCAACCCCCCCATCATCAACCCCCTCCTCAACCCCCCATCCTCATCCTCAACCCCCCATCCTCAACCTCCCTCAACACCCCTCCTCAACCTCCCTCCTCAACCTCAAACCCCCTCAACCCCCCTCCTCAACCTCAACCCCTCTCAACCCCAACCCACCTCCTCAACCTCAACCCCCCTCAACCTCCCCCCTCAATACCCCTCAACCCCAACCCCCCTCCTCAACCCCCGTCCTCAACCTAAACCCCCCTCAACCCCCCTCCTCCACCAAAACCCCCCTGAATACCTCCCCCCTCTCCCCTCACTTACCTGGTTGTGCTCCGGCCTCCGCTCCTTGACCCGGCGCGCATGTGACGTCACATGCGCGCCGCGTCCTTAGCATATACCGGGTGCCGGCACCCGGTATATGCTAATGACGTGGCGCACATGTGTTGTCACATGCGAGCCGGCGCCGGGTCAAGGAGCGGAGGCTGGAGAACCAGCAGGTAAGTGAGGGGAGAGGGGGAGGTATTTAGGGGGGTTTAGGTGGAGGAGGGGGGTTGAGTGGGGTTTAGGTGGTTGAGGGGGGTTTAGGTTGAGGAGGGGGGAGGGAAAGAGACACGGGGGTAGAGAGACACACGGGGGGTTAGAGACACACGGGGGGGTTAGAGACACATGGGGGGTTAGAGAGACACGGGGGGGGTTAGAGAGACACGGGGGAGAGTGACTCGAGTATAAGCCGAGGGGGGCCTTTTTTGCCTTAAAAAAAGGGCTGAAAAACTTGGCTTATACTCGAGTATATACGGTATATATATATATATCATATTTGTGTTAATAAATACATTAGTCAAAAAACAAGTGGTATCTATTGATTTACTGCGATGTCGTATTAATGAAAACATTGTTTGAAACAACACACTTACCACTACACCAACACGCTCTGGTTTAAAAAGTAAGTATGAACGTTAAACTAATTATTATTTGAACTATAAGAGTAAAAGTTACAATAATTCCATTGTTTGAACTATTTTAAATAATATGTGAACTAGTTATTTATTAATAATTAGTAATGTATCATTTATAACAAGGCCAGATAATTATTCCAATATAATTTTTAAAATAAACGAAAATATCAATACAGTTATGTTGGCATTTGTTTTATTATATAACCTAAAGTACATATTTCTGAAGTTTAAACTGTAAAGAAGCATAGGATTTGAACACAGCACCTTAACTACCACAGGGCCCTATTAAAATCGAAGCCTACAGCGGCTTAAAATCTGTCGGAATAACAGAGAGATTAAATTAGACAAGCCTGCAACATACGTGGACAACATCCAAATCCGTAAACCCGTCTTGCGAATGTTCCATTTGCGGCCGTGAACATGATCAATTAGTCAAACTTGTGGTTATGAGTTTAGACGGAGCCAATAGTAAAAGGGATTGTCATGATTACGTCACTCAAACATGGAGATTAAATTTCAATCACCTACGGTTTTGAAGTCTGAGTTGCGATCAGAACCGCATTCCAGAAATAATGCAATATGAAACAATTAATAAATATAATATTCTAGTCCATGTGAGTACTATTATATGTATTAACACATTGATTCCCAGGATAGATATAACACGTAAATAAAACGTAAAATAAATATTTTTTATTGGCGATTTGCGGGCTGGGGAAAAATGTGCTTAATACCTTACATCAATTTCCCTTTAATTTAAAATACAGTATTTTGTTTATACTTTCTTTTACAGTGCTACAGACAGGACTTTAACCACCTTGCGGGTCCTCTTTAGTATCCGTAGGATTTTTGGCTCCATTTGCCCTTTACAGGTTTGAACACCAGTGCGTCCTTGGGGATTCGTAACAATTTAATAGCGATTTGCAATAGTAACATTTACGGCTTGACAGATCAAAGGCTTGGCTAGGAGGGAGTACAGATTTGCATGGCCCGTAGGTTTTTTCCGCCTGCAACCCGCAGATCGTTTGCAGATAGCTGAAAGAAGCCAATTTAATAGCCGTAACTCTTGCGGGCTCAATTACGGGCTACGATTTCTACAATCATAGCAATTTAATAGGGGCCACAGACTGCAGCCTTATCTACCATGCTCTCTGATCTGTTGCTATACTAGCTTCTAGAAAATGATCAAGTAGTAAAAAATCACTTAGCCACTGCCTGATTCACATGATCTACATCTGATTTTAATTAATATTCATTAAATGCCACAGTGAGCTCATTACTCATTCAGCAGAGGGAATACACGGATATAGACGGACGTTTATTGTTCATGAATTCAGTATCAATTTTAAAATGAAAACATTTTTCCACATGCTTTTTCTCCCTCTATCTAATGGTGCAAAGCACATATGGGGACTTTTGTGGTCCTTTAATTAAGCTCTTTTGTCATACACAAAGTATTTTTAATATATATACACCTTTATTAATTGTGCAATTGTCGCTTAAAGTAATATGGTAGTGTAGAGCCTTACTTCATTATGCATTAATCCTTTAAAATATATATATTTTTCAGAATGAGACATTTGTTTGGTTTCCCAGTTGCAAGAATTGAAAAGTCCAGAGTGGGTCACCTGGACTAGTGTATAGGAATACCTTATATTTCTGATGGAACATCAGGCCATCGAACGAAATTATTTTGGCTACTAAATAATATACAGATATGACAGGTATAATCAAGATGACTGCCCATCCTCATGCTGCATTTTCCATCTCTATCAACTCTCCGCATACATTCTGGCATTTCCCTCAGTTTCTCACTTCTCTACTATTCTCTATATATCCCTATTTCCCTTACTCTAAACCCCTCTTCTATATACCCACATTCTTACTATTTTTTTCCATTCTCCCATCCTTTCTCTTTTAGACTTCTAACCTCTTTTTATCCAAACCTCATCTTACTACGTTCCTATGTGCCAGTCTTTGTTCCCCTTCTCTACTCTCTCACCCTGCCCCCTTTTCCACTATACCAGCCCTTGATTTATCCCATTATGGTTATTCTGAAACTAGTCCATGGGGGCATGTCAGCAAGGGCATTTGCTGTAAACATTATAACATTTCTAAGGATGTCCTCTATCTTCTGTCATATTTGCCTGACTCCAAGTGTAAAAATAATATTAATAGCCTAGATCTCCTGAGGGCAGCAATGTACCCACAAACTTGGAAACACCTTTTGTCTTACAAGTACAGCTACTCCTGGTATGTTCTTGGCATCACTTCATATTAAGATGTAATGTATTCTACTGCAATTGGGAACTTAATGTGCCTCCATAATACAACATTAATACTAATCAATGTGATTTAATATGTTAGATCATATAAATACATTTAACCAGCTAGAGATAGAAATGGTGTTTCATTGAATCAATTTAAACATGCAAAAAATAATTAGTTCTGATATCTAAGTAGACATGCTGCATACAACGTTAGATGACAATAATCACTCCTGAATAATTTGTATACTGAATAATATGGATGGTCTAATTGGTTGTACAGGGTTAACATATTTTCCTCACGCAGATGGTGAGACAAGAGGGAGTGGACAGCACAGGTGCATAACATGACCAAGTAGGCAAACAATCCCAGTGAAGTGCCTCTAGGCAAAAGCACAGTTTATATCTCCTACTCATATGCTCCATTTTCTTTATTTTACCCTACCACTGATATAGCATAACCTAAAATTAAACTTTGTTGCAACCAAAGTGCTGTTTGTACTTAAAGGGGCATGGAACCAACATGTCTTTCCAGCAGGATTTTAAAAAGAGCTGGATTTAAATATTTGGTAGATAATTTGTACCCCAGGACTGTCCATGCAGCCTTAGCATGTCATTTTCAACACTACACAGTTAATCTTCTTCCCACACAACTGGTCCATCACGCTCTTGCTTTCTAAAAAAAATGCCCTTAGTTTTCTATACCTATGCTACACTGCACCAGCTGAGATGTAGAGCATTGACCCTGGATATATTTATATAAGGTAATCAAATGCCCCTTAGACGCTTTGTTTCTAGAGAAAATATGTTTAATTTGGTTAGACTTTCTTCATAACTTAGCCCCTCCATTCCCCTTATTAGTTTTGTTGCCCTTCTCTGTACTTTTTCCAGATCAAAAATGTCCTCTTTACGAAGTGGTGCCAAAATTGTACTCCCTATTCCAAATTGTGGCATAATAGGCGTTTGTAAAGTGGAAGGAATTATATTTGCTTTCCTTGCTTGTACACCCTGCTTAATGCATGCTAATATTTTACTTGCCTTTGCAGATGGTGGTTGTCCACAAGCACTCCCAAATCCCTTTCCATATCTGATAACCCTAAATTTGTTCCATTAAGATTATAAATTGTATTGGCTATTTTTCTTTAACAAATACATACATCTACATTTATTTGCATTAAATCTCATCTGCCATTTCTCTAATTTATATAAATCTCTTTGCAGGGAAAGTGTGTCACTTTCTGATTTAATTATCTTCCAATACTTAGTGTCATCAGCAAAATGGAGACAATACTTTCTAGTTCTCCTTCTAAGTCATTAATAAATATGTTTAAAAAGGTCAGGACCCTAATACCCCCACTTACCACATTAGTCCAATCTTAATGTGCTCCATTTGCAACAACCCTTTGCATCCTGACTTTTAAACACTTCTCAATATATGAACATATATTTACTGCAATTCCTGTAGCCCTTTATTTTCATAATAGTCTTCCATGTGGAACAGTATCAAAAGCCTTTGCAAAATCCAAAAAGACTACATCCACTAATTTGATCCAAGTTCCTACTTACCTCCTCATAGAAGCTAATTAAATGTATTTGATGTTACCTATCCCTCAAAAATGTGTGTTGTCTCCCACTTAATATTTTGTTCAAATAGACATATTCTTGTATGCTATCACTTATCAGTCATTCTTAAAGCTTCCCCACTGCAGAAGTGAAGGTTACAGGTCTATAATTCCCTGGATTTGCTCTTGCTCCCTTCTTAAATATAGGAATCACCTCTGCTTTTCTCTAGTCGTCTGGTAGACACCTGTAGTGAGTGAGACTTGAAAAATTAGATATAGTTCCCTCAGTACCGTTGGATGAATTACATAAAGACCTAGTGCTTTAATAATATCTATTTTTTCCAACCTCTTTTGGCTTTCCCCCTGTGTTAAAAAATGATTTGGTGAAATTGTACCATTTAAAAACTATTACGAAATGGTAAAAAGAGCATCAAACATAATATTTTACATTCACTTGATCTTGACTGCTCTGTCTGAGGGTGCAGTATAATGTTTTAGGGTCCCTTTAAATGTTTATATACTGTTAAATTAATTGTTGTACCTGAGAACAGATATGCACCATTAATGATTACACCATGCTAGAATGCGGAAGCAGGCTTAATTTTTATATTCCATGTTAACAATTTGTTCTACACATGTACCATAACATTTCATAATGGTTTTACAAGTGAACCTATTTAATCCTATGACAAACAAAAACATTCAGTTTTGGCTACAAGTTCAAGGTTTGTACCAAATTAATATGTTTCAATTTATCACATGTTTGATCGAAATATACCAAGAGTTTAGATGAACTATTAAGCATAATAAATGGGCGTACGAAGGGAGGGGTGCAGGGGGCGAACTGCCCCGGGATCAACCTCCTTGGGGTGGCACAAGCTGCCACGAGAATGGCAGTCAGTAGCTGCTGATGTCATGTGCGTGTGCATGTGTGTGTGTGTCTGTGAGTGCTTGTGCCTGTGTCAGTGTGTGCCTCTGTGTGTGTGTGTGTAAGTCTGTGAGTGTGTGTGTCTGTGATTGTATGCATGTGAGTGTGTGTCTATGAATGTGTCTGTGTAAGTGTGTGCCTGTGAGTGAGTGTCTGTGAGTAAATGTGTGAATGAGTGTGAGTGTTTGTGTCTGGGTGAGCTAGTGTGTGTAAGTCTGTGAGTGTGAGTAAGTGTGTTAATGAGTGTGAGTGAGTGTCTGTGAGTGAGTGTGTATCTGTGAGTGAGTGTGAATAGACATATTGGTAGGGAAAATGCAAAAAAACTTGTTTTTAATAAGAATATTGGTGCTGCTGTCAATCAATTAGCACTTAGGGGTCTGATATGTGATCTGACTCGCAAAACACAAAATAATAAAAGTGAATGCAGATACTGTTCTAGTCCATGTGGGTGGCCTGATATGTATTAACTCATTGATTCTCAAGATTGATATAACCCCGAAATGACACATGAAATAATTAATGTTTTATTGCCGATTTGCAAGCTTGAGACTGTTGTGCAATTAATTCTAATGTCTTCCATTGCTTTCCCGTTATTTACAGTGCAGTATTGATTTTTTATTTGCATTTACAGTGCTACGGACAGCGGTTAAACCCCCTTGCGTGACCTCTCTGGCACTCGTAAGATTTTCTCCTACATTTGCCGTTTACGACTGTGAAAACATTTGTGGGCTTGGGGAATTGTACCAATTGAATAGAAATTTGCGATTTTTGCGATCGTAACTCTTGCAGACGGGAAAGATCAAAGGCTTCGGGAGGCTGTAAGTTATGGTCTTAACAATGTAAAGTTTTCAAGCCCGTAACCTGTAAACCTTTTGGAGCCAGCAAAAAGACGCCAATTGAATAGCACATTTATTTACGGCCTCACGATTGCTCGATTGAATCGGTCTCCTAATTCCTGCAAAACTTTGTACATTATGTTCAACCATTTTGTTTCTCTGGCCGTAAAATGGTAAAATATAATGGGAGAGTTGAGGGAATTTAGATGGTTTGTATAGTATAAAAGAGAGAGAATTTGTTTTTGGTGGGAAACAGTGTATTAAAGCCATGCTGTCTCAGTTTCACTTTCCTGTCTCCAGAGGACAAAATGGCTGCCTGAGGTGAAGCCTCTCAATTCCATACGTGGCTCCCAATTGTCTTTGCCCATCCAATCCATTGACATATCAAATATTCTGTTAAATATGGGTAATTCATTTTACGATCAGTTTTATTTCTAGATTTACAAAACAACTTTCTAAAAAAACTATTTCATTAATTTCTTCCTTCCTTGCCTTGACACTCACAAACCAGACCTTTATTTCCCTTTTGGCACTTGGAAGCTTTCCAGTTGAATCAGCCATAAAAAGAACAAATTTCAACCAAAAAAAAAACCCTGAAAGGTACTTTTCATACCGAATGCATAATTATTTTCTCAGATGCCTCTCACCATAGCGACGTGCGAGGTGTTTGGCTGTGTATATATTTTGTTTCTACTTAAAACAAAGACGGCCAAAATCCTGGATATTTTGAGCCTTTGTGGTCTGCGGCTGAAGCCAGATATTTACAAGTGCTAAAGAGAGGGGAAAGCTGAGAAGAGGGGCATGTTATTTGACATTAAGATGAATATTACTTGCTGCTGTGTTGTATAATCCCTCAGCTTTATAAACTGCCCGTAATGTTCCTGGATGATACACTTTATTTGGGCCCACTATGCCTCAGCGAATAGATGCTGGAAAAGGAATCATTACAATAAATATGTATTGAGATAAAAACACAAAGACTGCTTTTCCAATTAAATCAGGTATGTTAAATAAAACCTTTCTATAGACAAAATCAAATTATTTAATTAATAAAATGACTGCAAAGCTGCAAAGAACTGTATGACTGTGTAGTGTTTTAGGAAATTAGATGAATAGTACCTCAGAAAAATGTATTTAAAAAAAATATTTAATATTTGCATATACATATAGGACAGAAATGGGGGGTTTATTTTTACATTTTAAAATTAGTTTGTGGGGAAAAAATGTATTTAATTATACAAAAAGCAAGATTATTTTTATTAAATACAATAGAGAGAGACAAGAAGGCAATGGATACAAATCAGTATTAGAGCACATATGGTGAGTAAAAGAGAGAGGGACAGATGGATGGAGAAAGAGAGAGAGTGGGAGGGAAGGAGAGAAGGGAGACAGAGGGAGGGGGAAGAGAGAGAGAGGGAGTGAGAGAAAAGGAGGGAGAGAGAAAGGAAGGGAGAGAGAGGAATGGAAGGAGGCAAGAAGGGGGAGGGAGAGAGAGAAAGGGAGGGGAGAGAGAAATGGAGGGAGAAAGAGGAAAGGGAGAGAGAGGGGAGGGAGAAAGAGAAAGATGGGGAGGGAGAGAGAGAGACAGAACACACACAGCGCAGAGAGAGATAGAGGGCACAGAGAGAGAGAGAGGGTGCACTAAGAGAGAGAGAGTGCACTAAGAGAGAGCGTGCACTAAGAGATAGGGCGCACTAAGAGAGAGGGCGCACTAAGAGAGAGGGCGCACTGAGAGAGAGAGGCTGCACAGAGAGAGACAGTGGACAGAGATACAGAGGGCTCAGAGAGAGAGAGAGAGGGCGCACTGAGAGGGTGCACAGAGAGAGGGAGAGGGCACACAGAGACAGCACAGACATTTGAACATAACATATGACAACGTCATTTATGATGGGCAAGTTACTAGTAATATATATTATAAAATATGCAATATATACATTAGATAGATAGACACATTTTAATTAAAAAAATATCACAATTCTCAGTTATGCAAGAAGCTAACAACATTAACAGTTATGCAAGCCATGGCCGTATTTAGAGAAAATCTTTATTTTAACAGACTCTAATCATGGAAGCTGCAATGACAATACAAATTTATTTTCAAGACACAAGGGGTGGTTACAGAGCAAGACAAGCAAGATTAGCAAGTATACTTCCCCTACCTCTGCTGAGTCGATGGGAGGGAAGAGGAAGGTGTCCTATGCTAAAAACGTATCCATATCTACCAATGGATCAAAAAATCCCCCTCCCTCCGCTCTCACTTTACTTCCATGCTTGAATAGATAATAAAAATTAGAACACTTCTATTCAACACCCCAAAGTAGCGGGAAATGTGGATGACACCAGCATGTGTTTATGCCCACGGTTTACACAGCTGCTGATGTTTTTAATTTGTTGCAAACATCACAAACATATGCAGCCTTATTAAATTGCGAATCGGTAAATTTAAAAGGGCTCTATATAATCACACAGCATATTTTTTTTACAGAAGTTTTTAGTTAGTGAACTTCTATCCAAAAGCAAGGTCTTGACCAACTAAAAACTTCTGTAAATAAAATATGCTGTGTGCTTAAATAGAGCCCTTTTAAATTTACTGAATCACACCAAGCTATCCCATGAGTATAGAGACATTTCATTATTTTCTAGGAACACCAATAAGGGCTGGTGTTGGGTTAAGTGTGCCAAAGGAATTCAAGTCAGTAGAGCCGCCTTGAAGTAAAACTTCATATTTGGGCAGGAGAAACCCCCTTTGAGTCTGTGTTTACACAACTCGCTCTGAGCAATTCTGGGGCATTTGTTAGCCCAAATAAATGTAAGAATATGTTTCTGGCATGATTCCAGTTGTTGGGGCAGCACTAAAATGGGAAGCATGCGGAATAAATAGAGTAGGCGGGGTAAGATACTGATTTTAACCGCGTTTATGAGGCCTATCCATGAAATCCTATCTTTCATCCAGGTCTGCATATCTTTGTAAATGTCTTGAAATAAAAGGGGGATAGTTTGCCTTATTAATGCTCGGGATTGAATTTGTGATATTTACACCCAGATATCTAATGTTGATGCTAATGGAAGGTGGCGACTCTCCAGGAAGACAAATCCAGGCTTTGGGGTCTTTATAATATAAGTGTAGGAGATTTAGGAACTGATCTGGAAAGCTTTCTCAATATCAAGAGAAATAAGGCAGAGGGGGTATTGTTCCGCTTAGTAAGATGCAGTATATTGAGGACCCTCCTCACATTTTCTCCTGCTTGCCTGTTCGGGATGACCCCACCTGGTCTTTATGAAAAAGTCTCGAGAGAAAAGTATTGACTCTATTTGACATAATTTTCTCCAGCAGTTTAACGTCTTTGTTAAGGAGTGAGATCGGCCTGTAGATTTGCACATTTATAGGGAAGAAAACCAGGTTTGCGTGATTGAGTTCAGGAGGGACTTCACAGCCCTGGAGCATGTTATTAAAAAGCTTTGCTAAGTGTAGCGCTAATAACTCTGCATAGTTTTTGTAGTACAGATCTGAGAATACATCCCGCCCCTGGGCCTTACCCCTCTTCAAGGCCCCTATGGTCTCTTAACACCTCTACATTAGTGATGGAAGCCTTCACTAGATAAGCCTCTTGTAGTGGAGGGTGGGCAGGTCACAGGAGCCCAAAAAGTATGCAAATTGACTACCAAGAACCTTGTGGTGAGATAAATATAGCTGCTGAAAGAAATCTGTAAAGACTTTCTGAATATGGGAGGGGATAGAAGTAGCCTTGCCGGAGGGCTGTATAATCTGAAACATTTTTGATTGATTTAACTTATTTTTTAGTTTCCTTGCTAGCAGCGCACCGGGATTATTGGCCTTCGAGTAGTAGAGGTGATCATGGCCTTCTCCGTCTGATCAGAGAGAATTAGATAAAGCTCAAGCCTAGCCGATTTTATCTTTTTTCACCGGTCATCTGAGTGGGATTTCTGATTTTCTAGCTCTCGGGCCCTGAGTTCCTTTTGCAAGAAAGATTCTTTAGCTTTCTGAGTCCGGTTGAACATTTGTCAAGAAATATAATTCTATCTCTTTGGCAATTTGGTCTTAAAACTGGGGAGTTGATAAAAGCATATCATTCAACCGCCAAGAATATGGAGTTCTAAAAGCTGTGCTTAAGTCTAGGGGGCAGCTAACAAAGGAGTGGTCCGACCAAGAGCACGGATGGATCCTCGTTTCAACCACATTATCTGATAGTGCAGAGTCAATAATAACAGTGTCTGTTCTAGAGTATGTTTTATGGACTGCCGAATAGAATGTATATTCCCGCTCTGTACCATGAGAACTTCTCCAGGCATCGACCAAGTGGAGCTCATCCAACAGGAAAATAATTTGCCGTTGATTTTTAGTGGGCCTAAAGCCCTGCCCCAAACTAGATCTGTCTAATGTCGACAAAACGAGGTTCAGGTCCCCACCCAGAATCACCCTCCCCAGATCATGAGATTTTATGTAGCTCAGCAGTTTAAGCAAAACTTGATGCAGTATGTGTGTTGGTGCATAAATCAAGATTATGGACACCTTCTTCCCAAATAGGCACCCCGTCAGTTGCCTTCCGGATCTATTTTCTTTTGTCCTAGTGGAGATCTTTGTGAAGCAATATAGTTGTCCCTGCTCGCTCTTTTAGTAGAGTGGCTGGTTGCGAAGTAGGAGTGGTAGAATTTAGAGAGGAACTTAGGTTGTTACGCACAAAATGTGTTTCCTGAAGGAAAGGGGCCAAAGGGCAAAATGGCTTGTAAGTCGAATTCTCTGACATAATGAGTTATCAGTGTGATAACCGTGTCAGTGATGTGTGTCAGTCATGGCAGTTTGAGATAAGACCAAAAACACAGATAGGATCAAGAGCAAGGGCTTCCTCGGTCGGACACCCAATCAGGATGCATCAAATCTGTAGTTCTGCGAGGGCTGTGGGGAAAGATATCCAGGACAAAGACCAGATATATAAAGAACCATAATACATTAGAAGCTATCTCATTCCTGAGCCCTCCCCCATCAACTTTAGGCACATTGAGACCTGGGGATGGGCGGAGGCTCCAACCCCGATATGGGGGATAAGAAAGGATACATTTAAAAAAAAAAATAACATACACTTGTAGCAAACTGTTGCTACTAACAAGGAAATTACACCTAAATTTACCATGTAGGTCAATTTGTCAAGAATATAAATTGGTAGCTAATCTTACTTCTCCTAGCCCCACCTCTTGGGCTATCTTACCACCTGTCTTTGGGCAAGTCTAGCATTACTCCTCTGAGGTCAGAGAAAACTGTACACCTCGAAGGCTGGCATTGGTAGTGCGCACTAGGCCAGCCAAGAGTAAAAGGGAGATCCTATAAACTGTAAACTCTGGGCTATCAATTAGCCTCCTTATATTAACATCAAAACTGTAATTATTAACTTTCAATCACAAGATAAAATGAATTAACATGAAAAAAGCAGTGGAAAACAAACTATTAGGCCGGGGCTAGTCTAGCATTATGGCTCTGAGCTGCATAACATTTTATATCCATATATCCATATAGGCACCTGGTGGCCCCTGGCTCCCATTTCCAGATAGACCAAGGGACCCTCGGTACACCTCTCATCTAGGGCAAGCCCTGAAGTCATCTCAATCTGCAGAAATGGTGAAGGCCATTGCTGAAGGACAGGCCTCCTGGACCAATCTTTGGCGTCTCTGTCTTTTAGACAAAGCGACCTCCGACCATTCCCGTTGTGGTCTGGGGAGAGGTATATCTGATTGATGGGCCAACAACTCTCCCTCCTGTCGGAGTCCTAAGCACAGGAGGATCTTGCAACACTCTTCCAGAGAACGAGCGGTGTGAGTAGCAGACTCATGTTGAAAGGACAGTCTAAAGGGGAAGCCCCATCTATATCTTAATTGATGCTTGGATAGTATCAGTAGAGCCGGTTTCATCTGTCTACGTTTTAATAGCATTCTTGGCACCAGGTTAGCATAGATTTTGAATTTGGCCCCATCCAGGCCGCAGATGGTTGGAAACTTTCTCGCTGCTAACAATAGGAGGTCTCTCGTCTTTTGGAGCAGGAATCCAAGGATTACATCCTTGGGTTGGTTTGATGATGGGGGCCCCTCTACGGCGATATGCTCCTGCTCTATTTCCCAAGAAGCCACCGCCTCCAGATATGAAGAAAGATCTTGGACTGCCATCGGAACTCCCCTTAATCTTATATTATGCCTCCTCGACCTATTCTCGAGGTCCTCTTGTTTCACCTCCACGCTCAGGATTTTAGAGGTATTAGCTGCAATATCGACTCGGTCACTGGATTGTGTTTCTATAATCCTATCAGCAGTCGATTCCAGGGTATGTGTCCTTTGCCCAAGGTCATTGATTTCCTGTTTTAGCTCTTTGACCACTAGAGATAGGCAAATTTGTAACAGCTGATCACATTTTGCTAAGGAAGAGTCTGACACATTCACGTTGGGATATGAGTCTGCTGAGGCTCTTTTCCCTTTAGAATCTGACAATGAGTCTTGGAGAGGTTCTTGCCTTGGTGTGGCATGGGGCTTTTGCCTTGGGAAATGGTCCGCTATGCTCTTAGAAGCAGGGTTCTTTTTAGGCTTCCCCATGTTGCTGCCTAGGAGGAGGCTGTAAAGTGTTGAATTAAAAGCTAATAAACTACATTTGCTTCTGCCTAGACGATGTTGAGACCCCTTTGCATGCGTTGCGAAAATTGGTAGCTTTTAGATAAGATCATTAATAATCCTGACAGTAGCATTTGGCGTGATTCCTATTTACATAACACAGTCCAGGTTATATCTTGCTGGGGGGCGAATCTCCTTTAGGGCCTTCAGCTTATTTACATCCTTCAGCTTGGGCTGACTGCTGTAGATAACTATTGATGTAGTTCAACTGTTTACAAGCCAAGTCATCTGTTATCAATACACACAGCACAAGATACTGCCTTCAGATATATAAATTTGGAGCAGTTATTCTAGATTTGTGGCAACAACCGCAATTCTCACTCATGTAGCTGGAGAGCTCTGTGCAAACACGTCTGCTCTCTTCTGATGCTGCCACGCCCACCCTTCAGTGGTCTTTTAAATCAAAATATGCAAAGAGCTGCTATTAAAAATCATTTTAGTTTGGGAAAACTTTATGGTTGTTAAATATATAATATTGTGGAGAAATACAAATATCCATACATTATTTAGTGTATATATATATATATATATATATATATATATATATATATATATATATATATAGCATTTATCACTTTTGAAGCACTTGTGATATTTGGCTTTCCATTACAGGCAATAGGGTATGAAACAGCTGATTATGCCTTTACCTAATTCATTGTTTTGTATTCATTCTCATAATAAACTGCTCTGTGAACAAGGCCAGCTTCTTATAACCATAATAAAGTGTTCTACAGACTTGAATCAAGGTTAAACAACACGTTATTGACTAAGAACAAAACTTGACCTATGTGTAGAGATTGCAATATGGGGATGTACGCAGATAATGTGACGTACCAGGCATGCTTGATGCGTTCAAACCAAGTTTAATTTTTATTGGATTTCATAATATAAATAATTGTTTATTGGGTGTTGGTGGACTGTATAATTTTTCTAGAAGGGTAGTATGGACTGTACCATTACCTGTCTGTAAAATATTATAAAAAGCGATATTTATGTATTTGTCAGTTAGTAGCAGATATTGTGAATGTTTTTCTGTTACTGATCCACGCGTGTCCAAATAAATTGTCTTGGTATCATGACTGGGTTTTTGAGTAGATTGTCGAGTTT
This sequence comes from Discoglossus pictus, assembly GCA_027410445.1. Taxonomy (NCBI): domain Eukaryota; kingdom Metazoa; phylum Chordata; class Amphibia; order Anura; family Alytidae; genus Discoglossus; species Discoglossus pictus. The sequence continues at coordinate 504,466,646 of CM050163.1, read as the reverse complement.
GTGGATATGCTTTTCTACAACAATAACTAACTTACAAATTAGTAGCTGTGTAAGTCATAAGCAACTTCAAAGAGAAACTATTGAGATTGTCAGACTATGCTTGTGAACACAAATGTACTAATTATTTACTAAATAAATATATATATATATATATATATATATATATATATATATATATATATATACATATACACACACGCACATATATATTTATTTAACTATATTCCACATCTGTGAATTCAAATCAGTGTTAGTTTGTTTATTTTTTTCTGTGGTCAAATCCATCTAATATTACTCTGTTTCTTCATAATTCAAACTATATGGAGAAATAATATTTTGATCTTTTATTTGGGTGCTTTATCATTTAAGTGATAATTGCACATTACTGCTCTAGATATTTTTGGTACCTGGCTGCTTTCCTTTATAAAATGGAGGCCATTGAAATAATTAAGCACAAATTCTGTGTATCTACATATATATCTACAACTCTGCAAATATTGCCTTTTTTTACGAAGTCATTTCCAGAACTTTTTCTTGCATAAAAAAACGTATTTGCAGAAATGACCCAAAATAGTAGGAACGTTGAGCAACATTTTTGTAAGTGCAATTCACGTTATAATATAACGAAGTGTAAATGTGGAAGGATGCCCATAAGCAATTACACTGGCCTTTGCTTGTTTAGGGTTGGCACAGCTTAATGTGTTAAGAAAGAACACTTTGTATCAGTTTGTGCTGCCACATTTCTTAGAAACCAAAGTTGCCTTGCTTCATAAATCGAAATTCAGATCCAAGGTCATATATTTTGCATGCAAAGGAAAATACTTAATTGTCAAGTGGCTCCTTCCAATTTGGCCTTGGGTTCTATTTCCATTGTATGGAGAGTCACAATGTGCACTGGACATTTTGTGAGCTTCTTCAATCTTAACAATGATTATAGTCAGACAATGTTCTGAATTGGGTGGCTGAACAGAGATACAATGTGAGTCATGAGTAATTGCTAAAATAATAACATTCATCAGCATGAAGTTCATTAGCACAGCAGTAAAGTCTAATAGTCTACCGTCTCTGATTTTCTTAACTGTATTGCCAGATCTGATACAAAAACAGCAGTGGTTGGGCAAACCTTGTATTTTAAATGTATTGCCAACATGTATACAATTTATTTGTTTGTTTAAATTCAATATAATAATTATTTTCTTCTGTTTGTTGGAGGTGAACTATTATTTTATTTTATTCTCTATATATAACTCTTTATTTCACAAAAAGAATAATATAGCTTAACTGTTAAACCTGGTAAAATAGTTGTATGGCTTCCTTTAACAAACCACTATATACATAAATATATATATTATATTACATATAATATCATTATATGATATATATTATGCTATAAAATATTTTAATATTTTAGTTTTCTTATAAAATACTTCTTAAAGACTACATAAAATTACTGTATAGATAAATACTCATACTCGCAGTTGTATATATATATATATATATATACAGTAGTGGATAACATTCAGGAACCAGGACTCTTTCTAAGAGCTTTTTAGAAAGCCCTTCACAGTGATTATATTTTGGAGAAATATTTAGAAGCCAAATGTACAGCCAAATAGGACAGTTCCAACCATGTACGTCTATGAATTCAAGTCAGTGCTAGTTTACGTAAATTTTATCTGTGATCAATTCTACTAATATCACTTCTGCTCTGTAGCAAGATTTTTACTGTGTGTGGCAATGTAAGAAATACTTATGCATTACTCCTCTGTGTGAGACTACAAACATAAAATGTCATTATTAATGTGGTAATAAATACAATATATAACTTTTTATATTATTTATATATTTTAGATTTTGTAGTGTATGCATTTACTTTGCGTATATATATATATATATATATATATATATATATATATATATAACGCTGTTTAGTCGTTCAGTAGTGTCCGACTCCCTGACTGCAGCTCGCCAGGTATATCTGTAAGTCACCGCCTCTCTGAGTTTATGTTCATCGCTTCAATGATCTCATTCATCCATCTCCGCCTCGGTCATCCACTTGTTCGTGGGCCTTCAATCTTTTCCAGTATTAGAGTCTTTTCTAGGGAATCCTGTCTTCTCATGATATGGCCCAAATATTTGAGCTTTAGCATTAAGATCATAGCTTCCAGTGAACAGTTTGTCTTGATTTCCTGAAGTACTGACTTATTGGATCTTCTCGCAGTCCAAGGGATTCTAAGCAGTTTTTGCCAACACCACAATTCAAAGGCATCAGTTCTATGGCGTTCAGCCTTCTTTATGGCCCAGTTCTCACATCTGTATGTTAATACTGGGAATATCATAGTTCTAACTGCAGACCTTTGTTGATAGTGTAATGTCTTTACTTTTTACTAGCTTGTCCAGACTTGCCATAGCTTTACTCCCCAGAAGCAAACTTCTTTTAATTTCATGGCTACAGTCTCCATCTGGAGAGATCTTGGATCCCAGGAAAGTAAAATCTGTCACTGCCTCCACTTCTTCCCATCTATTTTCCAGTAACTGATATTGCCGTTTGCCATGATCTTTGCCTTTTTAAACTTTAGCAGCTGGCCAGCTTTTGGACTTTCTTCTTTTACCTACATTAATAGTTCCTCCTCACTTTCAGCCATCAGAGTAGTATCATTGGCATATCGGAGATTGTTGATGTTTCTTCCAGCAATACTGATTCTGGCTTTAGACTCATCCAGCCCTGCTTTACGCATGATGTACTCTGCCTCTACCTTTTAGCACACCTTTTCCTATCTTGAACCATTCTGTTGTCCCATGTTCGGTTCTGAACGTGGCTTCTTGCTCCAGATACAAATTCCTCAATAGGTGGATGAGATGATCTGGTACTCCCATCTCCTTAAGAACTTGCCACATTTTGTTGTGATTCACACAGTCAAATGCTTTAGAATAGTGTATGAAGCAGAAGTAAATGTTTTTTGGAACTCTCTTGCTTTCTCTATTATCCAGCGGACATTGGCAATTTGATCTCTTGTGCCTCTTCCTCTGCGGAACCCGGCTTGCACATCTGGTAGTTCCTGGTCCATATATTGTTGGAGTCAAGCTTGTAGGATCTTAAGCATTACCTTGCTGGCATGTGAAATTAGTGCAATTGTTCGATTATTGGAGCACTATTTGACACTGCCTTTGTTTGGGATTGTTATGTGGACTGACCTTTTCCAGTCTATTGGCCATTGTTGAGTTTTCCAAATTTGTTGGCATTTGTTGGCAAGCAGCACTTTCACAACGTCTTCCTGTAAGATTTTGAATAGTTCAACTGGGATTCCATCAACTCCTGCAGCCTTGTTATTAGCAGGGCATCCTAGGACCCATCTCACTTCACTCTCCAAGATGTCTGGCTCCAGATCATTGGACAAACTATTTAGGTCATCACTGCTGTAACGTTCCTTCCTGTATAGATCTTCAGGGTTACGTACTGCCAGCTCTTTTTTTATGTGATCTGCTTCTGTTAAGTCCCTACCATTTTGGTCTTTTATCACGTCCACTTTGGCATGAAAGGTTCCTTTGAAATCCCCAATTTTCTTGAAGAGATCTCTCGACTTTCCTATTCTGTTATCTTCTTCTATCTCTTTACACCGCTCACTGTAGAATGTCTCCTTGACTCTTCGTGCTATCCTCTGGAATTCTACATTCAGTTGGACAAATCTTTTCCTATCTCCACTACCTTTCGCTTTCCTTCTTTACTGGGCAACTTTCAAAGCCTTATCAGATAGCCAGTTTCCTTCTTAGTTTTCTTTATTTTGGTGATATTCTTTGTTGCTGTTTCCTGGATAATGTTGCAAACTTCGGTCCAGAGTTCTACAGGCATTCTTTTTTGCATGTCTAGTCTATTCTTTACTTCCACTGCATATTCACAAGGGATATTGTTTATTTTGTATCTGCTTGGTCTGATTATATTCCCTCTTTTCTTCAGTTTACTTCTAAACTTTGCAATAAGAAGTTGGTGGTCTGAGTCGCAGTCCGCTCTTGTTTTTGCTGAATGTATAGAGCTCCTCCATATTTGGCTACAAAGTATATAGTCAATCTTATTTCTATATTGTCCATCTGGTGATGTTCATGTATAGAGTCTTTGGTGGCTATTGGAAGAGGGTGTTTGCTATGACAAGAGAATTACCTTGACAGAATTCTACTAATCTCTGACCTGTTTCGTTCTGTACCCCAAGGCCAAACTTGCCAGTTGTAACATCTTTTCTTGGTGTTATGTCTATGGAAATGAACAACTTCTGCCTCTTCAGCATCCATGATTGGAGCATACACTTGGATCACTGTGATGTTAAATGGCTTGCCTTGAATTTATTGGGTTGTAATCGAGCACCGCTTTGGCCACCCTTTGATTTACTATAAGGGCTACACCATTTCTTCTGCAGGATTCTTGACCACAGTAGAAGATTTGGTGGTTGTCTAATATGAAATGTCCCATTCCAGTCCATTTAAGTTCACCAATTCCCACCAATTCCCAGGATATTGATGTTTAGCCTTGTCATCTCATGTTTGACCACGTCCAGTTTTCATTGGTTCATAGTTCTAACGTTCCAGATTCCTATGCTGAATTGTTCTTTGCAGCATCTGACTTTCCTTTCCCCTCCAGACACATCCGCAGCTGTCCCAACCACTTCATTAAATCTCGTGCTACTCGCACTCTGCTCTTCCTCAGTAATGTGCAGTAATGCCCGTAGCACGTCGTAAACCAAGCATGCGCATTGAGGTGGGGCGCATGCATGAGCGGCCTCCCGTGTGTGCGGCGGGGCCCGCATGCGCTTTGCGGGCCATAAGCTGCTCATGCGCATTGCCGCGAGGAGACACAGAGGATGAGGGTTGACACACAGGGAAGGAGGGGGGAGACACAGAGGAGAGGGGAGAGACACAGAGGAGGCGGGAGACACACAGTAGTAGGGAGAGATACAGGGGAGTGAGAGGAGGGGGGAGAGACACCGGGGAGTGAGAGGAGGGGGAAGAGACAGAGGGGAGGAAGAGGAGGGGGAAAGAGACACAGTGGAGGAGGGGGTAGACACACATTGGAGGGAGAGGAGGGGGGAAGAGACACAGGGGACGGAGAGACACACAGGGGTGGGAGAGAAGGGGGGTAGACACACAAGGGAGGGAGAGGAGGGGGGAGAGACACAGGGGTGGTAGAGGAGGGGGAAGAGACACAGGGGAGGGAATGGGGGAAGAGACATGGGGGAAAGAGACACAGAGGGAAAAGAGATACACGGGAGGGAAAGGGGGAAATAGACACAGGGGAGGGGGGCAAGAGACACATGGAAGCCAGAGGGGGAAAAGAGGCACAGGAGGGGATGGGGGAGGCTCAGGGGAGGGAGAGGGGGTAAAAACACAGGGTGGGGGAAAGGAGGCACAAGGGAGGGAGAGGAGGGGGGAAATTAGACACAAGGGAGGAAGTAGACAGAGGGAGAGACTTGCTCATCGTGAGGCCAATAAAGTAGAGGGGGGGCGAGGCCTTTGCTGCTCATTGCAAGGCCCGTGATGAGTGCAAAAGGAGCTGATTGCGAAGCCCGTGATGATGATCATTGCAAGGCCAGTAAAGTAGAGGGGGAGAGGCTCCCATGTGTGGCAAACAGCATTGCCAGGTTTCAAATTTTGTTGCCGTCATTTTTGACGGGTAAGTTGCTAGTAATAAATAAATAGTACATCTGTGTTCACATTTATTACACTGCATTCTGAATTCCGTGGTTTGGCCGTTAAATTCATAATTTTTGCGAGGTGCCGCAATTTTTTGCAAGTCCTACGGGCCTTGCAATGAGCCATACAATGAGCGCCTTTGGCCGGCCTCATTGCAGCTACGTCCTGTGGGCCTCGCAATGAGTGCCTGCGCTGCTCATCTCCACCCCTGCAATGAGCGCCTTCCGCACTCATTGCAGCTAAGTCCTCCACCCCCGCAACTGCTTCCGTCGCTTCGCGAGCCCTGCAACGGGACAACAACTCGCAGTACGACAACTATATTAGTGACTAGCGACTTGCCCGGCAAAAAATTACGGCAATAAAATTGTAAGGCAGGTAATGCTGTTTGGTGGAGATGCGCGGTGAATGGGTGTTGTGTTTATTGTTTTTTTTTTGTTTTTTTTGTGTCTATTTGTTTGTGTATGGTAGTGAAATAATGAATATATAATAATAAATGAATATACTTTACCTATTTGAAAGTAATATATGCAGGAAGCATTGTGCTGAAGAGCTGACAATCTGTTTTGCTGTTCCTGCAGCATACAATGTAGGTTTGCACTGTTGTGGAGCTGAGGTGTAAGTGTCAGCAATGTGTGCAGTGTGTAGTTTAAATAGGCTGCGTGCACGAGGGGAAGCCGTTAGGGTAGCTGTGTACTTCCGCATTGTGTAAGTTAGTGTTGTAAAATGGCAGCTAATGTGTATGTGCTAGGCGGCTGTGTATGATGTAGCGTCATTGCTAATGGTATATCTTGTACCTCGTATGGCTTTTTGGAAAATCCGTATGTGCTTGGTGGTGTTTTTCGTGTTTTAGGGTCCTGTAGCCGCATTTCCGTTTTTTTCGGTGGCCATTTTTTCTCTCGCTTCAGGGATTTTCGTGTGTGTAAACTCTTTAATTTGTACTTAAATTGAGGTGTAACTTCACTTGCAGAGGTCCTGGGTGCCCCCCCCCCCCTTGCTGTGGCTAACCTTTTTATGTATTTGTTGTGTGTATTTATTGAGTTTTTTATGTTTTTTTGTGCTCGCGGTTTTGGGGTTAAGGTCTTGCAGCTTGTATTTTTCTATGGTAAGTCCGTAAATTTAGCGGTGTAAGTCCCGCCTGCGGCTCATTGCAGCTGACATGCGAGCCTCCAAGTCCACGAATGCGGCCCCTTACTTTGCGAAAGTCATAGGGGTTCTTTGGGATGAGCACCTACGGCGCTCATAACCAGTGCAAGGAGCACCTTCGGCGCTCCTTGCCATCAACTGCAGCCCTCGCTTCGCGAGGTCCGCAGCGTTAGCAACAACCCGCATGCTCACAACTATATATGTAATATATATATCTATATTTATTTTTTTCTTTTTTTACTGTAATCCTCTTACCTTACTACCGTGGATGTATGCATTTCTTATTAACATAAAATAATCTCCACATATTAGTGTTATTTCATAGTACATAGCTTTCAGAGCTCTTCCCTGTAGCATTTCATAAGCTGCTCATTCTCTTGGGGAAAATGCCCCTATAATGGGTTTTGTACGGGATGACATGGTGATGACATTATAAGTACATGCAGTCATGCTACAGGGATCATCCTGGCCTACATGTACAAGGAAAAAGTGATTTAAAAAATGGCAGCCTTGTCTTCCAACGGAAGTTATCTGCAATATTTTAATTAAAAAAAGAAACAAATTGTTTTAAACATCAGACACTGCACATAACTGTAAAGTAGACCTTAGTGATAAAGTTAAAAATATAAAAATACCATATCTTTTACTTATATAATAAAACCCTTTGAAAAAAAGTCTCAATCTATAAGTAGTAGGCATTTAATAAATTATTTTATTTCTCCAAATAGTTTGAATTTTAGAAGAAGCAAAGTGATGATAGATTGTTCTGAGCACGGATAAAAAAAAAAAAACACATATCTGGACTATAATAGACTAATAAGACAGTTCACTGCTGTCTGTCTTATTATGAAAAAGCTGCATTTTTATGCATACACATCAATTGCTACTAGCAAGGCTCCACATTTGGAAATGAAGAAAGCTGATATGTATTGGAACAAATCTGGCTCTAGAGCCATAGGCTGCAGGCAATTCCTCCATGGCATAAATTCCGGAGTAGATCTTGCAGCTAACACTCAATCTGATGAGCGGTGTGACTGGGAACTCAAGACACCCTTCCAGACAACTGCAGATTGTTTTTTGTCTTCTGTTAGAGATCCTACAGCTTTCTTTAAAACTGTGGCTGGTATTTTCAGTAATGATGCCTAGAATCTATAAGACTATTATTATTATCCTTTAATTGTAGCATATCAACATATTCTGTATCGCTATACAGGGGTTAAGAACAAGTCAAAAACAATTGTATAATATTGAAAAAGAACAGATGACCATGTAGTTCTCTAAAGCATCTAGCAAGACTGAAAACGCACAATCTAAAGGGTATGGGTGTGGTATAGAAGAGTTATAGATGCGTTGGATAAGCATATTTAAACAGATGCATTTTTAGAGAGGTTTTTGGGAGGATAGTCTAGGGGAGCGAGGTAAGGAGTTTCAAAGAATAGGGGCAGCACAAGAAAAGTCCTGAAGGTAGGAATGAGAGGAGGTAATAAGAGAGGTGGACACAAGAAAGTCATTAGCAGAACGAAGAGGGAGGTTGGGGGAGTATTTTGAGATGAGAGAAGATATCAGTGGGTACACTGTTGTTAGGTCTTTCTATGTTAGGATCATGATTTAAAATGTTATTCTGGAGGCTATGAGAAGCCAGTGGAGTGACTGAAAAAGAGGTGCTGCAGACACTGAGATACACTAATACATTTCCTATGCAAAACTTGCTTAGTTTGTGGAATTTAGCACCTTATATACATTGACTTTCTAAGCATTTTAACAAGCTCCAGGTAAATGCGTGGAAGATTTAGCAAGTGAAAAATCATTATGCAATCTTGGCCTATGGCGGCAATGAAATGTGAGTTATCTGTAAAGTTTACCTTTGCATCCAAAGCGTTCATGTATGTAGGACTAACTTTTTGGAAGACTATGGAAATTAAACAAACATAGATTAGACTTTCCTCATAACCAAATACTGAGTAATTTGAACATTAGTATAATTTTACTCTAATACTATTCTTAATTTATTGAAACATAATTTCATTGTATAACTTAATGGTTTATTTTGGAAGGAAAACACTATACTAATTATTGGTAATGCTTTTGGCACAGATCCACATTAAAAAAACAATAACAAATTGCAGCATTTGCCACTGGACTCTATGGACATGCAATAGATAATGAAATTGTTGAATTGTACAGTACATAACAAACTTTTAATGTGCAGTTAATGGAGTATATTAAGAGGAAGATCTAGTTACCAGCAGAATGCCTCAGGGATCTGAGCTAAAGCCAGGTCTCGTTAATATTTTCATTAATGATACTGCAAATAGTCTGGAAGGTAAAAGGAAAACATAAATACCTGCAACAGATGAGAAAACACATAATTAATAATTAAGGTAAATATTAAAAATGTGTTAAATCTACAGTTTATTTAAAAAAGGACTTAAATAGCTACGTTTTAAATGTTAAACTTAGCTTTATGCTATCCCATAGGGAAATATTGCATACATTCTGCCTCCTCTCCATGACAGTTCTGTGTTAGCTCCTCAGCCAATCACAGATCAGATCCTAGGATGTCTTTTCGCTTGATCTCACTCTGATTGCCAATAAAACAAAATAGCAGTAGTAAAAGTATTAGGTACTGCCCAGTAGGACAGATTCAAGTATGTGCAAAAAAATATATTAAATATTTTAGTAAATTAATTTATTTAATGATACCTTTACTGATGACTAATCAATCTCAAAATAAAATACTTTTGGCACAACAATCCTTAATACAGGCATAATTATCTGACAAACCAGAGAAACAGGACATGGGCATTATAAATTCAAATAAGAGATTCACTGGTTTCTAAGAAGAAGTTAAACTGATTAAATAATAGCGTTTCTGGGTATAAATTGGTGAACACCCATCTACAGCCTCATTCAATTCGGGGGCGTAACTCCATTGCAAATAGCCAATTTCCTGCGATTGAGTTGCAGGCCCAAGTAGGTCTACTTTTGCTCTGCTATTCAATTGGCCGAGGCCACAAGTAAGGCTCCAGTCGCAAGAATCAGAAACCATGGTTTCGGCAGTAGCATTTGCAGGCATGAACATGATCGCGGACGCAAGCCCGTAACTCGTGGTTCAAACCCGAAAAATCAGAGCACTTTAAAAGCAAATATAAATTCAATACAACACTGTAAATTATGAAGAACACAATGAGTAACATTGGAATTAAAAGCACAACATTCACAAGCTCGCACTTTGCCAAAATATAATTTCATGTTTAATTTCCGTTCAAAGTTTACGGGCTTGAATGACCACCAAGACCGTAACTCGTTATTCAAGCCCGTAGCGACTTTGAACAAAAATGGAGGTTGGATTACAAAGTCCTACGGGCTTGGAGGTTTAAGCCCGTAGGTCTTTGGACGGTAATTAAACATTAAATAAAATATTGTATTTGTGCAAGCTTGTGAATGTTGTGCTTTTAATTCTAATGTCACCCATTGTGTTCCCCATCATTTAAAGTGCTGGATTTAATTTATATTTGCATTTCAAGTGCTCTGATTTGTCAGTAAGCCCTTTGCGAAACCTCCTTGGTCCCAGTAACCTGTTAGTCAATTTTTGCCATTTGCAGGTTTGACGGATTAATTCGTGAGGGAAAATCGGAGCAATTGAATAGCAATTTGTGATTTTAGCGGCCACAACTCTTGCAGCCGTGAAAGATCAAAGGCTTGGAGGGAAGTAACATGCGATTTGACGAATCGCAATGGATTGCAGCTCGTAGCAAGTAACTCGATCGGCCAAATAGAAGGCAATTGAATAGCAAAGTAGCTAGTGACCTCTATTTGCGAGCCCAGATCTCAAAATCGCAGGAATAGAATGAGGCTGCTAAAGTCTTATGCGCATGATCATTTTGTTTTGGAAAATTATCCTGTATGGCATTTTTCCACATTATATTGAAGTTTGTTGTTCAAAGTTACTAATATTGCAGCAAGGAACATATGTAGTAATATATGATACTAAGCAATATACATAATTTCAACTTCTCCATAGACAATATTGACCATTGAGAGAGATCTCTCCAAGATTTATGGCGAATAATCATGGGGCATAATTACTATTATTATTATCTTGTATTTATAAAGCGCTTACATATTCTGTAGCGCTGGGGTACAATTAAACATTGGTATGACAATAAATATTTGACAGGATTATACAAAAGTAGTTGATAATCCTGCCCTTGAGTTAACAATCATACGGATAACACTTTTATACAAAGTGCTTCGCAATACTGAGAGTTTGCAAGTTTAAAGAAACAGAAGCATGCTAATTTAAAGTAATATTTAACTGACATTTTGTATCCAAAGGCTCCTCTCCCTTTACAAGTTGTCACAAATAAATATATGAAAGTTTAAAAACTTGATGCAGCCGGGGAGTTAGGAGGTTACAGAATCCGATTGCTGAGTGGCTTCTGTGGGTATGTGGTACGCAGATATCCAGACTCTTCATGTGTGATTTATGGATATCCAACATCTACAGCTAGCAACAGAGTGGTGTAAGGCTACTATTATCAAGCTAACTTCTTCAGCCAAGCATTTTGTAAATATAAGGGTCCGAAAGTGCAATGAATATAAAGCAGGTCATACCTTGATAGGACCCATCCTGCTCCAGAATAACATGTTCTATCCGTTTTAATATATCCTTTTAAGAGTGCTTTATAGGCACATATTTCAGATGTAAAGGTAAATAAGGCTTTTATTAGATGTGTAAATATTGAATTCTTGTCAGCAATTGGCAAACAGTTTTGAAATAATCAAACAATGTGTCCAGGTAGAGTGCTGATAATGTCAAAAGCACAACATTGAAATAAGAACAAGTAGGTGAGGCAGATTTGTGATAGAGCCCTTTGTATTCTAGGAACTAATAAAATGCTTCTAAGTATAATGTAATTACTCATTTACCACAGTGTCCTCCTGAGTGAAAGATATTTAAGGTGACATGGAATACCTATTTATAATTATGTCCTTAGATGAGCCAATTTAAATTATGTCAAATTTAGAATCATAGGTAAGAACCGAAATGCCCATCTAGGCTACTTGTGTTGAGGCTTAATTGCCCCTCAGGGTAGCTTTATGCTTATAGAAGTCACAACTAAATTCCTTTACTTCAGTTTTAAACAAGTTGGAAGATGGTCTTCATATTTCTATTCTATTCTATTAATTTGTTGTAAAGCTCATTTTGTCTCCTTTTTAAATTGTATCAGGTTACTTACATTTGGAATATGCATGGGACCAGGAGTGCATTTAGAGCAAGTACTAGAGCCACCAACCATCAGCCACATTAAATTCCAGCCCCATAAGTGCAATGTGAGACCCTCAACGTCTGCGAGCATGAAGATTTATGGTGTTATTAAATTCGAAGGGGCTGCGAGTTACGAGCTGTAGACGCAAACCTGTAACTCATTCGTCGAACGTTGGATTTGCGGCCCTGCGCAGGATCAATTAGTCAAACCCGTAGTTACGGTTTTAGACGGGGACGATGGTAAAAGAGATCATCATCAGTACGTCACTGAAAAAGACGAGGTTAGATTTCAAAGTCTTACGGGCTACAATTGCAAATTGCGATAGGACACGCATTCCAGAATTATGCAATATTAATTAAGCCGTAAATATGATATTCTATCACATGCGAGTTACAGTATATGGATTAACACATTGATTGCCGGGATCAATATAACACAAATAATATACAAGAAATCAAGTATTTTTCTGGCCCGATTTGGGGGCCATCATCCAGCTCATAGGATGTGATGTGACAAACACAAAATAACTAAATTAATCAAAACTAATCTTCAAAAAATTTGGTTTTCCCATCTAAAAATGAATTTTCATGACAGATGTTAACATTTTTAGTTTGGTAGAACTCCATCTGTCCACTCACAGAGCTCTATAGTCTTTTCTCAATTCCAGAAGTGGAAACTATGCTCTTATTCCTGAGATAAATATAAATCAACACCCATCCCCCCATGGTGGGTTACCCATTAGGCAAACTAGGCAGCTGTCCAGGGGCGATTCGATGTAAGAGGCGCCACGTCTTAAAAAAATGGTTCCTGGCTCCAAAAAAAATGACATGTTACAGTTCACAGACTGGCAACTAGGGGGTAACCACCTAGAACAAGACAGTTACAACAGGATAGGTAACTTACACGTACAGAGAAGGCAAAAATGGGTCTGTGCATAGCTTGCGTACTCACTCGCAGGGGCTCCTCCACTTCACTGCCTAGGGGCTCCAAAAAGGTAGATACGGCCCTACCCCCACCCAAACATTGATGTTTAAGAAGTTGGTAACACTTGGTTCAAACGGCACACCCCACTCTGCCTCCTTCAGAGACACTGACTTGCAGCTGCAACCACAGAAAAGTAGCAGCTACTGAGTGCTGTAAAGATTTCATAATAATTATTATTATTGCATCTATAATAACCAACTACTCACAGCCTTGTCTCTTAGCCTCTGATATTAGCAATAAGATCTGACCTAGACTTGTAAGAATAACATTTAGCACAGTCTCCTGGGCAGATCCTCTCCTAAATTGCAAATGGAGGAAGCTAAATTCTGCTAGTTCATGAAAAACTAAAATTCCAATATAAGTTTAAACGTTTATTTTCTTCAAATACCTATTTTATTGCTAAACAGTTACTAAATAAACAAATGAAACCTGGTTATACAAGCACTACAGTTGCCCTTTAAGAGCCCTTTTCAGTACTCAGAATATAAGAAGTCCTTCCACTGAGGAATGTGTAGTGCTTGTGAGGACAAGGCTGCCGTGCTACTGCAAAGATTACAAGCAGCAAGGCATGAATTCTAAAGACTGTGTGAGAAGTTCACATTATTTTCTAGTTTGTCTAAACATGCACTGTTCGTGCAGGTTCAGGTATTTTCAGGTTAGCGTCTATGGGGCTTAAGGTAGTTTAACAAGCTATGCCACAAAGACAAACTAATGAGAGATACTGACATTTGTTCTCTTTTACAGCAGATTTTTTTTTTTTTAAGTTTGTTCCCTAAGGTTAAAAAATATATTAACAGTATGAAAGACTATTGTGACCAAATAATTGAGAGAGAAATACTAAGATGCCAATTTTAGTATAATGACATAAGGGTAAATAGAAGTAGTAAATGTGGTTAGGAAGAGGTGCACAAATCCGGATGGTCCTACGGAAGCATAAAACTAAAATATTTCCCCCAGAAATATTTATTCCAGTTTGGCCGTATTCATAATATATTCCACATATAAGTTGAATAAATAAGGTGACAGCATACAACCTTGTCTCGCTCCTTTCCTGATCTTGATCCATTCAGTTATTTCATGTTTGGTTCTGACCGTGGCTTCTTAATCCACATATGAATTGCACAGGAGGAAGATGAGATTATTTGATACTCTCATCTCTTTAAGAACACTTTCATAGCATCTTTTTTTAGGATTTTGATCAGACCAGCTGAGATTAAATTAATTCCTGTAGCTTTGTTTCTTTGGCCTAGCTCACTTCATTATCCAATATGTCTGGCATCAGTTCTTTGAACAAACTACTTAGGTTATCAATGTTGTTTATATCCTCCCTGTATAGATCTTCTGTGTACGCGTGTTGACTCTTCTTTATCTGATCTGCTTTGGTTAAGTCCCTACCATTTTTGTTTTTTATCACGCATGAAAGGTTCCCTTTAGATCCACGTTTTTCTTGAAGAGATTACTTGACTATCCCATTCTGTTATCTCATTCTGTTATCTTCTTCTATATCTTTACAGAATAAAATGTTTCCTTGTTTCTTCTTGCTATCCTCTGTAATTTTGCATTCGGTTGGACAAATTCTTTCCTATCTCACCTACCGTTCTTTTTTCTGCTTTCCTGGATAATTTCAAGGCATCATAAGATAGCCAGTTTGCCTTACTAGTTTTCTTTCTTTTGGGAATATTCTTTGTTGCTACTTTCTAGACAATATCACAAACTCCTGAACAAAATTCTTCGGGTATTCTATCTACCATGCCTGGTTCCTTAAATCTATTTTTCACCTCCACTGCATATTTACTGGGGATATTCTTTACTTCATATCTGCTTGGTCTGATGATTTTCCCTTTTTTCCTCAGTTTAATTCTGAACTTTACAATAAGAAGTTCATGATCTGAGCCTTTGTGAGCTCTATGTCTTGTTTTTGCTGACTGTATAGAGTTCCTCCAACTTTGGCTACAAAGTATATAATCATTCTGATTTCTATATTGGCCATCAGGAGATGTCCATGTGTAGAGTTGTCTCTGAGGCTCTAGGAACAAGATTTTTTGTATGACCAGATAATTCTCTTCGCAGAATTTTACTAATCTTTGACCTTTTTCACTCCAAAACCATATTTGCCCATTATTCCTTTCATCTTTTGGTTTGGTTTTCTCCATTACCATTACAATCTCCTATGATGAGAATAACATATTTTCTTGATGTTATATGTAGGAGGTGTTGAATATCCTCGTAGAACTGGATAACTTCAGCCTTTTCTGTATCCATGCTTGGAGCATAGACGCGGATCACTTTGATGTTAAATGGCTTGACTAGAAATCAAATTGAAATCATTCTGTAATCTTTTGGGTTGTAACCGAGCACTGCTTTGGCTACCCTTTGATTGATTAGGGTTATCCATTTGTTCTGCAGGATTCTTGACCACAGTAGAAGATCTTGTAGTTGCTGATATGAAATGTCCCATCACAGTCCATTTGAGCTCATTAATTCCCAGGATATCAATGTTTAATATTGTCATCTCATGTTTGAGCACGTCCCGTTTGCCTTGGTTCATAGTTCTAACGTTCCAGGTTTGTATGCTGAATTGCTCATTCAAATGCAATTTGGGCAATTGAATAGGGCTCCATATTAGCACAGAGCATATGTTTTTACAGAAGTTTTTAGTTAGTGAATACCTTGCTTTTGGATAGAACTTCACTAACTAAAAACTTCTGTAAAATAATATGCTGTGTGCTTATATAGAGCCATATTCAATTGGCCAAATCACATGTGAATGAGTCCCTAAGTTTCTTTCAGAGCTTTTCCTAAGATTAACAGGTCTACCCTAGGGCCTCATTCAAATGTAACTGGCCAATTGAACAGAGCACAATTTTTACAGAAGTTTTTAGTTAGTGAATTTCTGTCAAAAAGCAAGGTCTTCACTAACTAAAAACTTCGGTAAAAAAATATGCTATGTGCTTATATAGAGCCCTATTCAATTGGTCAAACTATACTTGAATGAGGCCCCTAGAGAGAGTACATTGTATTCCTAAACTTAAAAATAGATTATATTCCACATGGAGAATGAAAAATCCAGAGGGTGGAGATTTTTCTTTTTTTTTTTATCTAGTTCTAATTCATTTTGTTCAAGATTTGATTACACTAATTTACAATGTTTTTGTAACATGAACTATATTAGCTAACTTTTATTAATTATTTTTTTGAGGTGCTGATCTCAGATCTCCAAATAAGATTTAAAACTTGTATCAGAGACTATAGCAACTGGAGCAAAAAACATACAGTAATTAGTTTAAATATTTTCTAAAGGTCATTCAATGAAGAAGGGTCCTCCTTATTTTCTCATATTCTTGATTGGTCATATACTAAGAGAAATTTACGTTTCAATAAAATTGAATCATTTTGATTATATCCATTGGATACTTTTGATACTTTTTTCTTCAACATGCTTCTCAGATGTGTACGCTGACACTACACTACACTTCTCCACACGTACAAACCCTACAGTGTCTGTGTTTGCATATGCTACAGTGGGCACACCCATACAGGGACTATTTGTTTGATTTTAGTCAGTAAAAACAGACAGCCTGATTCAATTGCAAGCCCGCATCTCTCAGGATACAGGCCGTATGTCTGCGGGCGTACTGCAGGCTCCTGTTCGATTCCGGTGCTATTCAATTGAAGGAGCCTGCAAGTTACAGGGCGAAAGCCGACTCCGGAAACCCTGCACTCGTCCGTAGCATTTCAGGGCGGGAAAATTATCAATTGAGCAAGACCGTAACCTCCCATTTCGAAATAGCCAATAGAAAATTAGACCGTCATCGTTATGGCAGTAAAACATGAAGTTTACAGGTCAATCAATTAGGTCCGGGGGTCCGATATGCTATCAGACTCGCCAATCCTCAAAATACATAATCAGAAAAATGAATGCCAATACTGTTCATGTGGGTGGCCTATTATCTATTAACTCATTGATTCCTGAGGCATCGAGTGGCTGTAAGTTCTGGGTTTAACATTTGCAGAGTTTTCAAGCCCATAAACTGCCCGGAGCCTGCAAAAAGATGCCGATTGAACAGCAAATTAACTTAGGGCCTCACTTGCGGGCTGATCAATTGAATAGGGCCCAGAGTTTACAGACACTACTTAATAAAATAAAGTACATAAATGTAAACAGAGACATATGTATATTACCGTATTTTTCCGTGTATAAGACAGTATAAAATTTTGTAATTTAAAATAGGGGGACCTTCTTATATAGGGAATACAGCACAGCCGCAATAGCGATGAGGCAGGAGAAAAGATCACACGTATTGGAAACGCATTGGCTATGATTACAGTGCTTGTGTTCATAGATATGTATATAATATAACTTGTTATTGTGCTACATATTTATGAAAGTGCACTTAAATATACACATTTGCATATTTATTTATTTCTTAATTTTGTGCTCCAAAACAAGGGGTCGTCTTATACATGGGGGTGTCTTATACACAGAAAAATACGGGTTATATATTATTGAATATAAATAAATCTCCTTAAGATCAATTGAAAACAAATATTATAAATGCAAATTTTATCAGATGGATGAAAGATAGAGATCTGATGGTGTTAGATTTATTTAAAAATGGTAAACTCTGTTCTTTTGAAGAATTCCCATGTCATCTGAATATCCCTCATTTGGAGTTATTTAATTATTTAAAAATAAGATCTTATATGGTGAAATAGTGATTTAGTTAACTGAATTTACAACATGAACCACCTTTAGAATACATTTTTACTCTATCTGAAAAACACTTATTTTTTTCACTATTTATCCAATTGTCAGGAATTATTGATAAAAGTTTACTCAAAGGAAAAGATCAAACACTTTATCATATGGGAAACTTTTGAATGTACAACTAAAATAAAAGGAATTATTTAAAATGATAAGCTTATAACCAATATTTTTGCATTGTTTGAATCATTTTGAATTTTGCATATATAATCCTTATGCATTATATGTGAATTAGTTCCCAGCAGATATTATTCTTGTTTTTCGGAGCTGCTGTATGTAAACATATATTAAACCAAGTTCTAGAAGTGAAATTTATTTAAGTCTTGCTATTGTTCTGTTACATATTTTATCATCTAGTCTGTCTCAAGATTTAAAAGAAATTAGTTATTTTTTATAATATCAATAAATAAAAGATTTAAACATATTAGACGAAAACAATTGTTCCTTCATATAATGAAATTGTCTTTTTTTATCAAGGAGTAATGATTTCTCTAAACCAGTTAGGAAAATGTAATAAGATATGGTCGGCTGGTTTAATTTCTTTTATACTAACTCAAACCAATTATATAGAGATTACGGAACTCACAGGAATGTTACATGTTGGTATGGTGAGCTGGATATACTTTCTTCACTGAACAATTACTTAAATCTTTCTTAATGTTATATTTTGTTCGCTTGTGATTCTGTAATGTTTGATATATGTAATAGAAAGCTGACAATCAATGATGGCAGTGACAGGTAAACAATTGATGTAAAGGGCTGTATATTGTGGCCACTCCTGCTCCTACAATAGTTTTATCTAAAGTGATGATAGGGTGCCCTGGTGGTTCAGTGGTTTGGTTCTTTCACCACTGGAACCCGGGTTCAATTCCAAGTCAGGGAACCAAGAGGTCACACCACCTTGAAGCTAACCAGGGCTGGGCCTTTTCAGTACTAGGATGGGAGACCACCTAGGAATACCAGGAGCTGTATGCTGTTGCCCACATGAACTGGCAACCCCCACCAGTATGTCTGCCATGAATACCAAGTGGATCAGCCTGACCATGAACATAAAGATGTGCCTGGTGTGTTACGGTCCATTAGGTCACAGTCGGCAACAATGTAAAAATAAAAAGTGATGGCAGTTGAGGAACAACATGTCTAGTTGGTGCAAATAAGAATAATAACAGAAGCTTTACCATTGCTAAGCCTCTGTGTAACCACATTAGAGGATTTGTATGTATACTTAAAATAAAAATAAACCAGCTCAGTTATATTTTTGTATATGAGAGCGTTTCATTTATTCGATCTTTGCTGTGTCCCTTTAAGGGTCTCCTGTACTGAAAATATGTAATTCATTTGACATTATTATCATTATTAACGAGCCAACATATTCCGTAGGGTTGGAGTAATATGCCCTAGTTAGAGTAGTAAGCACTCAGTGTTGGTGTTAATCTGCTGTGGGTTGTTATATTAGTAAGTTATTTATCAGTTTTGAATCCTAGTTGTACAAGGCACAAAAAGGTCTTTGAGACTAAATTATTAATTTGAATTATGTTTACGTGTATAAAATAGAAGGGAACATACGTTAAGATGTACAGTGTCAGTGCCACAGTTGGCATGCTGGAGCTATTTTCTGTTGGATATTTACCATTTTGGATCAGAAGCCCTCCAAGTAAAACTGGTCCAGGTACAGTCTGATGTTTTCTTTATATTGAACTAGAAAGGCAACCTATTTCACATGGGCAACACAATAAATCTAACTCTGTGTGTGTGTCTATGCTGTATTTTGGACTTCAAAGCAATTACAAACCCCTACTGTACAACAGGACCGTAATGCATTCAACACTCTGCATATTAGGTCAAATTATAATTTTTTAAATAGTTATATCAATAGCAATATTGTCCTCTGCTCTTTTTATATGTTTTATTACTATGAGTTTTTCTTATATTTTACTAAGCTATAGCACACACACGTATATTTGTGTGCTGTTCTGTTTGTTTGATTCCCTCCAGATAAACTGCCACATGAAGCTGATCCAAATCATTCTTAATTTGGCACTTCATTATTCTGGCAAGATTAATGGTGTCCTCTGCCCAGAAGGCTAGAACAAGGTGCCAGATAAATGTTGGAATGTTTCAGAAACATTTTTAATTACAGACTTTAATGGCAAAGCATTCCCTGAAACTCACCAGCTAGTCCAAAACTAAACTCTTTGTGATTCATTAAAAAGATACTTTTCCACCTCATGTCTGTATAGGCTTGGAGAGGAAAAAATGTTGTATCCTATTGTATACCTAGGATTTTAACAGAAAAAAGTTTAACTGATAATATTGCATTTCCCTATATTTGGCTGCAGAGACCTGTAATGCCAGGATTTTTTTTGTTAATTATATGGAAACGTTCCTCTCATCATCTGCCAGTATGCTGGTGGTATATCACAGTATGGGGGTATTATAATATCTCTGAGGTCTTAACTTGCATTCCAACATAAGCATTAAAGGAACGCTATACAGTAAAAATAGGTCATATCCTTTTAAAAGTATGTTACATTAAAATATTTATAATATAAATTGTTACTATTCTCTAAATTTCCTTCTGCTCTTCTCTAGGGCGCTTTTTATGTTGGATTGTCTTCCTCCTTCCATCCCTCAGAGTCTGTTGGTGTTTTGTGATGGGAAGGTAGCAATCTGTGAATTTCCATATCACAAAAATAGCATGGCGAGGAGCTTCCTATTGGTCCATACAACAATGTGGTATAGCTTTTCATGCAGGAGTCAGCACTATGTAGGAATGGTACCAAACTGAACATGCATCTGGAATATGGCTGTCACGTGGTATGTTCTGTAAGTTGCGTCTGATGAATATAAACAGAAGAGTGTTCTAAAAGAGTGAAAAAGATAATAATAAGGCAGCCAGTGTTGTATGTATGTATGTATCAAACAAACATGAGTTAGTTGTGTAGGCAATAAACATAAAACATTTTTGGGAGAAATCTGAACTTTTGAAGACTCTGTAAATGCGTACAGGATTATGTGTTGTATTTATTAAATCACATTCTGAGACCTTGATGATGGGTGTGGTGTTTGTAGATACCAGTGGATGGAGGGGTGGGGGAAAAGGGAACAGGTAAAAGTTCAGAGCCATTGTTTGATAATAAGATAAGATTGAAATTGACATCCTACCCCTTCCCCATCACTGTCCCAGAAGCAGATAGTCAATGCAACCACAGCTCTCCAAAATGTAGAGGCCTTCTCACATATCTACCACCAATGTATTATGGATCCCCCTTTTTATAATTAAAAATCTAAGGGCCCTATTCAATTGGCCAAATTGCAATTACTTGAACTTGTAAAGCAGCTTTGTAAAAGTTACAGATATTCAATTGGCTACATTTAGCTACTCATGTTCCAATTGCGAGTTACCCGCCCGCAATCACTACGGGCTGACAATTAGAACTCCACTGGTTTTAGCACAGCTCAAAATTTATGAGTGCTAAACAACTAAAGTTAAACAAAATCACTATTCTATTAGACCCGTAGCTCTAGCTTGCAAATAAAGTCTGATAAAATGTATCAGGTTTCTGTCATAAATGTTACAAGTTCTGAATAGGACTCGCAAGGGCTTTTTTAAACACTTATCAAAGCTGCAGCAGCAATTTAAAACAAACTAATGTACTTTAAAAGCAGGAAAAGGCATAAAAAATACATTAGAATTAATTGCACAACAGTCTCAAAACCACAAATATGCAATGAAAACATATAATTGTTTTTTGTTGTGTGAAATGGATCCCGGGACTTAAGGGGTTAATACATATCAGGGAACGCGCATGGGCAAGAACGGTTGCTTTAATGATTTCTACATTGCTATATTGTGAGTCCGGTTATTACATTTACTTCTCAACACTAATTAATTCATAGTCTGTGAGTGAAGTTTAAGTATAAACTCCATGTTTTACCAACGCCATGATGGTGGCCTCATTTACGATTTAAGAAGTATTGCGAGTGTTTAAGAAGTAAATTCTGGGCTTGCTTAAATATTGTCAGACCATATGATCACGCCCCCTGAAATCCGATTTACGGGTGTATGGTTTCCATGTGGATGCTGTGAGAGGGCAGTTGCGAGTTAGTGACAATTGAATGAGTTTAAATGTTTAGACAAAATGTAACCTGCAGCCAAAAGTTTGGGTTACAGGCAGTTACGGGCTTGCAATTGAATGGGGCCCTAACTGACTTTGTCCTGCTTAATAACTAACTTACATACAAATTTTTAAACCTATATATTTTTTCATTGAGTAGTGGTCATTTAAAGCAGTGGTCCCCAACCTTTTTCGCACCAGAGACCATTACCATAAAAAAAAAATGTTCATGGCCCGGTGGGTGATGGGGGGATGCGGATACAAAAAAAATGTTTTGGGCCCCTGCATTGAGGAGGGGCAAAAAATGCTTCGACTTGCCCACCTCAAGTGTCATATATATATATATATATATATATATATATATATATATATATAGCAGCACCATTCAGCCCCACAACCCCTCAGCAGCACCACTCACCCCACAGCAGCTTCCCCCCCCCAAAAAAAAACTGCAGCACCACTCACCCCCCCAGCAGCCCCCATAAAAACCTGCAGTACCACTCACCCCCCCAGCAGCCCCATTCAGCTCCCCCCAGAAACCTGCAGCACCACTCCACCCAGCAGCCCCAAAACCCCCTGCAGCCCCCTCCTCTTACTTGTTCACTGTGGTCCCTGGTCTGGTTGTCTCATTAGTCAGAGGCTGGATATCCTTACCCTGCCGGAGCTTCATACTGCAGGGGAGGGGAATTCCTAATGAAGTCATGTGACCTTGCAGTATGAAAATCTGGCAGGGGAAGGATAACCAGCCTCTGACTAATGAGACAACCGGACCAGGGACCACAGTGAACAAGTAAGAGGAGCGGGCTGCTGGAAGAGGAAAAGGGGCTGCTGGTGACACACACGGCCCTGCTGAACAGAGGCCGTGGACTGGTGCTGGTCCGCGGCCCGGGGTTGGGGACCCCTGGTTTAAAGGATCAATTCACTAAGCACATGTGCACTTAATAGTATTTTAAGACTCTGAGTTCCCTAAGCATGTATTCTCCTTTGCATACCCCTTGGTAATGCTTCTTACTATCACTGCTGTTTACACTGGCAGAAATGATATAGGTCAAAATGTAAAAGCAGAAGGATTTATGAAAGATTCATAATGTACACCGACTGTTAACATGATGCAATGTGACATGCTGCACACTGTGTCACTCCACATGCGAAAATATCTTAGAGCTTATAAGACCAAGTAACACTGGAGAGTTCATCCTGAGAAAATGATTTATCACAGTACCAGCTTGTAAACCCAGGGCTTTTCATTGCAACCTCCATCTGACCTAGCGTCAAAAGCTGAAGCTCTGGCGTTAATATTTTAAATTCAGAACTCGCAGTTGTAAAAAAGGTCACTTTCGCAAAGATATAAAATATAGAAAAGCAGGCAGGTGTTACACATAGAGGCAGAGGGGCTGAGGAGAGACAGAGGGGCATAGACAGACAAAGACAGATGGGAATACAGAAAGGGAATTAGAAACAGAGGGCAGTGAGTGAGAAACAAGGATGGATTATTAAAGAGACAGGGAATTTATCAGTACTGTTCTATATCACCAAACTGGGCACTGAAAACAGTGGCCAGTCCTAAATAAAAATTATTATTGAAGTTAATAAAAGCATTCAGCATAACAACTCCTACAAACATTAACAAAGTATTGTAGCAGCAACAACTGTAGAGAAATTAAAGCAGTGGTAGTCACCCTGGTCCCTATCACCCACTAATGGGCCATTCAAGCTTTCATGTGGGCGACGGGGTAATCACTACGTGGCATCACTGGCGAGTGACGTCACACTCAGGAGACCTGCAGCACCATAATTGGCTGGTGAGAGAGCCTAGGGGCAGCAGTCAGGACAGGATCACTATCTAGTAAGTACAGGGCGATACATAGCTAGGGTCATATGATTTATGTAACCAGAAATGAGATGGGTAAATTGAGCGATTGTTGGCACCGGTGGGCGGTAAGGAAATTTTACTATCAAAAGTGGACAATAGAACTAAAGCCAGGTTACTCTTATTAAAACTAGCAACGTTAAAGGCATATCTAAGTGTACCGGATTATGAATGCAACTGACAGAGTAGAATCAGTAGTGTATGCAAACATTTTTACTAAAATAAACATTTACAAACTTACCCTGATGTTTGCTAAATCCCTCAGTTTGCAAACTGTAGCTTTTGTTAGTTGATACCCCTGAGACACTCTGCTAAGATTAGCATAAAATTAATAATTTGTTTTTGCCAATCAGGAGAAAGCAGAGGTTAGCTGATGCATTTGTATCATATTCTGGGGTTCCTGTGTTGCAAAGCAGCCTGGGATATGTAGTCTCTCCCTCTATCCTTGTGATCTGATTCAGGTTTGAGCTCAGCCCCTAGCCAACCATGTGATTCCATCCAGCAGCAAGTACTTCCTGTGGTATCTACCAGAAAGGTCAAACTCTGTATCTGGTTGCCTTTCCTCTGTGTACTTGGTTATGTAAGTACACTGAACTTTTCTTTATAAGACATTTTTTTTTTCACAATCACTGCCTGTTTCTTACCAAACATTTGAAATCCAGGAAACATATATATATACCTTTAAGGTATGTTTGTCTATAAAAATATTAAAAGATAAGCTGATTTAGCTGCAAAAGTTTAAATATACAGTAAAATAATAATTCTACAGACCAGATATAAACTTTAAAGTTCAAATTGTTAAAAATGACAGTCCCTACTCAGAAACTAAATGTATTCATTAATTAAAAAATCCATATAATGATGTTACTTATGTTAAAATATTTCTGACAACATCAATATTAGTACATTTACAAAATGCTCTTATTTTTTTAATTGTTAATTGTATTTTAACACAAGAAATTTTTATTAAGAGATGGATATTTATGTCATAAAAAGGAATTGCTTTAAAGGTACAGTATATGGAAATTTCCCTGTTTTATTTATTTATTTTTTTAATTGGTTTCCACACCCCCAGATCTGCTTACACAGGCACCTGGTACCTGCCAATAGAAACACTACATTTGGGAACATTGTTTACCCTTTACTAACTTTCAAGCCAACAGCAGAACAGTGTAGATCCACATAGCAATGTCTGAGCTCCTCCTTGCTTCATTATTGAGAGAGAAAACAAGACTACACATTCCATGATGCTTTGCTGCAAACTGCCTTCCAAGTCACTGAAACAATATTGTAGCTGCCTGTGATTGGCAATAAATAATTATACATTTTATGCTGATTTAGTTAAGATTTTCAAGGGACATTCCTTCTCAAAATCAAGTGGCAGAAAACTGAAGACATTTGGCAGACTTCAGGGTTAAAGTTTATTAATGTTTATTTTAGTATTTTTCATGAAAACAAAAATGTTTTTCTACACTACAGATTCTCCTCTATCACATGCATTCATAATCAATGAAACTTAAATATGCCTTTAAGGTTGGATCTCTTTTCAACCATAACAAGGTTTTTGTCAGTAGTCCTTCCATTTAATTGTATTAAGATCCAAAACACTGAAGTTGTTCAATGAATTATAAATAAATTATTAATTCAAATATTTGCATCTAAGATCCCTTCCAGGTGGCTAATCAGAATAAAAAAAAAGGTAAATCCCCATCCCCAATAAAAAGCTAAATAGTTTAATTTAATAAGGCTGTAAATGTTTTAGTAATTTCAAGTTTTTAGCTAGTGAACTTCTATCCAAAAGCAAGGTCATCACTAACTAAAAACTTTTGTAAAAAAATATGCTCTGTGCTTATATAGAGCCCTATTCAATTGGCCGAATCACAATTTAATAAGGCTGTTAGCCTATTAGTCAAGTTCCTCAAAACATACTGTAATAAAACACTTCAACAATCCTTGTTCAGTCAGTGTCTAATTAAACCCTCCAGCTCCTGTTATTAGATGATTATAGTGGTCTTCATAAAATACATTTGGTAATGATGTTGAAAACATTTACTATACGCCTTATATATTACAGTAGGGCCCCTATTCGATTGAGCAATTGTTGGTTACTGGAGCCCTTAATGTAGCCTGTAAACTAATTAGACATTTAATTGGTGTCTTTTAGCTCTCCACAAACTATCTGCGGGTTACAGACTGAAAATGCCTGCAGTTGTTAAAATCGTAACTCCGGCCCATCTAAGCTTATGATCTTTCAAGCCCGTAAATCACAAATCGCTATTCAATTGCTACAATTCCTCAAGCCCGCAATTGTTTTCACACCTGTAAATGGCAAATGTAGAAGAAAATCCTATGAGTACTAGATAGGACTCGTAGCACTGTAAATGCAAATAAATAATCAATACTGCACTTTAAAAGATGGGGAAAGCGATGAAATATATGAGAATTAATTGCACAACAGTCTCAAGCTCGCAAATCCACAACAATTTTTTTTTAACGTTTAATTTCTGTGTTGTATCAATCTCGGGAATCAAGGATTTAATACATATCAGGCCACCCACATGGACTAGAACAGTATCGCCATTCAGTTGTATTATTTTGTACAATGCGAGTCCGATCGGATATCAGACTTCCAAATGCTAATTGATTGATGTGTAACCTCCATGTTTTACTGACGTCATGATGAAGGTTTCATTTACTATTGGATGTTTCTAAATCGGTAGTTGCGGCCTTGCTTAATTGTTTATGATCCCGCCCTGAAATGCTACTTATGGTAGCATGGTTTATGGATCTGGCTTTCGGCAGGTAGCTGTGGGCTTGTTCAATTGAATCGCTCTGTAACTGTTGCAAAGTTCAAGCCCGCAGACTTACGGCCCTAGATCTACTAATTAAGGTTAAGGAAAATGTTGGCCCTTATTAACAAGCAATAATATTACAAATAAGTTGGCTGTGTGAGAGCTGTGTGGATTTTATTCCATTCCATAAAGAAAATCCTAATACCCCTGCAATGATCCAGAGAGCAAATTGTAACAGCTGGAATATGTCCCTTTCCAGGAAGCAGCTTTACCGTCTGCCTTAGAGCTGTGGGATTTAGCGTCTCTCTGCATATTTCACCCCAGTCTGTTTACAATATGAGCTGATATTTACTGCATTATATACACTTGTGAGATTTATCAGGTAGTGTGTTCAGTTCTGGGTCTGCTTTTCGTTACTACTGAGTGGCGTATTTCAGATTAAACTGACTCTTTAGGCAGATTCGTTTTTGTTTTATATAAATGTTTTAACTAGGTGACTTTTTAATTGTATCTTTCTCAACCTTATTGTCATATACAATTTACACTTCGCTTATTTCTAAAAAGTTACCAAAGTAACCGTTTCTCATTCTTTGGAACCTGCCCTGTCTTCCAGGTTTTTCTCATGTAGTGTGCCATGTTACACAGCTATGGGAAGGGGCTTTATACTAACAGTGTCTTATACCGCTCTGTGGCAAGCAGAAAGTGACATGTTGTGTGCCCACGCATCATGAGACGCTGAGAGCCACTGTGGGAGTGGCTTTAGGTCACACATTTGCAACTTGGCATGGCATATATACAGTTGTGCTCAAAAGTTTGCATACCCTGTAAGAAATTGTGAAATGTTGGCATTTATTTTGAAAATATGACTGATCATGCAAAAAAGTGTGTCTCATTGAAGGACAGTGATCATATGAAGCCATTTATTATCACATGGTTGTTTGGCTCCTTTTTAGATCATAATGATAACAGAAATAATCTAAATGGCCCTGATCAAAAGTTTGCATACCCTTAGTTCTTAATACTGTGCATTGCCCCCTTTAGCATCAATGACAGCGTGCAGTCTTTTGGAATAGTTTTCTATGAGGCCACTAATTCTTGCAGGGGGTATAGCTGCCCATTCGTCTTGGCAAAATGCCTCGAGATCATACAAAGACTTTGGTAGTCTTGCATGAACCGCGCGTTTGAGATCTCCCCAGAGTGGCTCGATTATATTAAGGTCAGGAGACTGTGATGGCCACTCAACAACCTTAATCTTTTTCTGCTGTAGCCACTGGAGGGGCAACTTGGCCTTGTGCTTAGGGTCATTATCATGCTGGAAAGTCCAAGAGCGTTACATCCACAGTCTTTGTGCAGAAGAATAAAAAATTGTCTGCCAGTATTTTCTGATAACATGCTACCTTCATCTTACCATCAATTTTCACAAGATTCCCGGTGCCTTTAGAGCTCATACCCCCAAAAACATCAGTGAGTCAACACCATGCTTCACAATGGGGATGGTATTCTTTTCACTTGTTGACCCCTCTCCAAACATAGCACTTATGTGACCATAAAGCTCTATTTTGGTCTTGTCAATCCAAATTACATTACAGTGTGCCAGAAGCTGTGAGGCGTGTCAAGGTGTTGTCGGGCATATTGTAACTGGGTTTATTGTGGCATTGGCGCAGGAAATGCTTCTTTCTGGCAACTCGACCATGCAGCTAATTTTTGTTCAAGTATTGTGGTATTGTGCTCCTTGAAACAACCACGCTGTCTTTTTCCAGAGCAGCCTGTATTTCTACCTGAGGGTTCTTCCTTGTATTCCAAAAAATTCTTCTGGCAGTTGTGGCTGAAATCTTTCTTGGTCTACCTTACCTTGGCTTGGTATCAAGACATCCCTGAATTTTCCACTTATTAAGAAGTGATTGAATAGTACAGACTGGAATTTTCAAGCCTTTGGATATCTTTTTATATCCTTTTCCATCATTATGAAGTTCCATTACCTTGTTACGCAGGTCTTTCGACAGTTCTTTTCTGCTCCCCATGGCTCAGTATCTAGCCTGCGCAGTACATCCACATGAGAGCTAACAAACTCATTGACTATTTATACACAGACACTAATTGAAATTTAAAAAGCCACAGGTGTGGTATATTGACCTTTAATTGCCATTTTAACCTGTGTGTGTCACCTTGTGTGTCTGTAAAAAGCCCCAAACTTCAAGGTTCTGTAAACTTTTGATCAGGGACATTTGGGTGATTTCTGTTATCAATTTGATTTAAAAAGGAGCCAATCAACTATGTGATAATAAATGGCTTCATATGATCAGCACTATGGAATATGTTGTCGCGTTACAAATAACGATAATAATCATATTTCTGCCAGGATATGCAAACTTTTGAGCACAACTGTATATATATATATATATATATATATATATATATATATATATATATATATATACAGTATTTATATTTATGTGTGTGTGTTGTGTGTGTGTTTACATATATATACACACACACATATACGGTATATATATATATATATATATATATATATATATATATATATATATATATATATATAAAATAAGCCTTACTAAAATATCTGAAGATATTGTGGGAAATATAATACCTTATCTTTGTGATTCTATTCAAATACAATTATACTTTGTTATAAAAGAAAGAAAAACAATTACGACAACCTTCACTTGAACATCTATAGAAGGAAAAGAAAGGTCCCAGCAGAAGCTCCATGTATTTTACATAGGAGATAACAACGTATATTTTTAAGATATTTTATAAAAGAACAATTGTGTCTAAACGTTACATTTTGCTTAATCTGAATTACTTTATGATAATTCCATAAAACAGAGCAAAATGACTTAATAATAACATATACAGTGATATAAAACAACAGAATAATATACGTGTTCACGGTTATTTACTAAAAATAAAACAACTTAATATTTACAGTGTACAATATGACTATGAGGGAGAATAAAACAAAATTATTTTATTTAATAAACATTATTAAAATATACATTTTAAATAATTTTCCTATCACAGTAAAGTACATTTTTCTTCCAGTTTAAAATATGTATAAATTATTCATGAGCTGAACTGGAGAGCATACAACTTTTGTTTTGCTTGGTAATCTGCAGATAAACAACTTTGTAACACACTTTAGTATACTGATAAATGCAAGACTATACATTTATGAGCTTTCAATCCTATTAGGTGCTTTAGGGAATGCAATGTGTACGCTTGATTTTAAAGGGATATGTAAGTGAGCTGGGTTTTAAATGTTTCCTAAAAAACAGCTACTGATTAGTAGAAAAATATGTATTATATTGAAAAGTTGAATGTACTTACATATTTATATGCTAGATACTGATATGTGGATGTGCACACCCCTAGGACACTTACATATCCCTTTAAGCTCAAAGCCAGGGCCCTCCATTTTTTCTTTTTGACTTGTACTTACCCCAGTATAGGAATATGCTGGCCCAATACAAATAAAGGTTAATATTATTATTTTTAATAATAATAATAATAATAATAACAATAATATTGTTATTAAAGTACTGTCATTTTTTACTGAGCTTTTGCTGTGTCAAACATATTAAAGGCATATCTAAGTTTTCCTGTTTTTACCTTTTTCTAATCTAACACATGATGCTTATATCAGAAACACATTACATTGAGTCATTCTATATACATAAAAACGTATTTTATTTAAAAATGAAACTTGTTTTCCACACCCCCATAGCTACTTACATAGGCACCTGGTCCCTCCAAATAGAAACACTACATTTAGGTACAGATTTAAATATTTTATTAACCTTCAAGCCAACAGCAGCTCAATGCAGAGATCTACATATCAGTGTCTGACTCCTCCTGCTTCCTGTTACAGAGGACTACACATCCCATGATTCCTTCCTGTAAAAGCTGCTACTACAGATTGCTACAATGTTTTTAAATGTATTAGCTGCCTGTGATTGGCCAGAATGAATTTTGAATTATAAGCTAATTTTAGCAAGGATTACAGTGGTGTTAACTTACAAAAGGAACTGCTTGCAAACTCAAGAGATTTAGCACATTAGGGTTTATTAGTGTTTACTTTGGTATTTTTTCATACACTAGTGATTCTCCTTTATCAGACGCAATCATAATCCAGGAAACTTAAAATGTATCAGGATATCAGCTTGCATTGCGATTGTTACAGTATTATACAATCCCTGGCCTAGGTTAAATGGTCATTGTCCACAGATATGGTATATAATGCAAGCTCATACACTAATAACAATAGAATACAATGCAGCTTTAAACATAAATAGTAATAATTTTCTTCTTCCAAATATCTTCACAAAAATACTGGGCAGCAGAATAGAAAATCTCCTGGAAAATGCAATATAAACAGATTGTGCTATTGGATCGCATCTGTCAGACGGTTAATGCTTTGGTAGCTCTTCTAGCACAGCAGGTTTGCTTTAAACAGAAATACTATTGCAACTTGTTTTGTAATTAATCACAACTCAGAACATAAATATTCATAGTAATTGCTATTTTCAACTCACTCTTAATTGTAGTAGAGTAAAATTAAGATAAAACAGGAAATTGATCAAAATGTTAGTTAGTGACAGTAGGTAGACATTCATATACCTTCTGGTCCACACATAGCTGGTTGGAGATAAGCAGGTCAAAGGTTAATTCTTCATTTTTTCCATACAGATAAGAGGAAGAAACACTTTAGAATTGAGATACTAGAAGACAAGTAGGGAGAAAAACTGTTGTGTGTATAGCTTTTGGAAGAATAAAATCTTACACTTTTAATTAATGCATTGAAGCAAATCAATATATGGGATCTTTCCTGTTAGCTAGCCTCTAGCATTTGCGGCCATCACCTGGAGGTCAGTTAAAATGAAAGGTGATTTATCGATCTTGGAAGAGCAACAGACTCCTCTCTTCAGATAAATCAATGGATATTCAAAGTCATATAATAGTAATAAATTAATGTTTGTATTTACCTTTCTAATTTTCACAAGATCAAGACTTTCAGTGCATACCTCCCAACACTCTTTCTTTTGTAGGAATAGTGTTTATTTTAAAGATATATGGAAGTTTCACAGTTTTTAACTTTTTCTAATCTAACACATACTGCTTATATCAGAAACAGTCCATGGAACTGGGGGGATGGGGACAAATCCCCCCAGATTTTCTATGTTTGTATGTATGTATAAATAAGCTATGTTACGGCCTGTGTATACAATAAGCTCTATCCCCCCTCCGAATTATTCTGGCTCCTACACCCCTGATAAATACACATTATATTGAGTCATTCTATACACACACAGATTTATTATATTAAAAAAATGGTTTCCACACCCCCAGAGGTGCCTTACATAGGCACCTGGTACTAACCAATAGAAAAAATGCATTCAAGTATATTTTAACCCTATGCTAACCTTCAAGCCAACAGCAACACAGTGGAGAAATATTGCCTGAGCTGCTTCCTTCCAGGGAAGAGAGAGGTGTTTTGTGGGAACAAAAGACTACTAATCCCATGATGCTTTGCTGCAGATACTGAATCTTCATACTTGCTACAATGCTGTAGCTGGCTCTGATTGGCCAAAAATCTTTATATGTCATGTTCCCCTTCTAGATCACTTTCTTGTCACAGTGAAGGGGTTTGTGTACTTCAGTGAAGCTGTGAGATAAACCATGTAGGGTCACCCGAGATGGTCATGTGATAGCAGAGAGGTCAGACAAATTGCAGTCCACTTGAAAAGGAATTGGCAGCCCATTCCACTATCTTTGCCAAGAAAACCTTATGGATAAGCACAACCAGAGACATAACAATTGTGTCTGGCCGTTGCTGTCAATAAGGTCACAGAGAGTCAGACATGACTGAATGACTATACAACAACAATAAGTAATTTTGTTGCAGCTTAATGTACTATTTTGTTTTCTGATGATAAAATTTCTGAGGTGGTAGCAGTGGTGTGTTTAGGCCAAAGCCATGAGGCCTAGGACAGCCCTTTATCAGGAGGCATCACGCTGCCTGAAGATGCCGGTGCAGTACCATAGAATAAATAAATTCATCTGTGCATAGAAAAAAGTGCTAGAATCTTTGAAATAAGTTACTGGGCTGTAGGGTTCCTGAATGCCAAGAAAAACATGTAGCTCATTCTCTGCAACGGAGCTACAACGGCCGTTGTCATTAATCATGGATTAGTGTTTGTAAACAGACCTAAAACTTTTTAACTGTTATAAGTGTAATTAAAAAAAAAATATCATATTAACATAAAATGCTCTTTTAAACTATGAAGAGCATTTATGATTAGGCAATTGACCCTTTAAGCAAGAAATTAATTAGGAAAAATTATTGTTAAGGCCTGTGCTGGGCCCTGGGAAAATCCATGATATATAAGTGGAAGTTGTGTGTGTGAGAGGACAGTTGGAGAGATATGGTTGCATTTCCTAAAGCAAGGAATTTATGAATTTTATGCTAACTTAGCTTGGATTTTCAGGGGCATTCATTCTAAAACTGAAGAAATTCTATAAACTTTAGGGTAAGTTTATAAATTTTCATTTGGGGATTTTTCCGTGCAAAAAAAAAGTTTGCATACACTACTTATTCTAGTTCAGATGCCTTCATAATCCTGGAAACTTCGATTTACCTTTTATTAGCAATAACTTCACATGTTTATGAAGTATACAACAAACTAACAAATATTAGAAGCTATGTAAGTCATGGGAATAAAAGTATCTTAATTTTCCTTGTTCTTGGAAGGTGCATGGCAGTACTACTTCTTTTTCAAGGTACAAAGGGGCAGCTACACAGCAGGGCAATCAAGAATTGCAACTATACTTGCAAGGCGTCTCTACTGACTGACGGGAGGTGTGTTGTGCTAAAATGTTATCTGAATACACCAAAAAATCATTAAATCCCCTTTTTTTGTCCTTCCCCTCCTTAAACTCTTGATAATAATAATTAGAATATGCACTCAGTCTACAAGCCAGCATGGCGACAAAAAAATGGCATCCTTTAGGCACAAGCATGTCTGCTAAAATAAAGATTTTACCTAGCAATCCTTTTATGTCCAGGACTTACATAGCTGTTAATGTAAATTTGCTACAATGTCTGAAGGTTTTATAATTTATATTGGTCCTTTAAGGTAAACACCTAAATGTCCCTTTTTTTCTGCAGTAACGTTTAATGGAAAACTATAACAGTTTATAAACAACGTGCACTCATCATTATTTAGTAGATGTAGTCATATATTTAAAATTTACTCTGATGATAAACTGGGTATGTTAATGGCATTTTTTTAGAGAGTAAAATGACACAATACAATCTTTATATGTCATGTTCCCCTTCAAGATCGCTTTCTTATCACAGTGAAGGTGTTTGTGTACTTCAGTGAAGCTGTGAGCTAAACCATGTAGGGTCACCCAAGACGGGCATGTCATAGCAGAGAGGTCAAATTGCAGTCCACTTGAAAAGGAACTGGCAACCAATTCCAGTATCTTTGCCAAGAAAACCTTATGGATAAGCACAAGCGGAGACATAACAATTGTGTCTGGCCGTTGCTGTCAATAGGGTCACAGAGAGTCAGACATGACTGAATGACTATAAAACAACAATAAGTAAGTTAAGTTACTTGTAGATTAACTGCTGGGCTGTAGGATTCCTGAATGCCAAGAAAAACATGTAGCTCATTCTCTGCAACAGAGCTTCAACGGCCGTTGTCATTAATCATGGATTAGTCAGTGTGTTTGTAAACAGACCTAAAACTTTTTAACTGCTATAAGTGTAATTCATTTTTTTTTATCATATTACCATAAAATCTTGTGCTCTTTTAAACCATGAAGAGCATTTATGGTGAGGTAATTGACCCTTTAAGCAAGAAATTAATTAGGAAAAATTATTGTTAAAGCCTGTGCTGGGCCCTGGGAAAATCCATGATATATAAGTGGAAGTTGTGTGTGTGAGAGGACAGTTGGAGAGATATGGTTGCATTTCCTAAAGCAAGGAATCTGCTTCTGGGTCAGTGAAAGGGAAGGGGTGTGGTAATTTTAGTGCATTTGCAGAACCCAGGAGGGATTCATGATACATTGGTGGAAGTTGTGTGTATGACATGTACATATCTGCAAAGCTGTGTTTCATTGTGATGAGGGGGCTTGATATGAACCTAGTTCAAACCTACCCCAGCAGAAACGTGTGGTTCTTATTCTCTCTGGTACAAAAGATCCCTTCTGAAGAGGCAAGGCCCAAATGTACAGACAGAGAATACTGGATACAGGTTACTAGTGGCCTATAGCAAGACCACTCCCCAAGTCAGGATACAAACACAAAAACAACCTTGCACCGTGGATATGTGAAAACTAAAACTGAACCTTTATTGAATCATAGACCCAACATATTTATACATCTCCCATACCACACCCTTGTGTACCTTTGTGTATGTGTATGATGAAACACATCTGCCTTGTAGCCTTGGTTGCTATAACAATTGAGATAATCCTCATCAGATATCTAAACGATAGGCCAGGTGTCCATGGTTAGCTAGGGCAGAAAACCTTGATGTAAACTCAAATGTTTACTCAGGACTGCTAAGGAGCAGTCATCTACCTTGACTCAATGCATGTATGTGTGAGGGTGCAATGATCTGCAGCTAACTTCTGTGCAGAGCATTTTTACCATTTCCACATATGTGCTATATCACATGTTCCCTCTTCTAATATCTTATAACTAAGATACATAATAACCATGCACAGGCAACATATAACCACACACAATAATACATAATCCCAATGCAACCATGTCATGCTCCCTTGGCCATATCTATAATTACTGGCAATATCAGTCCTTAAACAATGTAATCATGACAATCTATCCTTTGATGCAAGGCATCTGTTTCTGGGGAAATGAGAGGAGATGGGTGTGGTGTCAATTTCAATCGTATCCAGTGATCAAGCAATGGCACTGGACCTCTGCTTTTTTCCTCCTCCTCCACCCCTCAACTACAAACACACACTCATGCTCCAGCTCTCAGGATGGGATTTAACAAACACAAAATGGGTTCATAAAGAGTCTTCAAGAATTCAGATTTTCCAAAAATATGTTTTATGCCCACTGCTTTCACAGCTGCTAATATTATTAGTTTGGTACATATTTGATAAGCAAGTGTCTTTATTCTTGAACTGCAGTGACCCTTTAACAAACTAAACTTGTTGGTTGTCTTTCTAGTAATTACAATGCAAACATAATTTAATTGATTTCCCTTTTAAAATAATTTACTGAATTCTTGTTTCTCATGATGGAAAGTTTGACGTATGACACTTCAAACGCATTTTCTGAGATTATCTTAATAACAGCCTTACCCCGGCTTTATGTCTTTTTTCCCAATTTTAGGATTCCGTGGTTAGCTTTATTTTGTCTCTAAATGACTCTTTAAGTGTGTAAACCCTATAAATTGTTTGTAAACATTTAATTACACTAATGATATAATAATATTAACTATTTAGCTGCAGAATATCTACTTTGATTAGCAACATACATAGTGATTTTTATGTGCTTTTAAATTCAGAAAATACAGAAATTAATATTGTAATTGTATTTATACAAAATATTCTTTAGAAAAACTTGACTTAATAGCCCCAAAAAACAAAGATTTTGCATGAGTCGTCCCTATTAGTTAATTGATTAACTAAAATATAAAATTATTACCCTGGACAATTAATGCCACTTTTGCTCTGCATGTTTCTCAACCTTATAAACTAAAGTGATTTTGTATTTGTCCTACAGGGAGCATTGAGAATAAGGACTAGCTCATTTTAATTTGTAGCAGCGGAAAGTTTCTGTGCATTCAGTGTATCCTCCCATTTATAGAAGCGAATCATCAAAAAGAAAACGTCCGTACCCACTCCAGAACAAGGCTGTTCATTGGCCAATATATTCCCCAAGCATCCCATTCTTGCATTTAGACCAATCCCGAAATGAACAATGACCAGCAGAAGATTGGCCAGTGAACAGCCCAACAGAGAAAACAGTACCGAACCTTGTAATAGAACTCCCGGCCAACTATGGGCCCTATTCTATTGCCCAATTAATAAATGTATACACACTTAATATTGCCACATATTCTGATTACAAGCTCCCTGCCCACAATCACTACGGGCCGACCAAACCCGCAAAACTGGCCTTAGAACTCCATTGGTTTTAGCACAGCTCAAATATTATGAAATCTACATAATTAAATTTAGACAAAATCGATATTCTATTACACCCAGAGCTCTAGCTCGCAAGTAACAGCTTTTTCAAACACTTATTAACAGCCTTATCAAATTGCGATTCGGCTAATTGAATAAGGCTCTATTTAAGCACACAATATATTTTTTTTTACTGAAGTTTTTAGTTAGAGAAGACCTTGCTTTTGGATAGAAGTTCACTAACTAAAAACTTGTGTAAAAAAATATGCTCTGTGCTTATGTAGAGCCCTATTCAATTGGCCGAATTGCAATTTAATAAGGCTGTGTTACTTATTGGCACCAATTAATTTGTAGCCTCCGATTTCAGATTATGTGTATCTTCCATGTATAAAATTTTTATTTTGGATTTTAAGAGTAAGATACATTGTCTTCTCATTTGCATGTCCCCTTACTCTTTTTCTCACCATAAATTAAATGATTTTTATATATATATATCAACTATAATATTTGTGGTAAGTCTGTAATGCTCCATGGGAGCGCACACAGTTACCACTTCTTTAGTCCGTACAGAGCAGTGCGCATACGCAGCTCTGTACGGACGCTGCAAGCGCGCTAACATTGTGCTTGGCAGAGCCACGCATGCGCAACTCGTGACCTGAGAAAGACACAGGGAGAGGGGGAGGAAGACACAGGGGAGAGGGGGGGAGGAGACACAGAGGAGAGAAAGACACAGGAGAGGGGAAGGAAGACATGGGGGGGGGAGACACAGGGGAGGAGGAGAAAGACACGGGAGAGGAGGGGGGGGAGAAACAGGGGTGGGGGAAGAGACACGGGGGGAGAGAAAAAGAGGAGGGGGAGAGGGGGAAGAGACACAGGGTGGAAAGAGACAGAGGTGGGGGGAAGAGACACAGGGGAGAGGCAGAGACACAGGGAAGGGTGGGGAAGAGACACAGGGGACAGGAAGAGACACGGGAAGGGAAGGGGGGGAGAGAAACGGGGAAGGTAGGGAGAGACACAAGGGAGGGGGGAAGAAAAATTTAAATT
The DNA here is from genome assembly GCA_027410445.1 of Discoglossus pictus. Taxonomy (NCBI): domain Eukaryota; kingdom Metazoa; phylum Chordata; class Amphibia; order Anura; family Alytidae; genus Discoglossus; species Discoglossus pictus. Next base: position 504,428,787 of record CM050163.1, on the reverse strand, counting down.
TATACTGTCATTTTTGAGGGGCAATTTATTAGTATATATATATATATATATATATATATACATATATATAAAAAAAATATATATATATACTTACATATATATATATATATATATATATATATATATATATATTTATAATCATATTTATTTATATATATATATATATATATATATATATATATATATATAGTAAATAAATAAATAGTACATCTGTGTTCACATTTGAAGGTCTAAAACAAGTTAAAAAAAACTGCTTCCAACTCAGAGTTCCAAGAAAAACAGTTATTACACTGCATTCTGGGAAGCTGAGCTGGGACATGCAAATGTGCTCACAAATGCCTCGCTCTTCAATCCTTATCCATTATCAAACATGGCTTCCTTTAATCTTATGCATGCTGTATTATACAGCTTTAATGCAAAGCAAGGTTGGATTAAATGCAAGCTGAGTATCCAATCTATGTACAGCTGTTTCAAGCTTACTGGCTATCATCAGCATGGAGCGGGATCTCAGCTTGTGTTGTGGATCTTATGAGTAGGTAGTTCACCACAACAATCATTTATAATATGGTGGGCAAAAGAGCGATAGAAGCCCTCCACCATACAGTAAATAAAGAGTACATCTGTGTTCACATTTTAATGTCTAAAACAAGTAAAAAAATCTGGTTCCAGCTCAGAGTTCCAAGAAAAACAGTTATTACACTGCATTCTGGGAAGCTGAGCTGGGACTTGCAAATGTGCCCACAAATGCCTCGCTCTTCAATAGCCATTATCAAACATGGCTTCCTTTAATCTTATGCATACACAGCTTTCATGCAAAGCCAAGGATGGATATATATATATACATAGATAGAGAGAGATAGAGTCGTCTGTGTGTTTCTCCCCATAATAATTGTAATAAATACATGACATAAAAAAAACTCCATAATAGTTAGTGTACTCACAGTATAACTAACTTACACATAATTGTTATTATTATAGATGTAGCCTAACTGTATCACACAGAATCAGCAGAACTTCTAATGCCCATTTTTGCAGTTCCTGAGGCTGAATGGGCATAAGCCAGCGCTCATTCACCTTCTCTGCTTTGTTTCTTTAGAAAACTATATAAATAACTGGTAAATATTACTGCAAGGTGAGGGAAGGGGGCAGCAGGACATGGGGCTACATGAGCATGCCAGTGGTATTTTGTGACAGTCCTCATAAAATAGGACACTTAGGAGGTATATCATTTTTCATATGAGCATATCATACTACATGGGTAATATTTTTATATATAGTCTTTTTAAGGGCTGACGTAGATTTAAAAAATAGTATGTAATGGATCACACTTTAAACATTATACAAATGGTTTTGTATGATAAAAAATTCATCTATAGTGTAGAAAAATTGCATCAAAGTTGTATGGAAGTTTCCTTGTTTTAATTTTTCTAATCCAACACATGCTGCTTATATCAGAAACACACATTACATTGAGTCATTTCATACATGTACAGATTTATTTTATTTTAAAAAAATGGTTTCCACACGCCCAGTGCTGCTTACATAGGCACCTGGTACCTAACAAAAGAAACGCTGCATTCAGATATGTTTTTTAACCTTATATTAACCTTCAAGCCAACAGCAGCACAATGCAGAGATCCACAAAGCAATGTCTGAGCTGGTTCTTGCTTCCTTGTGGAAGTTAAAAAATGACTACACATCCCATGATGCTTTGCTGTACAGATTGACTTCACAGGCATTGAAATGATGTTAAAGCTGCCTGTGATTGACCAAAATGAAATATTAATGTCATGCTAATTTAGCTAATGTCTTCAGAGGCATTCCTTCTCAAAATCAAGTAACAGAAAAGTGAAGAAATTTACAAACATCAGGGTAAGTTTATTAATGTTTAATTTGGGCATTTTTCATACATTACTGATTCTCCTCTATCAGATCAGATGCATTTATAATCCAGGAAAATAAAAAATATGCCTTTAAGTATAGACAGTATGTGATTGTTTCCTCTGCCTCTGTCTTGATATGTTACAGGAAACAGTGGGGCAATGAGCCTTATTTGGTTTTAATGTAAATCAGTTGTGTGTTTGCATCGTTCAGTTGTGTCCAACTCTCTATGACCTCATGAACCGTAACACACCATGCTAATCCACTTGGTATTCATGGCAGAGAGTGGGTTGCTCCAGTGGGCCACAGCATAAAGCTCCTAGGTGTTCTCCCATCCAAGTACTGATCATGCCCAACCCTGCATGGCTTGAGGGTGGTGTGACCTCTTGGTTCTTTGACTGGAATCAAACCCAGGTAGCAGGGGTGAAAGCACTGAATCCTAACCACTGGACCACCAAGGAAGTTACAAAGACACACTTAACATGGTCTCCATGAGTCCTTGATTCCACTTTCCCATAAGTCACTTATTTTGATTTAAAGTCATATATTGCTTGGTCATACAATATATTACAGATCTTTAAAATGTAAAAATGTAAATATGAATAAAACTAATCTATGTGCCTTATGAATTATTTAGATATGTGGGTTGATGGTTTTTTTTAAAGCACATACATTTGCAAACAAAAAGCCCAAATGAGCACCTCTTTTAGGACATATGGATGATATTAAAATAACATTAGGCAGACAGGATTAGATGCTAAACCTGCCTGCTCACCACAAACTAAATTCTGTTCCACCAATTCCCACGCATGTGGGGCTGAACAAGAACAGTATCCCACAAGTGTTTTATTTATTTATTTATTTTCTCCCAGTGCTCTTTCCATAATACTTATACATGAGGTGCAACCCTTCTCCAGTTACACCCCTCTCTCTTTTTGTGGGATTTTAGTTCAAATATTAAATTGAGAATAAATGTGAGAGGATGTTGTAATTATTGGTTAGCTAAACTGTATTTAAGGTTTTGCACATGCTTCCAGGATCTTTGCAATATTGTACCTATTTTGTTGCATCCTTTAAATCATGTTGGAGGAGTTTATGGTTTGTATTTATTTGTATCTTAATGAGGGGGGACAGATCCCCACCAGATTTTTGAATGTGTGTGTTTATGTGTAGAGAAGCAGTTGTGTGGTATTTTTATACTATATGCAGTATCCCCCCCAGATTTGCTCCTACCCCCATAATGCCAGCCATGCTACTGCATGCTCCTGCGCCGATCTGCCCGCCACAACATTGTTCATGTTTTTAGGGTTAGCATTTAGGGATAGGGGATTAGGTTTAAGATTAGGATCTGGATTTATGATTAAGGTTTGGGTTTAAGGTTAGGGTTATGGTTTACAGTTAGTGTTTAGGGTTCAGGGTTTAGGAATAGAGTTAGGATTTAGTGTTGGGGTTTAAGGATATGGGCTAGGGTTTAAGGTTAGGGGCTAGGGTTTGGATTTAGGGTTAGAGCTTAAGGTTAGGGTTTGGATTTAGGGTTAGGGCTTAAGGTTAGGGTTTGGGTTTAGGGTTAGGGTAGTGGCAGATGTCACATAGTAAAATAGTGGCGCGTGCAGATAACAGGACATAACCGGGCCCTGTACCAGAAGAATATATTTTATCATTTGTTTTTAGTACACATATTATGCTTTAGCGTTTTGTTGCCATATTTTCCACCATGTTTTCTTACTTATGTTTAAATTAAGATATCAATTTAGCATTTTAATAACAACCAGTTGAAATTCTGTTTATTTTGTGTGTGCTTTTCATTTCTTCAATAAATGGGGCCTTTTCTGTGGTAACCTCTGACTAACCCCTCCATTTTTTTAAAATTATTATCGTAATATATCACAAAATTATGTATACAGAGATTACCATAACATGAATGTATAAGGTTTGTCAATATCTGCTGTCGGGCATAACAATGAATCTCTCCACTGCACACATCCAGCCTAACGCACATGGCAACAATCATTCTGCCCATTTCAGACATGGCCAACCAAAGCCGCTCCTACCGTGACGTAGCACGCAGCTCTGCCAATGAGCGTGCCCACGGAGACAGGAGCCTGACAGCAGAGCATTGGAGGGGTTTGCGCATGCGCACAGATCCTCCCACTAGCTGCCTGCATCGGTCTTGCTGTATAGCGAAAGCTCTCGTGTGGTCTGTCTGAGGCGTCAAGGAAGGAAGGAAGACGGAGAAGGAGGAATACAGAGGAAGAAGTAGAGCAATGAGAGCTCGCTCCGGTGCGTCCGACTCCAGGCAATCTCCCGGCGGGCTGGCTGTGTAACGGGCTCTTTGTTTCACTTCTTACCGTGTAGTTCAGTGTGTCAGGATGAGCGCGGAGGGATACCAGTACCGGGCCCTGTACCCCTACAAGAAGGAGCGGGACGAGGACATAGATCTCATGGTGGGCGATGTACTGACGGTGAACCGGGGCACGCTGGTGGCTCTGGGCTGTACTGAGGGGAACGAGCACAGGCCCGAGCTGATCGGATGGCTCAATGGCTACAACGAGAACACCGGAGTGAGAGGGGACTTCCCAGGCACTTATGTAGAGTACATTGGGAGGAAGAGGATCAGCCCCCCGACCCCCAAGCCCAGGCCTCCCAGACCCCTGCCTGTGGCCCCTGGTGTGTCCCGTGGGGAGGCAGGAGCAGAAGCGCAGGGTGAGTAGCAACAGAGCAAGTAAAGGGTTACTTCCTGACAGGGCTTGCACCAGTTGCAGGCTTTAGTCGTGATTGACTTGTTGCAGCAATTGTGGGGTTAATGTATGATCGATCTGGAACATTTGAGTTATTCCATGGTCGCCCTGCTGCAGAAATCGAGGGGTTAACTTATAGTTGCCCTGCTGCAGCAATTGAGGAGTTAACTTGTGATCCTCCTGGAACAATTGAGTTCATTTATGATTGACTGGCTGCAGCATTTGAGGGTTTAACTCATGATCCATCTGGCTGCAGCATTTGAGGGTTTAACTCATGATCCATCTGGCTGCAGCATTTGAGGGGTTAACTCATGATCTCGCTGGCTGCAGCATTTGAGGGGTTAACTCATGATCTCGCTGGCTGCAGCATTTGAGGGGTTAACTCATGATCTGGCTGCAGCATTTGAGGGGTTAACTCATGATCTGGCTGCAGCATTTGAGGGGTTAACTCATGATCTGGCTGCAGCATTTGAGGGGTTAACTCATGATCTGGCTGCAGCATTTGAGGGGTTAACTCATGATCTGGCTGCAGCATTTGAGGGGTTAACTCATGATCCATCTTGAACAATTGGGTTCATTTATGACTGACCTGCTGCCACAATGAGGGCTTTAGATGCTCAGACTCTCACATACCTGCCTTGTTACATTGTGATGGGTGCACACTGTCCTTGCACTTTATTGGCACCTATCTGATTACGGTGGGCTAGGCGGTATACTGTGGGCTAGGCGGTATACTGTGGGCTAGGCGGTATACTGGGGGCTAGGCGCTATACTGGGGGCTAGGCGCTATACTGGGGGCTAGGCGCTATACTGGGGGCTAGGCGCTATACTGGGGGCTAGGCGCTATACTGGGGGCTAGGCGCTATACTGGGGGCTAGGCGCTATACTGGGGGCTAGGCGCTATACTGGGGGCTAGGCGCTATACTGGGGGCTAGGTGCTATACTGGGGGCTAGGTATCTCAGCTGTAAAACAAATATAAAGCTATTGGATCAGGCTGTAATCTCTGGGGGTTGCAGCAGTGAAGAGGTTACAGTTTATAATCTAATCACCCTTATGCGCCACCCTGTCCTGCTGCTAATACATACATGTCTGATGGTTTTATGTAGCCTCGCCCTATCTTAGTCTACCCTGATAATGCCGTGTGTGTTACAATTATATTTGAGACCTGCTAAGAGACACATTATTGCAGAGGTGTGGCTGCTGGTAAGTTGTTCAAGGTGCTATCTAATTGGTAATGGGCTGTAAATGCCCTCCTAGCCTGGTGCACATGACCCTTCACTCCTTTTGTGGGGCCTGTATGTTGTAGTCCAAGCAATGAGGCCATTAGTAGGGCTTGCTCCTTTTGTTTCTAGTAGCCCAGCCTGTACATCCAGTCTGTCACTGTCATTATAGCTATCTCTGTAATTATCTGTGCAGCATAGAGAGCCCTCTCTACCATGATTGCTACATGAGTGAAGTGCAAGGATCTAATCACTTTACTTCAAGTGCATATTGTGAACTTGGTCTCCAGCCTACATCGGAGCACCTTATTACCTTTTATTCTCTGTAACTCAACATGTAATTACTCCATTAACAAAATCAGCCATTGCTCTTTTTCTACAAGATATTAAACCTTGAGGATAACCTTTAACATAATATCACTGCCGTGTTTTTATTCCAATCAAGTATGTTTGATATCAAACTTTTATCTTTAAATCTAGACTAGTTGATCCAAAATTCTCAGTGATACAACCATTCCCAGTACCTTTATACCAAAGCGTGTTTACAAAACACTCCTACAGATGTTTATTAAATTAGTTGTGACAGCTTGATATAGTATAGCAAAAGTAACAGCGAGGGGCACCTATTGGGGGCTGTTCCCATGCAGACGTCGTCTTTACAAGTTTGTTTAGAAGCGCAACAAACTAATATTTATAGCAAATGCAGTCTTGATGAATAATACAAATATTTAACTCTGAAATCAAGCACTTTTGTTAACATTACTCGCTTTGTGAATTTGTTATATTTATTGCTGGAATGAATAATCTGTTGGATTTTAAATATATGCAAAGTATCTCGTACCTGCATTTTTTTTAACATCACTACAGTATTTTCAGATGTTGCATAATGTTTTTTTTTAGCAATTATAAAAGTATAACCATCTGTATTTGCTAAAACGCGTTTTTCTTGGACTTGATCATACTGAATATTTGGCTTTGTCAAATAGGGAATACTGAATTAATCTGCAATGTGTGTCGCTAATTTTCAGAAGTAATTGTAAATAGCAATTTGCTATTGAGGAATTTAATGAATCTATAAAAAGTACGAAACCTTCAATTTTAGATTGCTGATCACATTTAAGAATATAAATTGTGAATGCTTTTTATATTTTGACTTAAAAGTGCCACCTGCTGGTCGTCGTGTGCGTAACATAAAGCTGCAGATCTCGCATTCACGTTCATTACCAAATGCAATCATTCTTCTGTTGTCATTCTATGGCTGTAAGTATCATTTTGACTCTTGGTATATGATGGTGTGAAACGATATTTTAAATCGCTGTTATTTAACACTTGATGTTCTTATAAAGCGTTATGGAGAATGTTTCTTGTTCTTTTTCTTTATCACGATTTCTAGCTAGTGTATTAAGCCCTTTTCCCCTCGGTCACAGATTACTTGCTTTCCTAACAAGATCTGTTCAATCTCAGATGAGCATTTAACATCAACTAATAAGGGTTGATAGGACAGGTGTTTAATTACTTTCTGTATCTGTAATCCCTCTGGAGACACTAATGGTCTTAATCAACACATAAATGCATTTATACATAAATGCACATTTTACACTGTCCTCTAGTACAAGTGATTGTAATTATTTACTTTTTTGGTGTTTTTACACCTACACACACTTTTTTCTTTTCCTACTGGTTGCATATTTATTTTTTATTGATGAATTTCTCCAGTTCTCATCATATGTGCTTCTTCTCCCATATTAACATTATGGAAATGAGTAATAAACTGGAAGTTATTCAGTCCAAATCATTGTATGAACAACTTTTACAATTCCTTATCAAAAATGCTATTTCTAGTGCTAATTGGACTTCTTATATTTGTTATATGCTAATAATCTACTTGTGGATATTATTGTATTAATCTACCTTATGTGTGCCCTGAGACAAACTGTGTACTCTGGGTGGTGCAAAATGCACCATGCTAAGAAGAAATATCTCTCTCTCTCTCTCTCTCTCTCTCTCTCTCTCTCTCTCTCTCTCTCTCTCTCTCTCTCTCTCTCTCTCTCTCTCTCTCTCTCTCTCTCTCTCTCTCTCTCTCTCTCTCTCTCTCTCTCTCTCTCTCTCTCTCTCTCTCTCTCTCTCTCTCTCTCTTTTTCTTTTTCTCTCTCTCTCTCTCTCTCTTTTTCTTTTTCTCTCTCTCTCTCTCTCTCTTTTTCTTTTTCTCTCTCTCTCTCTCTCTCTTTTTCTTTTTCTCTCTCTCTCTCTCTCTCTCTCTCTTCAAACAAGTGGTTTACAAGCTTGAAAATATAATCAAGTAGCTGATGGAGGGTTCCACCTCTTTTTCTATAGTGACTCTTGTTTCATCTGTTTGTCTACAAATTACAAAATCTTGAGCAACTTAAAGGGCCCAATAATTGAGCACAAATTGGACCACATCACAGTAAAGATCTTCTAAAGGCATGTTGAAGTAATTTTTGAAATAGATGGGTTTTTAACTGAGAGATCAATAAAGTAAAGTCTGTGTTTACATGTATTCCCGACTGCCCCCTTCCAGACCCTTAGCTAGAGCTCTGTGTTGTGAGCAAAATAAAATCTAGTTAACCTTTACCAATTCAGTGTGTGCAGAGCATGGCATGTTGGAATCATGTTAACTGGTCGGTGCATTTCTGAGTTCAGGGAAAAACAGCTATCAGTCACTGTCCTCAGCTATCTATTATTATTACTCATGCAACAGTCAGGAGGCAATAGACTGTGTTTGTAAACAGACTTAAAACTTTAGATTGTTTTAGTTATTTATTATTGTAATAAAAAAAAAAAGAGGTTAGCATACAATCTTGTGCTCTTTCACACCATGAAGAGCATTTACAGTGAGGTAAATGCCCCTTTAAGAAAAGTCTGTCTGACTTCTAATTTTGGTATGAATTCATCAACCCCTGTCTTGCACATGATCCAATAAACATAGAATTTGCATTTTCTTATCTCACAACTCTACAAATTTGTCATTTTGAAGAATAGTGAGATTTTTTATTTTGGTAATTATTTCCATTTGTAGCCCACATCTATACCTATGTATCATTCTTGGAGTATTTCCATACTTGATCTATTTGATTTTACCGGTCAAACTTTTTTTTTTTCTACATGGATTTAGATTGTCCCAGAAAATTGGACAATGTCAACCAACATCCTGTCTGGCAATCTGATATCCTTGAGAGGATATACACAAGCTTCTTGGTCTGGTGTGTTGATAGTACTCATTGTACTACACTCAATTATTTAAAAACTATGTTGGATCATCACAGTGTGGTATTTTTTTTGCTATTCCCTTTAAAACCGTTTAATCGCTGTATAATAGACTCCTTAGTTCTGTGCATCTTCTCACTTAAATGATTCAGATAAACAATAGATAGAAATCAGGCCTGCAACTTGTCTGTTGTGATAAGGAAGTTTGAAATGCCCCGAGACAAAACTCTAATGGACACAACAACGTTTTTCAAAGGACAGGATACTTTTAAAGATGGGTATTTACCAGTAGTTTGTCAACTAAATGTTCCAAATGATGGAAACTTTATTATTTTAGGAGCCTGGGTTGGATTGGCTTCTTAAGTATTTTTTAGCTTTCGTAATTATTTTTTTTTTAGGAATTCTATGCCTGGAACTTTGAATTTAAAATATTTGCTAACAATGACCCCTAGGCTTCTCCTCCTCTCTCTGCAACCTGACTTCTGTGGCAGTATCTCAGTAGGAAATGCTTATTTATCAGCATGGGGCCTTCATCCCTTGGCAGCTTCTTGGAGTAAATGCATAGCTAAATGTAATCCTTTGCTAATTCCATTTAAGAACCATGGCCACATGGTAAGGGGTTCATTATTAAATTGGACTGTGGGTTTTATTTGACTGTCTGAAGCTAACATTTTTTGTAATATTTGTTTTTTCTGACTTGTATTACCCGATTCATATTTGATTATTTATTGTATTACATTCATTAATGAACATATTAAGAAGTTGAAAAGCTATTTAAATATGACACTTCAGTGGCGATTTAATGGTAACAGATAAAGTCAAGTTCTTCAAAATTTGCTTCAATGGCAGCAGATTTTTTGTTTGTTCCCAACACACAGGGGGTGAAAAATGTTCAAACCTAAGAGCCATTTTTTTTTTACATTTTTTATTTTATTTTTTGAGCCTGAAAGGGATTATATATAAAATGGATGAGCTGTATCCTGTTCTGTTTAATTTCTTCCTCTTGATAATAGAAGACTAACCCCAGTACAATAACTATACCCCTTTAAAGGGACAAGGTCACCCCCCAACAGGAAGGTAGTTTAATCTTAATAAGCATTAAATATTGGCTGTACATTGTCCTAATAAATACTGCATTGTTTTTGTGCCTAATGTGCGCCTTTATATACTAATTTGTGGTTGAGTACTTGGTAAGAGTGGGGGAGGAGTTTTAACTGAATGGCATCATTGGGGGTGATTGTTTTGGTCACCACAAGGACAGACATGCAGAATGTTATTCTAATGGGCACATCGAAGCAGCTAAGCTGTATTTGATAGCTCTACATTTGTATAAAAATTAAACATAAATTATCGTTAATTCCTCAGAAATGGTTCACTTTAGTAAAAAAAAATACTCTGGGCCTCATTCAATTGTGATTTGGCTAATTGAATAGGGCTCTAAATAAACACACAGCATATTTTTTTTAAATAAGTTTTTAGTTAGTGTGAACCTTGCTTCTGGATAGATGTTTCCTAACTAAAGACTTATTTAAAAAAAATATGCTATGTGCTTATTTAGAGCCTTATTCAATTGGCCAAATTGCAATTGAATGAGGCCCTCTGTGTTTAGCTAGTTTGATCCATTTAAGCTACAGGAAGACTTACACTAAACTATATAGGATTTCCTCCAAACATGTTTTTATGCTCCTGCCTTAGACACTGTCTAATGTTGATAGTTTGTTACATACGTCACAAGCATGTGAAGTTTTTCCCAAGCTCCAGTGGTCCTTCGATATTTGTGTGAGCATTTCTGTACATTTTACTTTAAGTTATCTTTCAGATTTAGAGGTGATTGGTCCTTTGTGTCTCAGGCAGCCATATATAAGGATAGATGTATGATGGTTCTTCAGATAAAGGCAGCTCTGGGAGCTACAGTAAAATAATGAGCTGCTCTGAATCTTTACAAGAGGAAGCTATGGAAAAATCAGGGCATTTGTTCTGCAATTCCTTTCAGCGCTAAAGGGGTTAAAATAGAGGCCGCTCTGTTAATCTGAGACCAGAATGAGCCTGTCTGAGCTGGTGCGGGCCTGCTTGAGACAGCCAGGAAGTGCTAGGCCAGGCTGTAAGAAGAAAGCAAGGACAATAGTTTACTTGTAATAAAATAAAAACAAATTCTATATAAAACTACTTGAGTGTAATGGTTCTAGTTTTGATTATCTGAATATTTTTTCCAAAAAGTAGGTTATTAAATAAGCTCCCAGAGAAAATGAACTCAAAGCATGTGACGGGCTCTATTGCTGCAGTCCCATCAACCAAACACCAATAGGCTTTATAATGGAAGAGACAATAAATAAAATAAAAATGTCATGCATTTCAGCAGCATGTATTTAATAGGACCTACTTTTTTTGCATGAATAAGATTTGCTAAAACCAATTCCATTGGAACTAACAAGAAATATAGTATGGCTGCAGCCCCACAGAACTCTGAATCATTTCATTGTGCTCTGAGAGCAAAAATAACACACTGTGACCGTTTTATAATTGCCCTTGTTCAGATGCAACAAAGAAAGTTTTTCCACAACCCTTTCAAAAAGTTAGAAAATGTAAGATCCTGAAATTATCCCCCCCCCCCCCCAATCCGTTGCCCTGTTATTTTTATATTACAAAAATCACTTTAAAATGGCATGTGGATTGTTAACATGACTGCAGTTTTATATTTCAAGCTAATGTATTAAAATGTCCATGTATGCAAGCTGCATTAAGATAATTACTGTTACTATACAGTACACGTTTCTTATAAATACTTAATGTTTATTTAAAAAGCTAAAGAAAGAATTGGTTTTTGAAAGTAAAGCAGTCTTTATAAAATGCAAACTGCATACATTATTTAATAGCTAATGTCAAGGGTTCAAAAATGTATACCAATATTTGGAGCCATCCAGACTACCGAGGTGAAAGCAAGTGTAGTACTCTAGACATCCAGAGAATATGGGGGTATATATATATATATATATATATATATATATATATATATATATATATATATATATATATATATATATATATATATATATATATATATATATATATATGACTTAATAAACTCAATGGCCAAGGAACTAAAAACGACTAAAATTTCACTTCTAGATACCATACATCCAGATTCCATACAAAAAAACTGGTATTTAAGTAATCTACTATGGGGATAGGTACTGTTCATATATCTAACAATCTTCCAGTGGTGAAGGCAAAATTGTTTCTGGGAAATGCTATACATTGTATATTATGAGCCTTGGATTATCTGCCAATGCTTTTATGGCCTGATCTCACAAAGGATAGCAATGTGTGAGTTATGGTTTGCTTTTTGATAATGACAAATGCAGCCTTTGTGTAACTAGTGATAACCATTGGCTGACCATGAATAGATCTTCCCAGGTAAACCTTCCTCCTTGCAGTAAATGGTGAGATTATAAAGATAGATAACAATACAAGTAAAGCTTTCACAAAACCATTCGGGAGAAGGTAGCAACACTCTGTGATATGTTAAAGGAACACTGAAGTCGACAATTATGGGTTTATATTTGTAAGTATTGTATTGAATCTTGCTCCCCCCCCCCCCCTCTCCTCCTTCTAGATTGTATGCTCTTAGGAGTAGGGGCCTTGTTTTTTTTTTTGCACTAAGTTGTCTGCTGACCGATTTTGTATTGAGCCTGGTGTACTTGTAATTTGCTAGCACTAAATAACACTAAGGAAAATGCTGGCGCTTTATACTGAGTAATGATAACAACTTGACGGGAAATTCAGTTTACTTTCTCAGACTCTGCCAGTGTTTAAAAAAAAAAAAAAATAGGCAGATGTAAGAGTTAGCTGCAGGCGATGCCACAGTTTAAAAAGATGGGAGGAGCTCCCTACTAAAGCTGATGGAAATAAGAGAATTTCATTGCTTGCTTTCTTACAAAAGATCAGCTTTTCTACTTAAGTTGTGAGATTTCGACCATTACAATGTACTTAAGTTCATGCATGAGGGACAATGGATGTCTTCAGAACTGTAAATCCCTCAATTTCTATCCCTAGACACAACACCCATATTAAACATGTAAGGAACGGGGGCCAAAGATTCATAATCAACAATGAAGGAAAAAATAAATAAATAATAATAATAATTAAAAAAAAAAAAAAAAAAAAAATATATATATATATATATATATATATATATATATATATATATATATATATATATATATATATATATATATATATATATATATATATATATATATATATATATATATATATATATATAATTTTTTTTTTTTTTGGGACCATAATTTCATCATGAACGATTCTAATTATATAGAACAACCCTGTACTCTACCAATGGCACTGACGAGTATGGTCCTTTAGAAAAAAATATTTTGACCTTCCTCTTTATGAGGGGGAAAAAGCAGATGTCAGCAGTGCAGGTGGCCAGGGAATCAATCACACATGCTTATAGGGTGTTGGCAGTGATCCATAGGGTCACTCCATGAAGTTTAGAAACTGAAATAGGAGTCAGCGATGACCCCAAATATGTATAGCATGTGTACATCACATGTAAAGTACTACCAAAGGGCAATACCTGAGTTGTATGTCCTGCTTCATACCTTAAAGGGATTTGGATGGTTTCCTGTTTTTAATATAAAATAAACTACCTATTTTTTTGGTTTGCATATCTAAACATTTTATTGACAAATGCTTAAACATTCTCTTTCTACACACTGAAACCTTCCAAATAGTCCCTACAAAGGCCTGCCCCAGTAGCTCATGCACACAGTGTCTGTCATACTAAATGTAGTAACCAATCAGATTGCCTCTCAGCAGCATTGCAAAATATGGTGTTGAAACAGCTAGTATATCTAGTTCTCCAGAGACTCTGTGCATGAGGTGCTGGGGGCAGGCCTTTGTATGGACCCTTTGGAAGGTTTCAGTGTGTTAAAAAAATAACTTTTAAGCACTTTTAAGTTACTAAAATTATGTTTTAGATAAGCAGACAAACGGTAGAAGTAGTTTTATATTCATGTTACAAACGGAGAACCTTCCATGTCCCCTTAAATAGGTGTCATACTTAAAGTAAACCGATACACTAGTACATTATATACCTAATAAAATCCAGCAACCTTTCATATACCTTTTTTAAGCACTTTATTTTATTAAGAAGTGTTTATAAGCTCCGTTTTCACTGCCTAAAAAAAACAATAGTCCCTGTGTGGGTCTGCCCATTGCAACATATGCAGACTCTGTGTAGTGTCCAAGCCTATCAGGGACCACATTCCAGCAGCATGTGGCTGGAAGATAGTCACTGGTTAGTACGGTACAGCAGAGTGTGTAAAACCAGATTTTAATAACTTCTTAATAAAATTAAGTACATAAAAGTTAACCGATACATAAGTATATTATATACCTGGTAAAATCCAGGAACCTTCCATATCCTTTAAATTACTATATCAACCAAGTACTTTGGGTTTTTCCGTTCTGCAATGTATTAGTATTTCTTTCTTTTGTCAATGTTGGAGATTAATAATGCTATATACTATATTATACTTCAGGTTTGCAGCATGTTGTGTTAAGAGCTTTTGTGCTGTAATGTATACGTGCCTTAATAGACTACTCATAGCTCCTACATTCCTGGGAAGTGTAGGTGAAGATTTGTGTAGTTCCCTTTTAATTTATGGTGTTGTGTAAATAATATCAATGTTATATAGACCTTCTGGAAGGTTCTTACGTCTGGTTTCTTTCATGCACTGTTAACTCCTATTGGGGTGCCAATACGTCCAGCAGTGTCGTGTTATCTTAATATATAGCAAACACTTTGGCAGCCATTGTAAGCCAAGGTAGTTGACGCACTGCATTGCCTCCAGTTTTACCACAGACCTTTATATAAAAGGCACCATCATATTCCACAGCTTAACCCAACAGGGTTTTACATTACAAAGACAGATTTAGCAATTGTAAGATGTAAAGGATTGTGAGATCATGGAATAAAAAAAACAATTATACTTTATTTGTATATTCCATTGTTTTAAAATTGGCATGTCCCACAATTCAGCCATATTAATATAAGATTTGTGTGAATTATCTGTATAATTAGTCCCTGCTGTTAATTCCCAGGCAACAGATTTGCAGTACTAAAAAAAAAAAAAAAGTAATTTTGAGAAAAATGTCTTGGCCAGGATATCTGCACTGCTGTTGGTATATTGAGCCTCTGGTATGTTCCCCACACCCATTTTATTGAAATTCTTTGTGGGAAATGGTAAAATGCTTTACTTCTTAAAAAAAAAAAAAAAAAGTTCTAAGCAGTGGTCAGCAAGTAATACTAGCATTTAGTATGATATTTTATTGAAGCAGATTACAATTTATGACTTGGATTTTTTTATATAGTAATCCGTATTTATAGGAATATTTACAACTGATGAGTTTAGATATTTTAGTTGACGTGTGAGTAAATTTACTGCTGTGTCTTTTTTTTTTTTTTTTTCTCTAGACTAATTTAGATGGGAGGGGTCTCATAAATGGACAACATTTTTCACCCTTCTGAAGTATAATCTTTGAACTGTAATAATGCCGTCTTCTTTTCTTTTGAAGTTCATCTTCATTAATATTTGATTTGAAAAGATAAAGTCTTCTTTTATTTAGTTGATCAGCAGTGTTTGCTAGTTTTTGCATGAGCCTTTTAACCACTGGCCTAGTCTAATCCTCTGCGAGGACACAGGGTACAGTATCTGAACTGGATGATACAAATCCCCCTTTGTTCGTTGGACTGCACATCTCTGGACGTTTAGTGAAACCTAAGCCAAGCTTCTAGAGAACAGTTTGCAGCTGTAGCATGTGAGAAATAAGAAAACCCTAGAATAAAACCATGGAAGGCAGAATAACTTAAACATGTCTTGGATATATACTGTAGATAAAATATACATTTTAACTATAAAGTACAATTTCCATTATTTTCTTTGTAACATTCTTAGTTGAGTCAAAATGCAACAAAATTTGCATCTGTTCATCCTCCAGATATATTGTCCATTCACTTTGATGTTTAATACTGTGACCTCTTGACCAACCCAATGACCCCAAATTCATTTTAATGATGGTCCCTAGAGCACAACAAAATACACCTGCCCTCTCACAGTCAACAAACACCAGATCTCACCAATATACAGTGGTACCTTGGTACTCGTCATTAATTAGTTCCTGAAGGTGAAAACAACAAGTACCAAACAAAAAGAAGTTCTTATAAGGAATAATGTAAATTGACTCATTCAGGTCTTCGCAAGTGCGACAAGTGCTGAGCAAGCGTCAAGTGCTGAAGCATTTTTCCTTGTTGAATACCAAATTTGAGTTTTTAAGCAGACAAGTGTCGAGGTAGCACTGTATAAGTATTATTTATTCTTAATTTGTACAACATATGCAGGCTCCATAGCACTGAGGATACAATACAAAGATGATTACATTTCTACATATATTTGAAGACCATGTAAATAGAGACAACACAACTGACCATCTATCTGCATTGGTACCAGAGGAGATGAGATCCCTGTTCTTATGAGAGTTTAAAATCCAGGAATATATAAATGTTGGTCAGTTACTGTTTTAATGGGAACAACATCCCACAAATAGACGACCAGAAAGAAGAAAACAAGACTCATTGGAGACTTAAGATTATATGTTCCTTAAATGGGTTTAAAGGTCATGGTGGGGTGTGGTCTGCCCTGGATGACAGCTATGTACAGAATCCTATTTGGTATTTTGTTTTCAAAAATAGTAATTTTAGGAAATTGCAGTCAATTACATTTGAAACCATTAACATAGCTGAAACGGAGTACAGAATGACCATAAATCCATTCCTTGGGTTTTCAGCGTAAAACCATACCAAACTATTTTGGTGGAATGAAATACTGGTAGCCGTGACTTCCATATTGAGTTTTACAATAGTACACAGTGCTTTGCTGCCTAGAGACTTGGCTGACGGGTTTTAACTGTAACTAGTTAGGCTAGACATGTCAATACTTGTCCAAGAAAGAAAGCCATTCTATATTTCACTGTAGGTTAACATTTTTGTTAAATTACATTTTATTTTAATACTGGATTAATTAAATTGTATTGTGTGAAGGACATTATTTTTATATATATATATTTTTTTTATTTTTTTTTTTATTTATTTATTTTGAACGCAAAGATCTGCTCCATGCACATTTCTCCCATCCCCCATGTTTCAAACTGAAGTATTTAGAGTAATGCCACATTCCAAAACCAGATGTCCATAGAAAATGGAGGGAAAAGTCTCTCTCCATTGAGAGAACTTGATTTACAACACTGCAATTCTAAGGTCAAGTAGAAGTAGAGCCAATGCACAAAATAATGCTTGTTGCAAGTTTTGTGTTGCACAAGTCAGATAATGTGCTCCCTTTTTGTGGGGAATAATATGATGAACAATGTCTTTGCAAGTTCTTTTAACCCTCCTTGTTACAGGGGCGCAGACTTTTTCTGAATTTATTACTTGTGGTTTCTGCCTGCTCCCAGGGGTTGACAAATTTCTATGAAAGTTTTGGAGCCAGGCCGTTTAGTAATCCTATTTCGAGGATTTGGTTCCAAGGAAACTATCGTGTGATATACTTTGTGGTAGCATTTTTGCGCATGTACCTTAGGGACATTCAAAGCTATATTTAAGTTTCCTGGATTATGAGTGCATCTGATAGAGGAGAATAAACAGTGTATGAAAAATACCAAAATAAATACATATTATTAAACTTACCCTAAAATATGTTAAATCTCTTGAGCGTGCAAGCAGTTGATTTTTATAGTTAACACTTCTGAAATTCCCTACTAACAATTAGCATAACGTTCCTAATGCATTTTGGCCAATCACAGGCAGCTAATAAATTGTTTCAATCTTTGATGCCAGTTTGTGCAGGAAGGCATCATGGGATGTGTATTCCCTTGCACAAGGAAACAAGGACTAGTCGGATATTGCTCTGTTGATCTCTGCATTTTTCTGTTATTGGCTTATAGTTTAATATAGGGTTAACATCTATGTAAATGCAGTGTTTCTATTAATAGGTACACTGTGCCCATGTAAACAGCTATGGGGGTGTGGAAAACGTTTTCAATAAAATAAATCTGTGTGTGTATATAGAATAAATTAATGTAATGTGTGATTCTGATATAAGCAGCATGTGTTGGTTTAGAAAAAGTAAAAAAACAAAAAAAGGAACTTTTAAATATACCTTTTAAGCCCAAGGGTCCTGGCACTTTACTTTCCATGAAATATTTCCCTGTGCTTTGAATCCATTGACCTATTAAGACGTTTCTTGTGAGCTTTGTCCTGTTTAGACTTAGAAATGTATATTGGGGTGTTACATTGTAGGCCTATGGTTAGGGGAAAGACTACATCCTCTGAATTCCTCATCTTCATAAATTAATTCTCCATTCCCCTGAGACAGATCTTCTGCAGATCTTGTACATAGACCCGGATTCTTTCTGGACATCAGAAGTACAATTTAACATCCACCACTGATTAATTTTGAATTTATAGTAAGTAATATAAAGCAGGTGATATAATTCTCTTTTCCTGGCCATGTCCTCCCAAAATAGTTTAAGAATACAGTAATGTTTTTTTTTTAAAGTAACTTAAACTTGTGATTCCAAGCTTCTAAAGTATTTAATCATTTTAGGGAAAGGGTCATGTTTTTCCATCAACTTTACATGAACCGTTCATTGAAGATTTGTTTTTCTAGATATAGCTAAAGCTTTTGATTTTTATCAATTCCCAAGAAATCTGCTAGATTTGCTGCAATAAATTACCAACATTAGCTTTATAAATCTTTAACAAGACTGCTGTTTCCAATTGATTGGATCTCAAAGCTTTCTTTCATTTCCTGCAATTTTTCCTGTTTGCTTTTTTTATTTCATTTTCATGGCGAGTGGATTTTATTTATCAAAATACACAATGAGCTGGATTCATTAAAGTGACACCATGGAAACTCCATATATTGTATAATTTAAGACTAGAAGTAATAATGGATAATGTTAATGTTCTAAAAACTGCATTTTTCCTACAGTAAACAAACATTGAAGTTTGCCATTTTGAGGTTCTAATATTTTGTTAATGGGAGTTGATTGGCACTAGTTGAGTTTGTTGTCTTCTGTACAGTCGCCTTCACCTTGCGTGTGCCTAGTCTCTTTATGCAGACCACAGCACAAATGCAATGGTATTGATCTCTCATTAACACAAGATGAGTCTTGGTTTATGGTGCATTAGACAGGGTTGACTGAAAGCTCAAAATGTGAAACATTTTTAGTTTACTATAGGAAAATAAATTTTTAATAACATTCAGTTTATAAAGTACTCATTACATATAGTTTTACGTTGTAACATATTTGGTAGCCTGTGTCACTTTAACGTTCAACAAGGTGAGGAAGAGTCTGCAGGTTTTTTTTTTCTCTAAATACAGAAATGACCACTTCTCATAAGATATGATTCATCATGTCCGGTTTTCAGTGAACCACTCTTATGTCCTGTATTGTAGCAAACCCTGGATTTAAACCCGAAAGAGTATTTTAGAATCCAGACAATTTTTATTTTAACCCACAATATATTTGTAAAGAAAAAAATTACTAGCACTTCCCAATTTGATTTGTGTAGTTATAGTTTTTGGGTGTTTTTTTTATTTTTTTTTGGTGTGTGTATCAAAATCTGTATTTTGTTAGGGCAACTTTACTTGGGCCATCTCTCTTTTTGGGCAACTTTGGGCCATTTCCAAACTAACTAAAAAGCATATCCCAGACATAATTGAACCCCCTCCCCCCTTACTCTGTTGTGTGTGTTCCACCATATTTGATTTTTTCTTTTTCTCACTTCTCCCTCTTGACCTGACTCAATCTACAGAGGTTATGGGAATAATCTGTTGTTTCATCTCATAATTATGTCAACTCTGCTTTAATTTTTTTTGTATTAGTCTCATACTGGGGATTTTATAACATTGTGTAATCCACATTGGTACCAAACTGGTGTAAAGACTTCAGCGAACCCAACCTTTTCCATAAACCTTATTATTAAGCCCTTCAAGTAGGAAACACTTGGTGTATTTGAGTGTGTCTTGTTAAATGACCAGGATAAGCCCAACTTTTCTTGAATACCTTTTCAAAATCAAGATCTATTTGTATCGTTCCTTTTGCTTAAGTGAATCTAAAAAAAAATTATAGTTTTATTTGCTTATTAATGTAAACACCGAATTCAACAATTAGACAATTTATTGTGTAATAAAAATATTTGCGTATAAATGAAGCCTCGGAATTTTGTTTGTATTACATGTTGTTAAATGCTTATTTTCATATAATTTTTCAATTTCTCTACCAATTCATTTTCTGTTACGCTTATAAATGTATTTAGTTGAGTTCTGACATCTTTTCAATGTTGTAACTTTTTTTTTTTTTTTTATTGTTTGTGCCATTTTGTTATCTTTATGTAAGTTTGGAATGCTCCCAATAAAATAGGGGGTGTTTTAAGAAGAGTATAAGAGGGCGTTAAAGGGAGTATAGAACACATTTAGTTTAACAACTGTGTCACATAAAATGTTAAGCTTCAGAGATTAACCCTCATGGAAAGGATTTAGCAAATCAGTCAACAGACAGGCAAGAGGACAGGCAGGGATCCCATCTTCAAGTACATTTCAAAATTATATATAATATATATCTTTTTTTCTTTTTCTGCCTGTATTTACTCTTTGCATATTGGTGCTAGATTTAGCATGTAGAATACATAGCAAATGCTTTTCTGCTTTCCTCCCCCACTGCAAGTATTGTGCAACTAGGTTTCAGAAGTTCTCATCTGACAGATTCGTGCAAGCAAGTACATGTGTGTCTCATTATTTAATTGCCTGAGGAGACTGCTGTTTAAGTTGGCAAATATACTTAAAAAAGAAGAAAAAAAGCAAAGCTTGTCTGTTGGCAAGATTACAGAATGCCACAGAACATTGACTGAAAGCCAGAGAAAATTGACCCATTTGCTATGGAGGAGAAAGGGGTGATATTCTGTGTGTTACTGTGGGGGGAAACTATAAAGTTCACAGGGAAAAGTAGAGTCAAATGTGGTTTCAATTTGTTGTACTGGGCTCGAGATGATAGCATTTCAGTAGTAAAATATGTACTCTGTATATTTCCAGATCCAATGATGGTGGAAAATCTAGAAATCTCCATTAATGTTCTTGGCAGTTTCTTAATGGCTAGTATGATTTCACCTCCTTTTGGTGTTTAGTAAGCTTGGAATCCAATACTTTGCATAGCTTACAGCTAAATTACAAGTGCCCCGCAGTTTTAATATACCAGCAGGTTATTAACGCATTTATTTAGTGACTGGATCACTTTTTTTCTGTCTTGAAACAGTTTATATAACGGCAGCCTCTCCCCAGAACATGTGCAGTCCACGTGGCAACAGCTGTACACATGTGATATAGTATGTTTAGAGGCCTTTATCTATCGGACACACTAGCAGTCCTTTCTTTTTCCACTTTTACTGGCGTTCTATGGATAATCTTGATAGTACTACCTCCTCACATGACTGAGACATATTGGCTTTAGGGAAAGAAATGCTTATTTGATATATATATATATATATATATATATATATATATATATATATATATATATATATATATATATATATATATATATATATATGGATTTTGATAAGGTAAAACCATATAAATACTTAGCAATTTACCAATTCAAATGTTTCTCTAACTTGCTCCAAATAGTCTAGAGAGAGATTACATATCTGGGCTAGGTCCCCATCACTTTGTCACAATGAAAGACTTATACATACATTAATAAAATAAATATTATAGGCTTTGTTTGCCTAACCAGCAGTTTCTAAGTCTGTTTACATAGTTGTATAATATACCAAGTGTAGCAGATCTGGTGATGAAGACGCACTCCGCAGTAATGTAAGAAAGGATCACACCTTTACTTTCCAAGAAATTTGTAGTATTGTTACTATAGAATTACTTTACTATAGACTTTAAGATTATTTTTAAATAGACCTCATAATAAAAATCAACATTTAGAACAGGCGCAACATGTTTTTACTTGAAGGGGCTACACATATGCCCCCCCCCCCCCAGGTCCTTCTAAGTATGCTTAATTCATTTGGAAGAGGTAGAGGGGGATTGATGAGGATGAGAAGCAGTTTTTGTAGTGTGGATACTATAATATACTTGTTGTAGAAGGTGTTACAAGGACATGTGCGATCTCAGAAGAAAACAGAGTGAGGTGGTGGACACACAAGCATCCAAGAGCCCATCACTGCTGACCATTTCACTTCATTTACCAGGGTGTTCCAGCTTGGATGTAAGACTGCTGCAAAGTTGTGTGTTTTTTTTTATTTTATTTTTTGTTATTAGGAGGCTTGACTCACCACTTAGCCATGGTTAAATGTTTTTGAAACCACTGTTTAGCCAATTATTCAGATAGGCTGAACTCATGGTTTCAAAATGACCAGTGTTTCAGGGGTGTACTTCCTTCTCTTTAATATTTCCCATTTGTTACGTTCCAAATGACCACATCTACCATCCTTGCCAATTTAGAACTTGTTGTACGTACTTAGAATTAGATTTTTTTTTAACCCCACAGTACTTGAGAGATTGGCAGCACATTAAACAGCAGCTTACTTTTGGAAAGGTCATGTCTAACATTGGTGCTCCATTTGTTAACTCTTGTAAAATGAAAATGGCATACATGCGTATCTACAAGATCTACCTCTGTGTACGACTTCTCCTCACTGTCCGTTTTGTTTTATTTTGTAAAATGTTGAACAGCAATCCTAAGGTGTATGTTGAAAGCATTACTGTTGAGCTGTGGAAAGAAGAGCCTGGATTAAATGAAACATTTCTGTAATGCTGTGTAGGAAAATCAGGAGGAGAAAAACTAAAGCAGAATATAAAAATAAATTGGTTCCACAGAACCTGACTTGACCTGTCTGAGTTTGTCAACTGGCAGAATGTATTTAAATATACATTGAGCTTTACTTATATTCTGGGCAGGTCACCTTCTCCCACCTCCTCCCTATACATGCCAACAGTACTCTGTTGCAGTGTTGGTATTTTTGAAAGTAGAAACTCCTGTCAGCACACATACAAGTGTAAGATCGGCATCCACGGAATAGATAACCTTAGCAGCAGGTAAAGATTCCTTCCAAAGTATATCCACTCTATATGTATATTAAGCCCAACCTACTATACTGTCAACGGAATTGACCGTGTTGATACACACTGCCCTTAATATACTCATTCAAGTTTATTTCCGTTCGTTGGGTGGTGGTATTTATGTGTTGAGTCATAATGGACCAAAAGAGCTGGCCGTCCGGATGTGAGATAAGGTATGAGCACCTTACCAGGGTGGTCTTTATTATTCGTAGAGAAGTTTTGAAGGTTATGTCATATTACAACTTTACTTTCTTCATGTGGTGTTTCTAAATTTTCTGCCAATTGTTTTATTTTTTTGTTTGAATACCCATTTAAATAGTTGAACGTTCAATATGAACTGAAAATGGCTCTAACTAGTACATGGTATGTGCTTCTCCTTTAGTAATAGCTAAGGAACTTTATTAGAAAGAACTCTGTGAGAACAGTTTTGACCCGAACATCTACATTAAAATGACAACCATTTTTAGTTATATACTGCCATGAAAATGAGGCTTGTACTTTAATTTTAATTATGCAATCACTATATACAAATGTCCAGAGGTGGGCAAAATACCTAGCACTTAGTCAGGCTGTTTCTAGAATCTTGGAAGGAAGCATCAATTTTAGAAGCCCTGGTTCCTGGGAAATTTCTACCCCTGTAAATGTCAATAATGTAGAGCTTTCATTTGGTGTGAGGTTACTAATGCAAAACAGCACGTAGGGGGCAGCACAGCTCTATCCCACTTTAATTCCTCGGGGCTTCCTTCCAGAAAGTATCTCTAAGCTTTGATTGGAGCCAACAAAAGCCATCTGTTCTCTTATTTATAGCCTCTATTTCTTAGAAGTATATTCTATAGCAGATAAAAAGTGTTTGACAGGTCATAATTCATAAAGTTACTGGGGCCTAAACTGTCGGGACATGATGTACAACACCTTAAGGACCATTCACCTGCACTTGCTCTTGAAACCAAGACGTTAATTAGGGAAACAGTAGTTGCTTGGCTTCTTGGCTTGAAATGCATAAAATGGCTGAGCAACCCTGAAAGGGCAGCTAGAGTGGTGCAAGCTTTGCAGAAATGGCTCGGAGTAAACCCCTCCGAGAACAAAATATTTACAGGTGAGCAGACCTGATAATCCAGAAACTCTGTACAAATCTATACATTTTAATCAAAGTATATGGAGATAAAGACTAGTACATAATGTATAACACAAGTCATAAATATTCAGATCCAAATTTTAAAGTGTTAGGTCTAGCTGAAAATCATAAGCTAACCTTTTCAGCTAACCAAGAAAGCATTGAGAGAAATATATATATATATAAACAATTATTTATATAAATATATGGTATTTTCTTATTATGGCAGTGTCCAGAACAGTCAGTATGTGTCTTGATTGGTTCACAGTCTATGCAGTTCACACCATACTGCCCTTCAAGTTTAAGAGGAATCAAAGTAAAATAAATTAAAGTGAATATATATACATATAGGTAGAAAATCGGCATGGCCCTAGCTGCTTACGTTCTACTATTGCATTTTCTATGGCATTTTAAGATTCATTATTTAGGTGTCTTAAGGAACCATTGTCAAAATATATACACTGAACACATATACAATATTTCAATAATGTATGAAACGGGTCATTTGTTAGCAGTGTCTACTGTAGGCCTTGTACATTGCTTTGTTGGCAAAGACTTGAAATGATTGATCCATCTCTTCTTTTGTCCATCTGTATATACATCCACACATGCATTCAAGTCTTTTTTTTTTCATGCTTCAGACGCAGCAATGGTTTGGCTCAAATATATATGTCTGGAACAAATATAGAAGCTTTAAATTTCCACTTGGAGCTGCCAGGTATTAGCTTTATGATATCTCTTTCTGCTGAGAACTCCTCCAAAAGGTGCAGCTGTGTGGTGGTTTCATCTTGCACTGTGTAGCTATGCTGGCAGGGCTCTAAATGTAAGGTATGCTTGTCTGCCCCAACGTCTCTGTTCAGGCCAGTCTCTGTTACCAGCAGACAAGAGCCAGGGGATTGGAGGGCATCTTGAGCCATGAGGCCAACTGATTTGCTGTCGCTTCATGAAAGTAAAAATAGACTTAGTGGAAAATGCTGCGTGGGTTAGATGTCATCAGCAGCTTTTTCTACAACCTGCGAGTGATCCCGCCACACTCCTTGTTCACTCACTTGAGCAAGGAGCTTCTGATGGTGCCTACGCTTTACCTCTGGTCACTGTGGTGAAAATATCCCATTTGGAAAAATGATTGCGTTCAGCGAGAAACTCATTGTGGACTGCAGCAAAGGAATCAACAAAGTGGCCAAGTTTCTGAAAGGGGGATTTGGTGCGCCAAAGCTTCATGCTGTATTTCAGCAAAACTCCAAGCAAGCACGAATTTTAGTTGCAGGTACAAAATGCATCTGTTACGAGCTCGTTTTCATTTGACTTTTTTGTTCTTTAATATCAAACCATGAATCATCAGATCCACGCTACAAGCCCTTTTTGTGCTAGAGGAGGCCACAAAATGGCAAACAAAAAAATAGAAAAATGTAGACTGTGTGTTTCAAGTGTATTTTCCGGTTTCCTGTTCCTGCTCTGTGAACATGTTATTCATACACTGGGCTTCTGCATTTATAATGTGTTTCCTTTCCTTTTTTTCCGAGCATTCAGACTTCATTCAGCTGCTGACTTGCCAAAATGGTTCTCTTTTCCACAATTCAGCGATTATCATTTCCTGTCTGTTTTCCCAAAATGAAAAGGCACCATTCACAATCCGATTCCAATGCGTTTCATTAGCATTTACACTGATGATTTGCAAAGAGCCTTTTTTTTTTTTTTTCCTAAAAAAAATCCATTTGAATAACTAGTTCTAGTAACAGTTTTGGCTTTAATATTACCCAGACCATACATGGCATTGTGGAGGGGAAATGTGTGAAATCTGTGACCAGTAGCTCTCTTGCATAGGAAATCCTACAATTGTTTGGATATGAAATCACTCTGTTTAATTTTTTTTTCTTTGAGGAAATTATATAAAATGATTCATGGACCTCTTTAGGGCTTATCTTTATTTGTGGTGATGCAATTCATAGAATTTGTTGCAATGTAGTAGAAATGTGACCCGTGATCCTAGTAGATTTCTTAATCATTCAACTTTTGGTTGTGTTGGCCAACTGGTGAATAAAGAATAGATTTAATCAGTTGAGTGATTTTACGGATTATCAGAATCACTAAATACTTATCTCGCTTCTTCTCCAAGTTGAAATTCACATTTATTAGGAACGAGGTGTGTATACATATATGTATAGTGACAAAGCCAAGGTGCCAAGGCTTCTTAGTTAGTTAATTCGTGTTTTGTAGTGTTGGAACCATAAGTATGTTTTTAATGGATATTTGTTCATTTACATTTTATAGTATTTCTTTGTGGCCAGTTTTTTGTAGGTAGACTTTTACAAATATAGGTAGGTCATTCATACAGGTGGGCCTTACTAATATATTAATTTCTTTAACCCATTGCCTGCTTATCTGAGCCTACTTCAGAATTTCTCATTTTCTTGATAAGACTGGTTGGCTTCAGTATAAAGCGGAGATGGAATAGTTGCATTTTAATGGCGCAGTTCAGCATTCGTTCTAGGAACGCACCAGCCATATATACATTTTAACGTGTTGCAGAGTATCAAAGCCCAATGCATCTCATTTTCTCATGTACTGGAAATTCATGAAATGTTTGCCCGTGGAATTTCCAATTAATCATGCAGCTCTGTTTAATAACTGCTAGCTGCTCTCCTCCAAGAAATTAATCTGGCAGAGCACTCTCGGTGCACTTTGGCCTTCACTTCATTGCTGATTAAGCAACTCTACCCACCCCTCAAGAGCAAAAAGATTAAACGTTTGCAATATGGTCAGAGAGGTAGCTGCTTGCCTGTAAATTGCATAGGATTAAGCAGGGTTATTGTTTAATTCCTGTAAGCAGAGGATTAATTGTTCTGTTGTCTCTTGTCTGTATAATGAATGCTTTTTTTTTTTTTTTTTTTTTTTTTTTTATATTATAAAGCATTTGGTCTGGTTTCATTTGGATGCCTACTTTATATAAGGGATTGTAGCACAAAAGGCACATAGTGCTTTGAAAACCTGATTTTTCACGCAACTAAGGATTTAATATTTGTAATAATAAAGCCGGATGCTGTAAATTGTTGAATACACTCCAGTTTTTTGAGCAGTGTATTTTTTTTTTTTTTTTTAATCCGATGAAAGCACTCAAATTGTTTCCAATTCAGTGAAGCAATAAGTAATCTTTTATCCAGAAATGTATAAAAAGTTGCCAATGTTTGTGGTTCCTATAAAAGTAATTTTGTATCTAAACGGGACACCAAAAAGGTTACAGATTTGATGTAAATTAAATCTGATTCGCTAAAGTAGATGTTGTGTTCTTGCTGTATTTAAGATACTAATTTAAATCTGGTAAGAACAAACACTTTGTCGGATGATGGTTAATAAGAATGCAGTTGCCATTTTTGGCTGTCAATCAGCTTTTTTTTTTTTTTTATATATTTCTCCAACAGGTATACATTAAAATAGTACATTATAAAACACAGATTTATATTTCTGACCCCCAACATTTTGGTTTTTTAAAATTTGAGTGCTGATCATTGATTACAATTCATTCTACCAGCAAATGCAGTCTCATAGGGCGTAAGTACCAATGATTACCAATACTTTAAACTCTAGCACAATGATAAAAGCAAGGACTAAAGGGGAGGACCTCAAAGACGGCCAGGAAATTGACAAATCTCAGTGCAGTATTTTACATCTACATAGTTTAAAAGGATACTATATTTGGAAAATTTGCTGTTACATCGAATAGCGAGCATGCATTTAATAGAGCTCCCAGTATTTTTATTTTTATTTTATTTTTTTAATTTTTTAAATTTTTTTTTAAATAAAATCTTCGAAGTAAAGCTAAATTTGAACACGCACTGGTTTCCATCATATTTATGCATTTAGGTGTATAGATTCAATAATATAATCAGCTCTAATCCCTATTAACATTTTGTGCTTTTGAAATGCATAATGAGTAGTGGTTTGGGGTTGTTGAACTGGCTATAATTGTAATTTAAATAATAAATGACTTGCAGTTCATGTCAGACAAGCTTTCAGGGCACAAACATGCATGTTTTTTTTTTTTTTTTTCTTCTATAGATATTTAGAAGAAAAAAAAAAGTCAGTCATGCTGGCAATTTCCTGCACAAGTCGCCATTGCTGGAATATATTTTGTTTGAAACTAAACATGGCCTTTCTCTCGCTGTAGCGCTTCAATAAATGGACGTTTATAAGAAAACAGATGTCCTTGCCAGCTGCTGAACAGTGTTCTTTTTCTGTAAACATCCTTTTCAAAAATGTATCCAATGCGTTTTTTTTTTTGTATGAAAAGCGGTTTAATTATCCCGTGTATATGACCTGTATGAAAGCAAATATTTTAAATCTGTATTTCTCTGGGAAATATTAGTATCATTTTTGTTGCAGGAAAATATAAGCTTGTAGGAAAAACCTCTTTAACAAGCTAGGCCAGAGCAGATCAAACACTTTATTTTGAGAAATACCAGACTAGTTGTAAAGATGCATGGTATAGTACAAAGAAATACATTGGGACCTTTCCTGTTCAGTGGCTGCCGGCAGTGGCAGTGAGTGGCCGCTAGATGATGCTGTTGAGATTTTACAGAAAATCAGAAATTTAACTCCATTTCATAGGGTTCCGGTTTTAGGGTATGGGTATCTAGCAGCCCCTGGCGGACTGCTAATAACACTTCTTCTGCCGGCCACCTAACAGGAAAGATCCATAACATTTTTGTCAACCTTGTGGTCAGCAGCCAAGTTTCAGTTCATTTGGGATGTGTGCCTCTGCCATATGTTTTACTGATTTAAAGAAAAACTTTGTAAATCGTAACTACTAGTAAGTAATGCAATAAATAACATGCTTTACAATCTTATAAAAACAAGTCAAAATCACTGCTATAATTCAAAGAAATCTGTTATGTATTTAAAAGCTGTTTCTATTGCATCATCTTTGGCTTAAGGATTGCGGCATTAGATTGCAGAATAATGGGAAGATATAGGTGGTGTTCTGCAGGTAGATTAGATTGTAACTTGTTAATATAAAATATATATATATTTTATATTATCACAGTAATTCTGCTTGTTAATGGCTCCAGTCATTTTCACATTCCCATATGGCACGGTATGCTGCTGTATAAGTCTAGTACAAGCGTGCCATTTGTTCTACAGTTTGGTCATCTGACAGACCTAGAAAAGGTTCTGCAAGGTGTTTTTTTTTTTTTTCCCCTTCCTTTAATTTCTTGTGGCTAAAAATAAAAATCATGTGCGCGTTGTGTATTCTGTGTGTGTTTGGCTCCCTCTACCTGCAGCTTTGTGATAAATATATATATATTGTTTGCATGTTAATTTTTTGCTCATAAAATTAAATTTTTCTTTTATTTAAAAAATGTATGTGACTATTACTGTAATAATTAGCAGTTCTGTATACACACAATTCAGTTTTCTGATTCGTAGACAGAATGTAACATTTGCTCAGACTAGTCAAAGATAGAGGTGTTTGCCCAAGGTTTAAAAATTAACTAGACTCTGGCTTATGATTTATTTGTGAAAGGCTGGTTTTTAAAGCTGGGAACTAATTTTTTTCTTTTTCTTTTCCCCCACAGCATTCACGCTTCCTGATCTGACAGACCAATTCTCACCACCTGACGCAGCCCCACCTCTTCTTATCAAGCTGATAGAAGCCATTGAGAAAAAAGGTATTAGTCTAGACATGTGTGTTGTGGTGATTTTCATGTTGCTCCCAAGCCAGGGGCACAGCTACCAGTGGTGCAATGCACCAGGGCCCTTCTCTGAGGGGGCCCAGCTATGCAAAGGAGTTTGGGGGGCTGTAGCTATGGGAAAGGGTCTTGGGGAGGGGTACTGTTAGGGGAAAGGTTATTAGGAAGGGGCAATGAGTGAGTTGGTACCAAGGTGGGGGTCCCTGCACAAAATACAGCCGTCCTTTCTAGTGGTTACTTATCTAAGTTTTATTACACATGAGAGCGCACATCCTCTTAACATTTTTTATAACATGCAACATGAAAACTACAATAATTTATACAGTTTCCACAATAAATCTTGTATAAACCATTGTTTTTATACATAAATGAATTGTATGGAATGAATAGTGTGAATGTAAAGTTCCAGACACTGTTTAGTATTCCTCATTTTCATTTGAGAATCTGTCTTCCGAATATAGACCATAAGCAATAATATTTTACAGCTTTGCACTTTTGTTCTAATTTTTCGTCCGTGTGTTTATGGTTTTATGCTGAATGATATTACAAGAAGTACTGTCTGTACATATGAAATTATTATTTTGAGAGAATGTGTTTCTTTTATAAAGCATATAAATATATGGAGAGTGTTGTATCATTTTAAAGGTATACAGTTGTGTATTTTAATAATAAAAGTAGAGAAACCTGTGCTTGCCTATCTATTAACTGCTTAAAAGCTCTCTCTTCACTTACTCAAACCTTCCAAATAGTCCCTGCAAAGATCTACAATCCCTCCTCCTGATCCATATGCATACAGTGTTTATATTGGTAAGAGATGTACTAGCCACTTAGACGGTTTCTGAACAGCATTTAAATCCTGCCTGGACAATCTGTAAGTGGCTAGTACATCTAGTACCAATAGAAACAGTGTATGCATGATCAGGGAGGAGGGGGGCAGACCTTTGCAGGGACTGCTTGGAAGGTATGACTAAGTGAAAACGTAGCACTTTAAAAGAAAACATGTTTAGATCTGCAACCAAACACTTGGGAATTTTTTATATTTTTAATATTAAAAACGGAAACGTTCATATACTTTTTAACTGTGACACCTTTTGTGCGTTGTCGTCTTTTTGATTTGAAACCTTAGAGCCTTCTTTACAGTAGCACATTGACATGCATATAATTAGACACTTTTATTTAATATGGGCTCAGAGGAAAATGTAATGGGAGCTTCGACATTGGTTTAAATGCACAACAAATAATTTGTCCAGCTAAGTGACTTGTACACAACCTACAACTGGTCGCCTACCTGCTTCGTCAGTGGTGGGGCCGGTTTCTATAGCATTTGAAAACATTTGTTGGTCTATTATGCCTGAAAGCTCATTGGAGACAATGGGTGATTTCAGCAGACTCTCTGGTGGCCTGTTACTGTGTGAAATAGGTCCTAGAATATGGAAAGGTGGATATGTGACATAAAAGCCCATATTCAGGTTTGTAAAACTATATTATACTGTAATAGTGTGAAAGCTAAAATAAATCCTACACCGTATGAGACTGTATGATATTCCCCAGACCATCTTCCAGCTGAAGACGTTTACAATTTGTTCTTTCCCAGGCTTGGAATCGGCAACATTGTACAGATCACAAGGCTCCAGCAGTGTGACCGAGCTCCGGCAGATCCTCGAGTGTGGTAGGTATATCTTGTCATCTTTATACTTCTCAGAATAAGAGACTCTTAATTATGACAAGCAGACAGAACAAACTATGTTTGTTTTAACAGAAATATGCTCCAAACATAGTTTGTTCTGTCTGCTTGTCATAAATAGGAGTCTTCGTTTCTCACTTAGAATTTACTCCATGGAAAATGCATAATAAATAACCTTTAGATTGGAAGTTTTCAATCTTGTAAGGTGCTCTGGGACCGGGACCTCCATGCTACTGCAATTTTGTTTATTTTATTTTGCCTTGTACTCCCCCCTATATAGCGCCACAGTATATGTTGGCGCGTTACAGATTATGATGATAATAAATTACCCTCACCTTCATGTGAAGCTGTACGTCAAGTTTCTATATCTACAAAGGCAGATCGACATTTTGCAAAGGCTTTTTCTGTCCGCATATGGAAAATGTTTTCCCTTTTCAAATATGTACATTTTTACAGGCAATACATATATATGTGATATGGTTTATTGTGTAATACACATTCCTAACACAAAGTGGCACTGCAGGCTATGACCAAGCATTATTGGCTTCATGAAGTTGTAATTTTCCACATTGCCTTTTTATTTATTTGCATATTTTGCTTTCTGCGTAGTCATATAAAACACGTAAAAAATGATACAATTTATTTGTATATATTAATTAAACCAGACCCATGCATATCCAGACAAGAAGTGCTGAGTGGCCCACTTTTAATTACAATTGCAGTGTTTGACAAGGTGAAGAAGGAATGTTAATGTATTGCTTTTCTGTTCCTTGGTTTCACTAGTGAGTCTTCACATCTCTACTTGGTTTTTCATGACATTAAAGCATTACTCCTCAGCTTACCCCCCCACAACCACCACTCCACCCTTTGAAAGACATGCCTCCATAATGTTTGTTTATACATAATATTGACATGCAAAACATAGACTTGTTAAAATCGGCTTTTATAACCTTGTTCATTGTATAACAATCTTGAAATAGTAGCAAAAGCCCAAACTATAACATTAAAGGTTAGATTACTAGTATATGTGCTTTTGGACGGTAAAAGCGTATTGGAGGTAACGAAAATATTTGTATATACTTTTTAAAAATGTATATTTTCAGTTAAATATAATAAAAAGCCTATAGTTGTACACCTTGATATTAATAATATTAAAAAAGATAGAATTGTTCTTTGTTTATAACTTTTTTTTGTTTGTTTTTGCAGATGCAGCTTCAATTGATTTTGAGCAATTTGATTTACATACATTGTCGGATGTGTTCAAGCGGTATCTTTTGGATCTACCAAACCCCATCATTCCAGCTTTAATATACAATGAAATGCTATCTGCAGTCAGAGGTATGGATATGGAAAGATAATTATTAGCCGTGCTTATAGTTCTACTCTAACCTATAGTAAATGTGTCTGCTTCCTATTTTAATACTGGGTGTTAATTAAAACAAAGGTAATTGTGGCACATTTTGCTTGGTTGCAGAATTTTACATTAAGTCAAATTTTTCATTTTAATATAATTGTACCTAAATTAATCTCCAGATTCAGCTGCCCCTTAATAAAAATAAATAAATATATGTGTGTGTGTAAATGTATATATGTGTGTGTGTGTATATATATATATATATATATATATATATATATATATAAATAATCTTTTTAAGCATCTTTTAATTGTATATCATATCTTCATTGTCTTGAGACAGTTTGTTTTATAGAAATCAATCTTAAGTGTAGGAAAAAAAAAGATTTTGACGAATTACAATTTACATGTACACAGCTAAACCTATCTCTGCACTTAGTGCCCGATTCTTCCATTTGACATCATTTTCTCAGTTAGTTGTGTACGCTACGTAGAACACATCTGTAAAGTACATAAGAAAAGTACATTGTGATCTGACAAAAAAAATACAACAAAATAAAACTCCCAGCAATTTCTATTGGAAATTAACAACAAATGTTTGGATCTTATCTGTTTATTGCTAGCTGTGTATATTTCAGCCCAGTAATTTTACTTTTTCGAGGCATAAAAAGTGTAATGTTTAACAATATCAAGGACTCTCTATCTGTGTGCAGAAAAGCTAATTGTTAACCTTTTTATCAGTGCTGGCAAATGTAGCTTATTTGGGGAGGACATCGTGTTCTTGGGTTCAGCAGCCTTTGCTGGTCTGAGCACCTGCTTGCGAGTATAAGGCTTATCTTTTAACAAAGTCCATGCAGAGAGAGCGCAGGATGTCTGTTTTACCCCACAGACCTAATGTTCTGTCACATGCTTAAGAAACAGGATATTGGGCTGATAACCTTCAAAGACTGAACAGGACCTGAAGGTGCTATATTGTGACCAATAGCACAAGGCTGTAAAAATAATCACACCTCCTGAACTTTGTGGTCAGCACTTCATGTCAGAGCAGCTTCATTTCAGTCTTTCTTTTTCTCTTCGGTTGAACACTTCTCTACAAAACAGTTGGATATTTTTAAATCGACCAAGTGGACTATATATTTTTTTTTAATTCATGGTTTTCTATTTGTCTACAGACTCTCTCAACGCTGACGAATATGCGCAACTATTAAGGAAGATCATCAGAACTGCTAACGTACCTCACCAGTATTGGCTCACACTCCAGTATCTGCTCAAACATTTCTTTCAAGTTTGTCAAAGTGCCAGCAAAAACCTACTCGGCGCAAAGGTGCTCGCCGAAATATTCAGCCCACTGCTTTTCAGAAACCAGTTACTGAGGTGCGTACAATTTTATTTATTCTGATCGTTCTTATTACATTTTTACAAATTTCTTATGTAGGAGATATATAAATATATAAAAATTATAGGTTATCCATTAACTTTCTTTGCATGAATTTTTTGTCTGCTTACTCGGACAGGCAACCTATTTCATTAAAAGGGCTACACAGTTCTTTTTATTTTAGCCAAGGCAAAATAGTAGGAAATCAGTTAATTGGTAGTAGTGGTATATATCGTAAGATATTTGGGAGTACAGTCGGTATTATTTTGAGATAATTGACAGTGTATTGTTGAAGGGGGCATTCTAGAGAACAGGCTGGGGGCCGCATGTGGCCCCTTGGCTGCTGGTTTCCCATTGCTCCTTTAGTCTATTCACTGACTCTTTCATTGCTTTTAATTTGACAGCCCTGAAAGTGTGGAATATAGCTCCCAGATTCTAGACGTTCTTATTGCAAGTGAATGGAATGAAAAGCAAGCTGCACCAGGTAGGCTCTACTATTCACCTTTTCCATTTATTTTACCCTTAAACTTTTTTTTCTGTACAGCCTTGTTACATGCACAGTTCCTGGGGAAAAAGCGTATTCACATTCTCAGCCAAAGGAATTCCTTCTGGCAGGTAGAGAGTTAACATTTGGGGATGCATTTTTCCCCTATTTATGTTGCCTATACATTATTTAGTATTATGCAAACATTAGTTGCAACCTCATTCTCCCAAAAGTCATGTCACTTTTTATTATGAAATTTTCTTTTTACTTGGTGAATTATGCAAATACAACTAAACGTACAGTTGGTCCCAACAAATAGTCACATGCAATGACATATATGGTATTAATTACTATATAGGAACTTGCACATATCAATTATTATTCTTTATTTGTAACACCCCAACATATTCTGTGGTGCTATACAGGGGTTAATACATAGAAAATACACTTTGCCATCTGTTTAATATTGTATTAGGATTTAGATTTGCTTTTTAAAGGTTGAGTTATGTGTTACAAAGAAATGAATCAATTTCTGTGTCTTGTAGATCATAATAGTAATGCAAGCTAATATTTCTTGATGTTTCCAAATTGAAAATAATGTTAGGTGCTAATTATTTTGAATTGTTGTTCGTACAAAGTGACCGTTATTTGGTGACATAATATGGTATAGCTTTTTAACACAATAAAGGATATTATAAGTGATCCCCCTAGTAAGAAAAGACTGAAACAACCTCTATAAATATACAATGTTTTGGTTTCAGGACATTGTGATGTTAAACGGGTGACATGTTGGCTAGGTATTCTTCACGTCTCATTTAATTATCAGTGCCCAGGACCAGTCTGTCACTTAATCTATACTTAAGGTGTCCAATATTTAAAATGATAGTTGAGATTAAATAGTTGAGTAGGACCTGCCTGGTGGTGGTTCCTTTCAGCACATCCCCCAGTCCCTGTAAAGTTTGATTTGGTGACCTTTTTCTGTATTATCGCCTGATCCAGAAGTCATGATTATCCTAATTATATTTGTTTTAAAGCTCCCAATGTATTTATGTGACGCTGCAACCTATACAAAAGCCTGGTGAATGATAATGCCAATAAATACTGTTTAATGACATGCTAATATAGTTTTGTGTAGTGAAGGAGTATTAATAGGGGAGGGCCCTGTAAGATTACAGATCCCCACCCACAGCCTGAAGGAGTTTGTGGTTAGCCAGGTGTCTTGCTAGGCAGGTGGTCTGAGGTGAAGGTTTTGCTTTCCTATGACCTTGCCTGGTTCTTTAAGTTTTTTCATGTCTTTCATGGGCGGATTATTTTGTGTATGTTAACTAGATTGAAAGGAGGTCTGTGATCCAAGGCAGTGATACCTATAATGCAAAGGAATCTTCAAAGAATCTTAATAAATGCGAGCGGTTACCCTATTTTTGTAAGGAACAGTAATTAGAAAAAAATATATAAAATGGCACAGAGTCTTTTGAACAAAATCGTTTTCTTGATTGTGGTTGGAGTGTTTGTATTGATCGAGATGTATGGGGTACGTGGAGGACCTTTCTTCACCAAATAAGGAATTGCTTAGCAAGGGAACTAAAGTATACATAATGCAAGAAATAATTCATATTAAACTGTAAAAGGATGTATAATATTTCAGAATTACTGTATTTGTTGTACCACATAATATACTGTATAGTACATGTTCTGTTCGTGCCAACACCCTCCTTATATTCATCAAGTGCCACAAAGATGCCAACATTTTCTTTAGTTACTGTTTACTATCAGACATATTTCCTGTCTCTTTTTCATTACCTTCCTTTCCATTATTAGTGTTATCTTCTTAAAAACTGTTGTGGTCCATCTAGAGAAAATAAGCAGGCTCCAGTGCAGTAAGGAAGATTTGATAAAAATGTCCCCTCTTACGAGATCCCTTATTGAGTTAGGTTCCTACTAGATGGTAATACACACAGTAGATCACAATGAGGTGTGTCTGTATATGTGAAAACATGGGATATGTTGTGACGTTTCCATCTAATCATTAGATGATTTCCAGATATATCCATTCAATTTGCTAATCATTCACTAATCTAACTGGGTTATGAATTGGTGCCCTAGTTTATATGGTATGAATTTCATACATGTATACGTTATAGTTGTTAGTTTTAATTTTTTATTAACCAATATAATCTTTTTTTTGTTTTGTTTTTTGCTACAAACATTTTTATATCGCCATTTTTTGCTTTTACATTTCAATTTTTTTTTTTAAAACTTGGGAACTAGCAACAAATTTGAAGCCACTCTGGCTGTGAAATACTAAATGTCCACCAGAGGTCACTCTTTACTAAGCTAAGTTCCACCACTAGTACCCAGCCCACTGCCCTCATCTAACCATAGCCATGTAACATGTATCACAGGATATACGTTTCACACCACATTTGTAACTAGGACACATGTGCCTGTGACTAAAACACTTCATTTCCTGATTTCTGTACATTTTAGCAGGATAGCTACAGTTTAACCATCAATTAGCAGACTTTTTTTTTTTTTGTACAGAAAAACTAAATTCAGACTTTTACTGGAGGACGTCCGGTGAAATCATAATTTTTTTTTTTTTTTTTTTTTTTTTTTTTATAACGGTCATCAGCTTTTTTTTTTGTTTTGTTTTTTAAGAAAAAAATATTCTTCAAAATCTTATTTGTTAATTTTTTTTTCCTTCTGTGTCAATGGTATTAATACATCTAAAATATATATTTTTTTAAATTCTTAAGGTGTTTCACATTGTCTTCTAAATCCCCTCTACCCAAATTACTATACCAAATGTATGTGCTGTGATGCATGCTTAAAGGAAGACATGATTAAAATGGTTATGGATTGCAAGAATAAGTCCTTTGTGGACACATTTGCATGTCCCTGCCCAGCTTCCCAGAGTGCAATGTTATAACTATATTTCTTGGAATTCTGGGTATGATACAATTTTTTTTTAGCTGGTTTTAGACATGCACATTTTTAACACAAATGTATTATTTATTAGAGAGAGACTATGAGAGTTCATTGCAATTGGTTAAATCCCTTGATTATTTGCAGCACACTCACACTTTCAGATCTGTATCCATTGACATAATGATGTAGGAGAGACTAAAACAAACTTGGGTTATGATAAAGTGGTTTCATGACCATGCATCTTATTATTGCCTATAAGATTTTGCTTGTTCTTACTTTGTCTCACTTTCCTAATGG
This sequence comes from Discoglossus pictus, assembly GCA_027410445.1. Lineage (NCBI taxonomy): Eukaryota > Metazoa > Chordata > Amphibia > Anura > Alytidae > Discoglossus > Discoglossus pictus. The sequence goes on along the minus strand of CM050163.1, from coordinate 504,390,589 downwards.
GTTGAAAGTGACATTATTTCCAAATCCAGTTGACCTTCCATAAGACATATTAAAGTGATAGACTTGGGCCAACCACTGTTACTTGTGATGATGTTCTCAGCTTGCTAATAAAAAAAGAAATTTAAGAGTAATAAATTCATACATCAACACTGTAAGATTATTACGCAAGAAGGGCCTAAGTGTTCTTATAAGCCTTCGTGCATTATCAACCACATATCATTTTTATGTGGATCCAATTAAAAGCATCACAACTTTCAAAGAATCCCATTAGTCGCAAAGCTATATTAAAATACCACAGCTATGCGTAGGCAAAATCCCTCCACATAAGCGCACACAAATTAACATGTTTTAACTATCTTAGAGGCT